>JAOVVF010000044.1:21286213-21303323 GCA_028565595.1 Duopalatinus emarginatus
GAGAGTCACTGTGAGAGTCAGAGTGACTGGGAGAGTCACTGTGAGAGTCAGAGTGACTGGGAGAGTCACTGTGAGAGTCAGAGTGACTGGGAGAGTCACTGTGAGAGTCAGCATGACAGTCAATTTTGACTCACTTTTTAGATTTAAGAACACAGCAGCCCTGTGCTATAAAGTCTAGTAAGAGAGTTACTCACTTTTTACAGGTTCCGTAGTCAGTGCACCGGCTCAGTGGAACACGTACCACACAGCTAGAAAAGGCCACAAATAGGGCGTGATGATCTTTATCCAGCTCCAGTCCCAGGATCCTACGGTCTTCCCCACGCACGTTACATCTATAAAGGGGTGAGAAGAGTGTTTATCAGAACAACCTGAAACCACAACTGACTCTTTTTACCTTTACAGTTCACCTTACTGATTTTATTGCATATGATTAATCAATTTCAAGCATTTAAGGGACACATACTTCTAAACATCTTTCATCAGTCCATTTAAAAATATGTCTGAATATTCCATCAGATCGCAGTGCGTGAATCAGCGTGAAAGCAAGAATATTAAAAAGTCAATATCATGCCACGTTTCACTTCCTCCTCCTTCCACCCCCCCAGCTGTCATCAAAGAAAAATGCTGAGCCTGTTTCACTTAAGAATATGCCATGTTAAGGGAAAAATAATGCACTTTCCTGAAATAGTTTAACTTGCTTATCACAAAGAAAGTGCATGCTTATGTGTTAAAGCAGAATATATTGGGCTAAGTCACTTATGAGGCCATGAGTGACTTGTATAGCGCATATAGCGTCATCTATGAGGCCACCCAGGATGTCAGACTTTACCAGACAGCTAACGTACATCCACCCACACAAAACCACTTCACAAAAAAATATAAAATAAAACTAGGCTTTACAGTTCACCCTGTTTACTATAGGATGAAGCATGTTGTCCTAATAAAATACCTCAGTGTGTACAGATGAGAATAAGCAAATGTGTATGTGTGTGTAAGAGATTGACACAGGCGGTAAACTGAGTCGTAGACCACCATGCGTGTCTAGTGGGTTCTGGAGGCGTTGTGGCCCAGTAAGACACAAACAGAATTAATCAATGGTGGAGCACACAGAGTTTTTACTCCCAGAGTGTACACTCCATCACTTCTTAGATGTGCGGGTGAGAGATAGAGAAGAACAGAAGGAGAGAGAGAGTTGATTTGGGGGGGGGGGGGTTACTTGGAACAAAGCACTTTGTAATGCATGTGTAATGCTTCAGCTCTGGCACGTGGGTGTTTCTCAGTACTGTAATAATTGCTGTGTGCTACGGAGCTGTCAGAGTGAGAATAAAAAAAAAAAAACAGTAAAGCAAATAAGTAAACCGCTCATGTCATTTCTAGGGAGAAGCTGTAGCCCTGGGAGACGCAAACAGAATTAATCAGTGGCGGAGCTCACTAAGCCTGTGCTCCCATAGTGCACACTTCGCTCCTCCAGAGAGGAAAAAAGAGAGGTAGATCAAACTCACTTGTTTGGGTTGTACACATTTATGTCCTCCAGGAGCTGGCTGCTGTAGGTGGAGTTAGAGTGCGTGCTGGCGAGGATCTTCTGAACATGCCCGTTTTCCGAGCCCAGGAACAGCACCGTGTGGTTCTTGTAAGGCCCAGCGGCCGTGTCTACGGCTATCTGGGTCAACTTAAATCTACGGGAAGGAAATGGCTTCATTAGTAAACATGCAGCAGATCTGCCGGTGCATGCGACGGTATTAAACAGCACAGGTGTCTGTGTTTACTCTTGAGTAGTGTTTAGACATGGTGTGTCTCTTAGGAGAGCCTGAGACAGATGTGATGTGAGAATGAGCAACAGAGTGTGAGAGAAAGCAAGAGAGGAAGGCAGACAAAGTTTGACAGAGAGGAATAAACCACTTGAAAAAAAATTGCAAGGGACAGATGTGATGGAGAAAGTGTGGTGATACCCAGCAGGCATTCTACAGCTTGCTCAAACAATCTGTCAGTTTTCCTATTGGCTGTGACACGCATAGCGCTGTGAATTTTTGTATGCGTATGTAGCTACCTGCTCGTAGTTCTTGTAAAGCACGGTCTCCCGTTTACTGATGGTACAGCCTCATCCATGAGTGGATAGGACTTGATGAAAGTGAGAGTCTCATCAGGGAAGGAGGTGGAGGACTTGTACGCAGCTGCAGAACCATCTCCTGCACAGGAACCTGGCCTAAAGCCACAAACACAAACAGATAGTAAGATTTACCTACAGTGCTTTCAGCAGAAATGTTTTGATATACACAGGCACAGAAGCACTCGGAATTCCAGTGTATCACTTTCAGCAGTCATTAAATCAAAGCTGCTAGTTTCAGAGAAACTGGAGCTAAAGCAGATTCTAGGTTTGGCCCGATAAGCCAGACTCTTGTGTAGAATCTGAGAATAAATCAATCAGAAGACATGTGTGTGTGTGTGTGTGTGTGTCATTAACAAAACATAATTGACTGACCAGTCAGTTTAGGGAATCTAAAACCCACACGGTCAAAGCCAGTTTTTTCTCTCACATATCAAATACACACCTAAACTTCTGCCTGAAATCTTCTGCCCTGTGCACACTGCTTAAATAGCAAAGCAGTAGTCTCGGTCAGTATGCAAGTGGGCAACATCACTAACATCACATGACACAAGTTATGTTGATAATCATTTTAAAACCGGGCAAACTGTGTTTGCTGTTCCTCACAAAGCTTCTCATAACATTGCTTGGGGTTGTACATAATCATAATATATAAACAGCTGATTTAATGCTGTCCTTAATTTTTCTTCATCAACTTCAAATGTCTTCACAGCACCAGCTGTATTAAGGGTTATTGTAGCACAGTGTGCTGTGTTCACGTACCTCAAAATATTGCTGATGCAATGTGTCATATGTTTTGTGCAGCACTTAAATACTAGGCATTAAGACACACTACACATGTTCTTGGGTACTGCTTTAGCATACTGTTCAGTATGGAAGTATGTGATTTCAGACCCAGCCATAGTTTGGTCTAAATCAGAAAATTCCAGTCCGAATGAAAAACATAATGAAGTCTGTTGACAATTTGAACTGTTCCTTTGTGTAGTTTTAATTTGTTACAATCTGAATCACTCATATAATAACCAGAGAAGATGCTAAAAGTAGCATCATGAGCTATTTCCTGAAGAGAGACATACCTGGGTTTGGGTACTTGCTCGTCAGGTACAGGGGTCCAGGCTGACTCGCTGTTCTTCTGTTCTTTAAACTTGCCACTGAACACTCGCTCAATGTCGTCCATGTAGAACGCACAAACAGCAGAGCCAGTGATACTGGTAAAAAGAAAACCAGTTTTGCGTTTAGATTTCTTTGCTTGACATAAATGTTTTATTGATACTAACTGATATTAGAGCCAGCTGCAGCTGTTATAACAGAACAGAAACTGACTCTTGCTTTGTGTGTGTTCCACGAGGTTAAAAATAACTATAAATGGACAAAAAAAACATTACATACCATTTCCAACCTATTACACCCACTGGTACGCTGGTATTATAAATAAATGCCTGTAAAAATGTTCTCTAATGATTCTAAAAGATGAGGCCACAATACTACGAAAACAATGTTTATGTTGTCCAAACAAAGTTTGTTTTTGTTTAAAAATAAAAGGGACGGTTAAAATTGAATGCGATAGTACACATAATCTGCCATGTTGGGTGTCGTACGAAAGTTTTTCTTTCTACTGATACCATGCATAGTATAGCCTGAGCTAACAAGCTCATGTCATGCCCATAACATTGCGACAATCACAGTGTTACCGACACTAGCAATACATACTCCATATCCATAGAGGCAAAGATTATGCATATTGACCTAGCAGCTGTGGAGCTTTTCCTGATTTATTTTGGCTAGGTCTGTCTAGGTAAGTCGTACTTCCCAGTAATAAATACAAATTGTGATTATTATCAACTTGCTATGGTAAAGGGGGAATAAAACATTTGACAACATGCTGTTACAGGAAAATAAATCAACCTCGGAGTGGTAATAGCATCACACCACCAGTCACTGAGAAGAAGAGGAAAGAAGAGGAGAGGAGAAGAGAGGGCAGGACAAGAGATGAGGGGAGAGGAAGGAAAGAGGAAACCAGAGGGAGTGGGAGGAAGAGGAGAGGAAAGAAGATCTCATAGTGTGTTGTCACCTGTTGGCCTGTGTGGTGAAGACTCCCAGCACAGCAGGTCTGTGGTTAATCTGCATCACATTGGTTAGGGATTGCAGGACATCAAAGTAGAAGAATGAATCACCCGGCACAGAGCAGTTCAGACGGGCTTTAAGAAATGATGTCCAGTACCGTTCCAGAACCCTTGGAGAACCTCCGTTATCATTCTTACACACCCGACCCACCCTGGAGAACACCACCTAGAAAAAGAGAACGAGTAGAATAGCCAGTAAAAGGCAAGTCAGTGTATAAAGTATGATACTATTTGCAAACAATGTGCTGCTTATTGAATCACTGGGCCAAATTGTCTCTTCGGTTCACAGCTACCCACAGTGTGTATGAGTGTAAAGTCATCAAGCTGAATTTTGTGGGTCTCACCTTGCCAAGAGTAGTGTACTCCACTGCAATCTCGCTGAAGAAAAAGTACACATAGTTCCCATATTCAATGGCATGAAGAAAATGAGGCTCTGAAAGAACAGAACAGGAATATTAAACAAGAAATGGTTTCACCAAGCGTTCCCCATTTCATCAGGAAGAACGAAGAGATTTTGACAGAGTGCTGTGTCAGGAGTCTAACCTCGCAGCCATTTAGAGTCGTACTTCACGGTTCGCAGGACGGGACTACTTTCCCCCAAACTTCTGTAGATCACTGCATCACTAGCTAAAAAATCGGTCATTGTTGCCGAGTAAAAATCGCCACCTGAAAAGCACAAAAACTTTAAAGGCCAAACATACCTAATATTCATTCCACATACAAGCTTTCAGAGATTTCACTGCCTACAACTGCAGGCTTTCTGAGACTGTATGTGTGCTGGCATCATGGAAGCAGCAGCTGAACTTTGTGAAATGTCAGTAGAATATTGGCAAGATTAAAGGTGAGATCATGTTTCTCTCCTGATGGTCTCGGCTCAGCCAACTCACCAGCGAACAGGCCAACGTTGGACTGGCGCGATTCAAAAGGGCACCGCGCCTGACCAACCACTTCCTCTCCAACCTGCTCTAGAGTGGCCATCTGAGAGACAGCGAAAGAGAAAAACAGAGAGAGAAAGTGAGAAAGAGAGAAATATATCGTTATCATGAAACACTGCATGCACATCCGTATCATTTCTAATCCAGGGGTTCTGTTGAATCCATTTCACTACAGTGCTTTTTTAATTTATGACGCAAACTACAGCACATGCTCCAAAGCACATAGTTTGGATTGTCATGATTTAAATCAAACTTCTGAATTAGCTTTTACTACATTCCACTGCTTTCTGACTCGCAGTATCATGGCAGCATCAGCGAGGCTATATTGGGGCCATCTCCTAGCAGATATAACAGTCTCTAATCCCAGGGCATAGACACAGTTTTACTCCAATCCTCAGCCATTTTACTCTCCTGGCAATAAAGTACCAGTCTCAAGGAAAAAGCAGTTTGTTGACCTGCTGTGTGAAAGTCATACCGCTGCAGCTATCAGTAAGATGTCTCAGGTTGAGACTAACAAGATGAGTTGCTTGGCCTTGTTAGCTCTGCTCACACCTACAACTGTGAGCAAACAACCCCTACACATGCACCTCTGACTGGCCCACTAATCTTCTGCACTCAGCCTCACCATAACATCCTTAAATCTCATCCAAAAACTTCTCGGAAATCTTTTTCCCCCATCTTTAACCTTTTCCCGAACTCTCCACAACCCTGTAGGCTGTTTTCCACTTAACTATTCCAAGACCAGTTAAAAGGTAGAGTCAGAAAAACTTTTCGGGAATATCTCTGAACTTCATTTCATGGGTGTCAATAAAATAGTTCTCAGAAAAAGAAAAATTGTACCAGCAGCTCTTTAGAAAAGAAGAAAAAAAAACACCTCTACTTGCCTGTCAATCATATTAACCTTCACAGCTCATGCTGCATCAGCATTCAGGCCTTCTTACTGGTGTTGTGGTAGTCTAACACATCAGGGACCATTTGTTAGACAGAGTTTAGCCAGTGTTATTCCGAAGCAGGATACTGATAGTCAGGGTTACACTGGGAGTCTAACCCATAGAGTTGTTGATTATTTGACACAATTGACCCTTGGGTGAAGACATTTCGCTACCTTCTGAGACAAATCAACATCTAACACCAAGACCTCCAGGCTGTCTACTTAACACCAAATGTAACCTCTTGCCATTAGACCAGTTGGCAGAGATAGATGTGATCTGAACTCTCTGTTCTGTCTGCCTGATAGCTAGTGTAATAGTGCAAATAAACCAAACCTTCCATAAAGTGATGTGCTGCTGATCTTTACTGCCATGGAAGTTACCATGGAATCTCTGCAGCTTTGATCCAACACACACAAAGAGCTAGTTTCCACTACCAAACATAGCTGACTATACTGCCAACATTCATGATATATCATAATCTACCTTCAACCACACCCCAACATCCTCCCATAACAACATCCTAGATCATCATAATCTTTTCAGGACTTTCTCATGATCTTCTCTCTGAACATGTCCTATCACCACTCTGTAACCTCTCAGCTGTCTAGGAAGGATTCATTTTCCATTGTGTCGGAGGAGGATGTGATTTAGCCTCACTGACTAATTCCCCTCTCGGCAGGCATATGTTTTCCATAGCAAAAATCACGAGAGGGTTAAAATCAGGAGGACAGCGGGAGATGGAGAGACTGTGATGTGCCCCAAGGTGAGTGATATAAATCAGGTTCTCCTCAGAGAGTCTGAATCAGAAAGAAGCAGGGAGAAAGCACCATCATTCTGACTTCCAGATGACCTCTTCTTACTTTATTCACATCCACAATATACACCACAGGCATGTCTCTATAGTCACGTACACACACACACACACACACACACACACAAACACACAAACACACACACAGTGTATCTAAACTGCAAAAGTGCGAACCATAAATCATGGGACAACCATGAGGTAGACTAAAATGCTATAAAGTGTGTAAAAGGCTGCAGGAGCTGAACGCGCCTGTACTTCCAGACAGTTAAGATTTTTCGGAGCACTCGACATGCTGCGCTAGTCATTCATCAGGACTGCGGATGGTTCTGCTCGTACTGGCACTGAGAAACTAGAGACAGTTTCAGTCTTACACAGGCTGATCTCATGCTGGGACATTTCCACTATCAACACCCAAAGCTGTCTGTAGTTGTGCCAAGTGCTATTAAAAGAACCTGGTGCACTTGACTGAGTTTTGCAAGCGATTTCATATTTTATCTTATTAAACCTTAAGTCTTTTTAAGCATGAAGATTTGAAGAGAATGTTCGTGTGTGTGTGTGTGTGTGTGTGTGTGTGTGTGTGTGTGTGTGTGTGTAGACAGTCTGTTGGTTCTGACAGAGAGGTTGCTATACCTTCCACTTGTAACAGATGGAGCTGAAGGCATTAATGAGTGTCTGCGGCGTGCATATGTGTGCGAGGCAAGGAGCTTAGTCTACCTTGTAGTTGCGACAGGTGGGGTTGAACGCGTTGGTCCCACATGCAAACAGTGTTTCATCATTACGAGGCACCAGCACTTTGATGTAGTTGTAGCACTCATCCTGTGAAAAGCAAGAGACTTTTAGCATCTCAATATGGAATAACATAAAAAAACACATACACACACACAAGCGTGTACACATGCACAGGGTTTAAACATAATCGCTGTGCACAGCTCCATGGACGTTCCCTCTCATGGAGATACAAGCAATCGTTGTAGACTTCTTTCTCTCTGTGCATGTGTGTGTGTGTATGTGCGCCTGTGTCTGTCTCTTTATAACGGACACCTGTGGTGCAAACACTAACAAGCAATCTGCACTACAGCAGCAGCGTCCACTGGGGAAGCAAACAAAACAAGGGAAGAGTGGAAAAGCGTGAGGCAAAGCCCAAACAAGGAGGGAAATCAGAAACCGGGCAAGGACACAAAAATGGAACATCCTTTTTTATACAAGAGATTTTATACTTACACTGTTCTTGCCCCTCACTGTGCATTTCTCGACATCCTTTGTCTTCCAGGTCAGTTTCTGAGGGGAAAAAACGGAAAGTTGTGAGTGATCATGAAGCATGACCGTGCTCATAAAAAAATTAATAAATAAATAATAATCATATTTACTTCACTAAATGTAGAAAACAAACAAGAGCGAGAGAGAATGCAAGTGGGAATGTCGAGCAGGAAAAAGGAGTGAGATCTATAAAACTGTTAACAAGCTGTGGTGTGTGTGTGTGTGTGTGTGTGTGTGTGTGTGTGTGTGGCAGGGTGCTGGGTTATGTCATTAGGTTGAAAAATTGGAATGATTTCTTCTTCTCTTTCTCCCTGGCCTCTAGGGAGGAGCACTAGCTGAACACACACACAAACACACACACACACCTTACTACCTATCCGAGGACCTAGACCTAAACATAACAGTAACAAAAGGTAGCATTTTTGCCACACACACATACACACAACCCTATTATCACAGCAAGCATCCCTTTTAGTCAGACTATTCCCTTTGTCAGCCATCTAAAGGGTGGAATATTAAACAGAGAGGGAGAAGAACATGGTGAGAAACCAAGTAGTTTAGGAAAGACTCAGATAGCGCCTCTAACAGGACAATGCCCCATCACACACATCTCGAGATGCCCAATTATGGTTAGATAAACACTCATCTGACTTTAGGGTTTTGCCATTTCCACTTAAGTCACTAGATATCTACGTACATAATCAAACACATCTGGGATGCCATGCAATGTGCAGTGGAATGCAGGAAGCATCATTGTTCAATGCCTACAGAATATTTTTGCAATCATGGGGAACCTACCAAGTATTACACTATTCTGTTATCCTGGCACTTAAGCCTATACATAACACAACCATACTAGATTGTAGGAAGAAAAAAAACCCATAGAAGCTGGCAGAGCAGACCTGCACATTTTTTCATATATATCTGTACCTGATTAGAAGGAATCAAATACAATCTGAAAAAGGATTATGCTATTTCAGGCAAGTATTTAAAACAGTGCTCCTGATCTTGTTGCCATGAAGTGTGTTCATTTGATAATAACTCCAGCGTGAATTGTTCATTTGGCGAAAGATGAGATATTTTAAGGTAACTCATTTAAATATTTCCCTGTCTACTGGTTTCATAAAAGTGAAACTGCTGCTGACAAATGCGATTCTTCGAGCTGATTCAAGGCACTTCCAACCAGGACTACATTAAATTGCACTAATTGGATGTTTTCTGTCTTAATACAAAAATTGGCTGCATGGAGACACAGCTGAACTGGGAGGAACTCCGCTCTGGCATTCAGGAAGCAGAAACTCAGCATGATAAACGGCTTTCCGTTATCATAAAAGGACAGGATACAGATGCTCCAACTGGCTTCCCTGTCCTTTTGCAGTAAATGCACTGCTACCTTAGAATCCCTTAATGTTCCAAACAAGCGGAGAAATGGGATGAGATATGGAGGAGGGGAAGGGCTGGGGGCAGCTAAGTGCTCTGAGCCATGGCATGGATGCTGAGAGGGGGAGCATTAGCGCTATTCATTTCAGAGTGCTGCGGGCCACACAGTGCAGCTCATTACATCACACACTGTCAAAAAGAAAGAAAGAAAGGAAGAAAGAAAGAAAGAGAAAGGCGCTTACCTGCTGAGGGACGATTTGCTCTGTCAAAGTGCTAAGATTGACGACAAAGACGTGATCCCTGCAACACACAACACAAAGGGGTCAAGGACTCAAAGACACAGACAGAGCGAGCAAGGTCCTCTGTCAGTCACCTCGGCTGAATGAGACTGATTAGCCTCAATCATGCGGCCCTTATCATAGGTGGGTGTATAAGCGTGAGGAAGGGATAAGATGCTTATCATTGAACGTGGATCTGCAAAAGCCTGGAGTATGTGATTTATCACTGCTTGACACAGTGAACCAAACTCACCTACTTCAGCACAAGCTATAATAGCAGGCATGTATAGCTCAAAGTCAGACACAGTTCATATAAGAACTGCTTGTTTATTTCCCTTGCTCAGAAAGTGTTTGCATGGGTAAATCTGTAAAAGGTGGCTGCTGATGTACAATGAATGAAATTACAGGTTGAACCAAATTTATATTTTTATGTGGGTGGTGTAATCAGTCACATGACCAGACACATTACTTAAAGCATACCCCAGCGTGGAGAGCTCTTTAAAAGCAAGTAAATAAAACATTTTTAGCACAGATAAAATGTGTCATGGTATCTGATGTCGCTGGGGCCCATCTATTCTTTCCCTAAAACCTTCATACAGTAGACATTGTTAAAATTGCACATTGTGAAAGGCTTTCTCAGGACACTACACCTTTTGTAAATTAGCAGTTGTAATGTTTAAAGCGTCCATAAGTGACATTTTAGTACATTTAGTTAGTGGTTGGTGTGGTACAGTGGTAACATCACTGGGCACCCATGTGAGAGACCTGGGTTCGATTCCCGATCCGGGCAGCCAGTCGGTGCTACACCAATAAGGGTCCTTGGGCAAGTCTCCTAACACTTGTTACCTGTGGCCTACCTGTAATACTAATAACCTTGTAAGTCGCATTGGATAAGAGCGTCTGCCAAATGCCGTAAATGTAGTAAGACTGCACCATCGCTAGTTACCGTATCTTTTTTAATGTGTGTTATATAATGGGTCTAATCGATCAACTGATCAACCACTGACCGTTGTATTCCATCAACAGTAAGCAGAAACGTTTCCAAAGAAGTGCTGCTTACAAAGTAAAACTGAGGAAACATTTGGAATGACAGCGTAAGATTCTAGGGTCATCACACGTCTCTGAGATTAAGTACACAAGTATGTGAGACATGAGCTTCAACCTCTCAAGATATACCGGAGGCAAGAAAGGTCAAAATCATTCCACTTAAAGATGGAAAGCAGAATAAAGTTGGTGGTATTGGTGATGATAGACTGACCTGGCAGCGATGTACAGCATGTGGTTTATGCGCAACATTCTCTGGAAGTCCAGACCGAGCCTCGCCGTGTCATTATCCGACATGTTGCCCTGGAAACTAGGGTACAGGTAGGAGTCTGTAGAGTGAGAAGGATATAGATTGAGATTTATAGAAAGAGAGAGACAGAGAGAGTGAGACAGAGAGAGAGAGAGACAGACAGAGAGAGTGAGAGAGATTAAGAAAGCAGAACTAAGAGCTCTCAGGAGTAATCAATACTTTTCCATAACAGCCATACCTGATATGTTTAGAACAAACAAGTACAAGCTTTCATTCATATTAGCCAAAAACTAATTATACAAGATGTAAGTCTATAGTCTAAGATATTAATACTCATTCCACTCGGCAGAGCTTTATTAAAAATAATCCTCTTGAGAACACTCCGGCTCAAAGAAAAGCAATTCCTCATTCAGGATATCCTTTATTCATTATTTAACAGTGAGGGCTGAAAAAGCCTCAGGCCCTTCTGGGCAGAGTAAATTCAGTCTGCGCGTCCAATCTGTCGGCATAAAGTGATGACTTCATTTAGCCAGCAGTCCTGGGCTGTGAAAGGTGAGTTAGGACCTTCTCAGCATCACATTTTTGCCTGTGCCATTTACCATGCAAGGAAGCAGAACGCAATGGATCCTGAGAAAGAATACTGAGGCAGTGTGTGTGAAAAAGATTATACATCGCTATTTATACTCTATATCCAGCCATGATAGATACTCTATAAACAATGCTAAGAGATACGGTAGTGATAAGGTTGTGGGTCTCTATCATTTTGCCATATGGAATCTCCATATGCAGTGGTAGGTTTGATTTATTCAACATAACAGCATGCTATGACACGGCAAGAAAAACTCTGGTTTAACTGTGGCAGGAAATTTCTCTCATGCTTGCAAAGCAAACATCATCTGATCTCAGCATGCTCACCACTGATCACAGTACAGCCATTATTCTCACTTCTGCACAAAAACAGAGCCAAAAAAAACCCCTCAAAGCAATCATTCAACCAATCATTCCTTCTTCCCTCTGGACACTGTGTAGTTACATGGAGACTGTGGTTATCCAGATCCCCTGCAGACACAGACACTTAAATCTGTACTTAAAAAAAAAAAAAGAAAAAGAAAAAGAAAAAGAAAAGAAATCAGCTGTTGTATTTCACGTTTAGTTAAATCAGCAGTCTTTTTGAATGTTGTGCTCCAGGAGAGATTTTAAATAGTATGACTGGCCTTATACAGTCTAAATGTCAATTGTGGTCATCAAAAATATTAAGTCAAAGGCAGAGTTGTTGAGACAAACTGGCACCAGTGGTATATATTTATTTGTATATACACTGAAGCCACTGTTGAACTGTTCAAGAGAAGACAGAGAACACAGTGCAAACTTTGAACCGGCTATTCATTATCCCCTGCTGGCATTACCAGATCAAGAGAGAGCTGGTGAGTAAAAAGGGTAAGAGGTAAGTCTGAGGTAACAGTCTAGGGAAAGCAGCTCAGTGGTTCAAAGGTTAAGGCTCAGGGTTACTGATCAGAAAGTCAAGGGTTCATCAAGCTACCACTGTTGGGCTCTTAGTCATGGCTTCTAACCCTCTCTGCTCCATGGGTGCCATATCATGACCCGACTCTGTGCCCTGACCCCAGCATCCAAAAAAAAAAAAAAAGCAATAAATAAATAAAAAATATTCACTGTGCTGTAATGTACATGTGAGAAATAAAGGCTGCTTCATCTTCTTGACCGAAATGTGATACTGGGTTGGTGGTTTATATTCTACTATAATAATCTATATTTTAGTGAAATATTCTATAGCTGGCTAGTTCTATAATTGTTTCCACCCAGTTGGGAAGTTGTCTGAGCTAGCCAGGGATCCAGCAATCACATAAAGATAATGATATTTCACAGGCAACGTAAAGTGAAGAAGCCAAAAAAAAAAATATGACACGGTCTGTGTTTTGCTGTAGGAATAAAAATTTGAACACAGCATGGGTAATTTCATTTTGAAAGGTGCTATGGGGAAGAAAAAAAAACCTAAGCAAATTTAAAATAATTTTTGAAGTATTTTTGTGTGTTTACATTAAGCAGTTCATGTACTAGAGCACTTCAATTTAATTAGTGTTTATATTCACAATTCTAGTCATCGCAAAATGATAGATGCTTCAGAATCTGTATAATTTTTTTGCTATGGCTGTGAGTCCATTAGAAGCACAAAAAAGCCACAGCCACACACTTTGCCACAATTCCTTTAGTTTTCTATAAGTAAATACATGCTGAAATTATGGGATCACTCTGTTAAAGAAAATGCTGGGGGTAAGAGATGATAACTTCATTTGCTACTGTTCATTTAGAGATCTAATTCTAGCATTGATTAGATTAGTTTAGATATTATACATATTTTAATTAATTAAATTTCTTTACAAAAATTAGTACCAGCCATGATAAGATAACCGTTGCCTGTCAGTAAGGGCCCAATAATGGTCCTTTTCCAGATGAAGGCTGATTGTACATCCAGAATGAGCTTTTCAGATAAATGACCATAATTTAAGATTCAAAAGGAGTTACTGAGTTTACAGTGGTCTAAATGTAATGTGGCCCATAACCTTACATTACCTGTAAGTGTAATCAATACCATTGTGGACAACAGTAATGATAAGGTTTGTACCTTAATAGTGTTTTTATAATATTAAGTGGACTACCATAGCATTCAAGCCATTTTATTTACAATGAATAATTGAATATTCTTAACCTGTAGACCTGCCTGGTCATCTTGTCCCTCTTCACAGGGCAGGCATGTGGATGTGTCATAGTCTGTAGCTAAAGTCACCTAACGCAGTGACCAGTTTTTTTCTATATCCATCCTTGCAAACATCAGATTAATCAGGGGAGATGTCTGATATGCTTGCAGTAATATTCTTCCACCAGAGACTTCTCTAAATCCCCAAAAGGTGTAAACTGCGAATTTTAATTAGTGCACACTTTTAGCACGCTCCCTGTACAGGTCAGGGAATTAGCATAAGTAATGGCCACCCCATGAGCTTGCAGCACAAACACATGCACAAGGATACACATGCATGTACACACAGGGGCAAACAGCTAAATCGGCCTTGTTACATGACTGATCTCCTTGAACAGCTTTATTAGCCCCAGATACCTTTCCCATCGACCCAGTGCTTCTGTATATCTTATAGCTGCATTAGTGGAGAAGTCGTCCTCCACCAACTGATCGTCTCTGGGATTTCTTGCATGAAACAGGTTGGACACTTGCTTTTGTGCTGTGCTTATTCCAAATAGCTATACTATTAGCTATATTGCTCCTGAGAGCTTAATCCTTTTGAATTTCACAAGCTTGGACAATCAGGGGGCAATATAAATGCACTAAAACACCTTCTTACATACAAATGCTCCTTGCTCATTTTAATAACCAATAAGCTGATATGCACACTGTGACTGGATCGGCTAGAACTGGAGTTCCTGGTTATTTATATGTTTGGCATGGGAACACTGTTTCTACCTGCCAAGAGCTGTTTTATTGGCAAGCTGACCATTTTTAAGTGTTAGAAAATGTTTCACATACTCTCTGATTTATAGAACACTGGACATGAAATTCCATTCATCTTGTTTTGCTACTTTTGACAAGAAAACTAGTTAATAGCACAGACCTTGCAAAAAAGTAAAGATTAAAAAAAAAGTAAAACGCTGACAAAGGTATATGTTTCATACAATCTAATACCTAATATCTCTAACCGACTATGAGAACCAAAATTTGAAAAACTGCCTGCAGCTAAGAACCACATAACTTACTTATACGACTGTGTATACAGTATAGAAAGCTGAAAATCCTAAGAATTAATTTTTGATACTTACACTCACTCCCAACTATGCTGATTGGCTCCAGGTCCTGGGGAAAGGATGTGGCAACATTGCACAGCAGTAACAGGCCAGTGAGGCTAAAGGTCAGGGCCAGGAGGGGCCGCGACCCCAAAACCAACCGCATTTCAGCACCAACTACAGCACTCAGACCCACAGCATGACCCACAGTGGACTTCCTCCCACCTGAAAGAAACAGAGGACATAAGTTCAAAATACTGACCTAAACACCATATACTAATAATATATACATCAATCAGCATTTAAACCACAAACCTACTAACAGCTAAAGTGAATAACATTGATGATCACATTAGAAAGGCACCTCTGAAAGGGTCAGGCAGCAAGTAAACGGTCAGTTCTCAAAGCTGATGTGTTGAAAGCATGAAAAATGGGCAAGTGTAAGAATCTGAGTGACATGGACCGCACTGCGGATCCCACAGAAGGATCTGTTGCTAACAATAGGTGCCACATACCACAGATCAACATGGACTCCTCATCACAGCATGACAATATAACACTCAGCGTGCTGCAGATGATCTATAATAGTCTCTGCATCAGTGAAATAAAGTTGAATTCGATGTCAGACAGGAGAGAATGAAAGATTGAAGGAGTGATTCTGCTCATTAAAAGTCTACACAGAATCCTCAAATACTCCTTAATCAAATTGAAGCCACCCACATAACTTTCAGAAGCTTCAATCTGGCAACCTGTACTATATTTAAAAAAAAAAAAAAACACCCAGGAGTTAATCTGGTGGGAGTGCTGTGAAGTAAATCTCCCCATGTGGGACGAGTGTGGACAGTTCTTCATGTAAAACAATTTGTAGGTGGTGTGTGTGCATTTGAGCAAACTGAGATAACGGTGCTTTATTTTATGGCATAGAATGAGAAATAAATGTGACGGCAATAGTGATAAACTGGTACTGCCATCAAAGTTCTTTGCTGGTACATCGCCTGCATTGTTAAACTTCATTTTCCCACAAAGGCTAAGAACAGCCATCACACAAACCACCCCGCTTTTTTTTTTTTTTTTTAGCAAGGTTTTTAATTCGGTGTCATTTCCAGAATGTCATTTCAAGTAAAGTGGAGTTCAGGGAGCCACCAGAGGCCCTCACAGGCACACAGCAGTTCAAGGAGAAGTTTCATCCTGAGGCCTGGCCCCATGAGGAGAACAGCGGAGATAACTGTTATCAGCCACAGCTTTGAGATCGCTTAAGAGATAGCTTAGAGAAAGATAGCTCAGAAAAAAAAGGGGTGTAAGTCTACTGACCGAAGGGACACCTGCCTCATTGACTCCAACTCTTCAGTCTTTCATAGGTGACTTAACACAATTAACAACAAAGGCTGCTGGAATAGCACCCGTCTCTGCCAAATCTGACACAAGGCCAGAAGGGACACATCAAAATCTCATTTTCAGAGCAGATAAAAAAAAAAGGCCAGGGGTGAAAAAAGATTAAAGTAATAAAAAAAGGCCCAGCTGTCAGAGCTAGAGCGTACATTTGAGCTGCGTTTCCCTCCAGTTGGATTATTTATGAGTGGCTGAGTGTTTGTGTCAGATGAAGATTGAGCTGAAATGCAAATGCTATGCCTTGTTTACTCTGCAGGCTAATTGGACAGCCAGACGGACAGCAGGAAACAGCTACTTAGTAAACAAACTATAGCTAACCTGCATGAAAATATTAATGACAGGTTAAAGATCCGGAAGAGAGACTAGGACGAGCTGAGAAGCCAAATCTCACCCAGAGTTCGAATTGAATCGCAGACTCAGTCAACACAATTATGCACTGTTATCAATATTCATACTCTCCACCCTCATTCATATTCCACAGAGAGGCAAGCATTTAGTAACACGGTCAAACAATGATCGCATGGCTATAAATTGAAAATGTGAGTGTCTGCTGCTGTTTATTTCATGAATTACAATGTTGGTGTGAACACTCACTCTCTCACTCTCTCACTCTCTCACTCTCTCTCACACACACACACACTCACTCTCTCACTCTCTCTCACACACACACACACTCACTCACTCACTCACTCACTCACTCACTCACACTCTCTCTCTCTCTCACACACACACACACACACTCTCTCTCTCTCTCTCTCACACACACTCTCTCTCTCTCTCTCTCTCTCTCTCTCACACAC
>JAOVVF010000044.1:21328991-21344249 GCA_028565595.1 Duopalatinus emarginatus
ACGCACGCACGCACGCACGCACGCACGCACGCACGCACGCACACACACACACACACACACACACACACACACACACACACGACCTGATTTGCTTTTAGCGTTCTATTTTTAATCTCTGAAAACCTTCTGTATTCCATTAGGATTGGGCTTTGTAGGGCATTTTGCCTTCATGCTGTCTTAAACCTGTTTAAAAGCATCAATATTACAAAATCAAGTGATTAGTCACTTTACCCTGAAAGTTCCTCTAGGAGATTTAAGCACGTCACTAACTGCAAACCAAATAAACACGTATAAGCATATAGTGGTTTTGCTGCGAATCCATGGCAGGTATTTATATTCAGAAGAAATCCATGTTTAAATTGGTGGGTCTTGCAGATATTCTGTAGCTAGCTGTGTAGTCAGCTCATTGCATAAGAATAGTCACTAGCAAGTGAAGTGACTTGAGCTACTAATGTAAATGTAGGTTAAGAACTAGTTACCCTGACCAGACATGAATCACTGATGACTGTACATGTGTTAATAAGAAGGTTACAATACAGGGATTGTGCGAGTTTATGTATTAAGGATTCTTCCTACAGGGCAGCCTGTGTGCTCTGATGCTCAGCCTGGCACTGGGGCGAGCGCAATTTGTTCCCGGTTCATGGTGTTGCTCAGTGAGCAGCAGGACTGGGGCTTTTTTTGGGTTCCAGAAGCCCTGTGGCTTACTCAGATCAAGCAAACTTCTCCATTCTCCATTTGTATGTGAGGGAAAATGACTGCAACAGACAGACAAAGTCAGTGCTACCGGTGTATCTACTGTGCTCTGTGTGTATGCTAAAACGCATGATCTCAAGGTTTACCATCAGTCACTGTAACAGAAAATCATCTGACTATGTATGAATGTGAGAGTATGTGTGCAATTTTGTGCATCAGGGTTTGCAGAGTGTGTGTGTGTCTGTATATGAAATTCCCTGTTCCACTTGTTATTTGCTCCTCACCTTACCCTACTGAAGGACTGTACCATTCACAGCTTACAACCACATACCTAAACAAATGTTTTGTGTATATGACAGTAGGACATGCTCTATAATAAATATCTGCAGTAAAAAAAAAAAAAAAAAAAAAAAAAAAAAAAAAAAAAAAAATTCTACCAAGGAATCCTGGGAAAATTTCAGCTAAATTACCCGGTCTTTCTTGAGTCAGTATTTGAATTTTTTTTGTTGTTGACTGCTCCTATGATTTCAGTGCAACACGGCAGAATACGCCTTTACAATCTACATGCACTGCAAACCTTCACACTTTCTTCCTCTGTGGTCACTAATGGTCCTTAAATCAAAAAAGGGGTTTAGAGGACAAAAGGGCTGAGCAGGTACAGAACAGAGATTGGCTGATTGTGAGGCCCAAATGCTGCTCTTTCTGCAATGAAAGGACATTTAAGCAAAGGAAAAAGGAAGGAAAGAGAGGGAGAGCAGGCAGCATAAGAGTAAGATTAAAAACCGACTCTGTACAAAAATAAAAAGGATCGGGAAGAAGCAGAAGGAGCATTCTGAACTATAATGATGGGAAGTCATCTATGAGCATACGAGCAACCATTAAACCACATATAAACTTACCATTCATTCCCATTTAAATCCTGACCTTGGATTTGTATGCGACACAAATTTTTGTCATTAATGTATGGCTAACAGCCATGGCTCCCCATAGTGTCTTCCACGCAGCATTATCAAAGTCATCATTCTTATGCTTAGTATACATCTAAGCCTGTTTTACTGGTCAATTGAACTACATGGGTTTTATCCAAACCTTAAAAACAAGCAGGGCTATAAACAAAACCTTAAAGCAATAACTTAACTCTAACAGCAATTTTAATATAAAACAGTAATATGTAAATCTAACATTCAGGAATAAAAAGCTTTATGGCTCCAGGAAATGATCAAAATATTGCACACATTTAAATAATGGCTCCAGTCCCTGGCTGCTGTTTGAAAACTCCAGGTTTATAGGAGCCTTGAACATAAAATATGCCTTAAAAAGTACTTTTAACATTAGGAACAAAACTAAAAGGCAGATATGGGGTTGTAAATTTGTTAATAATAATCAAGGCTAAAGAGGGCACCTGTGGTAGGAATTTGGGGGGGGGGTGTCTTTTAAAACATGATTCATCACAGGACCTCAACATAACTGTTGTGTATTTGCATGTTCTTCCCATGTCTGAAAAAATGTTAGGGTCAGTATAGACCTGCAGTGAGGAGATACTAAATCTCAGATCTGTAGACAGACAAATACTTAAAGGCAGGGGTGGGGTGGGGGTGGGGGGAGCAGTTAGATGATGCTGTGAATGAAACTGATAAAGAACACTGAACTGGTACGCTACCTGTGGGTGTGTGAACTGGACTTTTCTAGGATTTTATTCATTTTAGAATTTGCTTAGGTCAGATTTAAGTGACATATTTACATAACATGATTATATACTACAATTATATATACGGGTGAGCTGAGTTCTTGTTTAAATAAGCAATTTATTATTTCATGACCAAATACCGTCAATAATCAATTCAGTATACACTAAAAGCTGACTACCTCTTTACTGTCATTATAGGGGAAGAAAAAAAAAAAAAACATGCAACAGCTACTTCTGGTCCACTAATCTTACTGGACATGCAGCTTTCCGACTACACTGATATTTAGTAAAACATTTCACTGTTTGGATCAATGCACTTGCCTGTGATGGCTACATAAACGTCCCACTCTATCCAAAAGGTCATAATATTGAAACAGTAACTACACTTAGTACAGGATTTCAGTCAGTCTGTGGGCTGCATGGTAACAGTGGTGGCTTTTTTTTTTTTTTTTTTTGGGAACTATTTTAAATCAGGGAGCAATAAAAAACAAAATATTTGGCCATACTGTGTCTGAAATGTCAGTTACTCAATATTAATACCTTTTTTATAGAACAGTTTCAACCGTCTGAATCTCAGCCATGCTGATAGTCAGTAAAACAGCACTCTTGTTTGTGTGATTGTTTAATTAACAGAAAACCTCAGTGCCTATTAGTTTGAGTTTCCTGTGGGTGCAATTGTCGTTATCAAAGTTATTTGCTATTTTTATGACTTTACTTATATTACCCTATTTACTATAGCTTGTTATGCATATTGATGCTCTACGGTTTAATTTTTTACTGACAAGTCAAGTATTTTCCAGGCTGTAAAAATCAGATGGTTAAATTCTCAGGCATTCCAACCAGATGCGAGTTTGATTGTATACAAACAAAGAAATAGGGAAAGTGTCTCTTCAATTTGTGTATACTGGTTTTATGGTCAAACCCGACCATACACGATTCAGATGCATAAGGGCTGTAATTATAATTCTGTGCTATTTTCCTACGGATCCAAACCATCCACAATGTTTTAATAGGCAGACATTTTGGATCCGATTTCAGTTCTGCTGCTTTACAGACGTCAAACCTCATGAGCTTCGCCGTGACGCCTGATTAGACCATGCGAAGAGAAGCAGCTCAGACAGGTCCGAAATCCACACCTGCGTGTGTGCTGATGTCGGCAGCTTTGCGCAAACCGAGGTGTCAGAAATTGATTTTGTCTGCCACAGGAGTATTGCGGGAAATCTAAGCCGCGATTATGGGTCAGTGAATTTGAATCATAATGAGGAAGAGAGAGCATCCTGTACTCACCGTCAGTGCCTGGGTGGCAGCAAAATCCAACGAAGAGAGTAGCTGTTTCTCTCTCTCTCACTCTCTCTCTCTCTCTCTCAGCAAAGGAACGTGTGCACTGAAGATGACTATTCGGAGATGGGGTAGTAGGGGACAGGAAACAGGGTGCAACAACCCCAAAGACAAGCTGGATCTTCAGTGGTGGTTAGCCAGGACCCTCTATAATCACACACACACAGAAGAAAAATACAGAAAGACATTAGAACATACTGGGGTTTGAGCTGGGTTAAAAATTGGTAGGTTAATAACCGCATGTTTGAGTACTGCCTGAAGACATCAACTGGTCACTGACCCATGATAAAAGAAGATCCCCATCTCCCAAATGTCCTGTTTGAGAAACCCTTTCTACTCTTCTAGTCTAAAAACCCCAGCTACACAAAGGCACACACTGCAGAGCTTTAAATGCTACCAGATGTTTTTGGTCGAGAGCAAAACTCACCTCTATACTTTCTGCACTCATTAACCTTATTTAATATATCCATTTTTCTCTCTGTCTCTGCCCCCTCCCCATCTCTCCCCAGTTACTTGCTCCCTCTCTCTGTTAGTCACTGATATGCTTTTTGTCCTCAGCCACTGCAGAGTGCATGCTAAGCACTATCCAAACAAAGTTCATTATTATCCCCATTATTAAAACATGACTAAACGATAAGCACTTTCTATATATAGTTTTGCACTCAGCAGCCAGACTGCAGAGCTTCGGCTATGAAGCAACCCAAAACTTAAAATTCACAGCAGGAAGCAGGCACCCTCGAGTCAGAGTCAAACTGCTTGTAGAACTCCTCTGCAGAGACTTAAACCCAACTCATTCAACAGTCCCCCTCCTCCTTTCCCTCTCTCACTGAGGCTGGGGGCAGTTGGCTGAATTTCTCGGAAAGACGTTTGTGCAAGGCTAGCACATTCTGACCGCTGTTAGCCGTGCTAACCGCCAGTGACTAACGGCATCTGGTTCAGGCATCTGCACCCCCCTCCCCCAAACCCACCCACTCAAATTGAGATCCTTTACTGCCATGACCATATTTAGTTACAGGAAAATGTAGCCTTCGGTTTAAATTGAGTATTTGTTTTAAGCCAAGGGGGAGAATGTATCCCTCATGGTCTCCACTCGTCCACAACCCCCCTGCTACTCACAGAGGGAGTTACGGAGTTATGAGAGTCGAATAGTCACGCCTCAGAGGTTTGAATGGAGACTTGGTGCATTTCACTTAGTGCTAAATGCATATTCTGCAGAGAGATACAAGAGGAAAGATGGAAAACACAGCATATTTGGGCAACACAGCCCATAATCTCAAGTGCAGATGCTTCAACTGTCATTCATCAGCTGTGAGCTTCAAATTACCCATAAATAACCACTTACTGTACAACACAAGCTTAATGTTTCGTTAATAATGACGCAGATGTGCGTAAGCCACCCTTTGCGCTGCATCTCTGGCAGGCTGTAGCTCAAACTTGTTTACAGTACAGGGCGTTACTGGCTCTCTGGGCTAGAGGCGGGATCAGTGCCACATCATGAAACGAAGCAAACTAAAAACAGCATTATAGTCAGTAAGGATGTGTGTGTGTAAATGTGTGTCAACAGAGTGAATAGTATGTCACAGGAAAAGGGTGGAACCATAAAGAGTGCTGTCAGCACTAGCCTACTTAAGCTCAATTACACACTCCGTCCCCCGAAGTTGTCTTACTTTTTGCAAGATTGCGTGTCTGTGTGTTTCCTGTTAGACTTCCCTGAGAATGTGTGTTATGATAGACAGAGAAAAAAAAAAAGTGTGATATTGCTGATATAATCATGCTAGCATGCCTGCTCTTCAAAACTATGGATTATACAGGGATGGATGATATAAATGAACGAGCAGGACTTTCATAGATAATTATGTAGGATTTTCGTGCTCATGGTATAACACATCAGTAGTTTTGTCGTTGAGTTATTGAGCTGTTTGGCTTAGCGCATGCATATATATATATATATAGGGCCGCCGTAGCCTAGTGGTAGGGAACCAGTCTTGTGACCGGAATGTCATGGGTTCGATCCCCAGCCAGGGCAAGACATGACTGAGGTGCCCTTGAGCAAGGCACCTAACTTCCCTGACTGCTCCGCGGGCGCTGTGGTTTGGCAATTTATGTATGACATGACATCCATATCATATCAGCCATATACGCCTCTGTAAAACGTTAGGAAGTTCAATGGAGTTCAACACAGCTCTTTGTGTTTGTCGTCAGTCACACAGACCGGGCCAAAAGGTGAGCGCAAACACCCAGAAAACTAATCTCAGTCCAAGAGAAAAGGGCTTTGTTTGTCTTTGAATGATGAGCTTGTTTGGGACTTAGCAAGGGCAGCAACTGTTCGGCAGGACAACTTTGCTTGGATTCGACCCAGTGTGACAGAGCAGGAAGTGATCTATGTGTTAGACCCCAGGGACTCTAGAGCAGATGAAGTTTTATGAGTTTAAGTCAAAGGCTAAACGATAGATTTCAGATTGTACAGGTTTGGCTCAGAGGTGTCACGAATGCCATTCTTTAGCCAAAAGGAGACCAAGTTGGGGTATAAATCATGAGTGTAAATGATTTTTTTTTAACATGAATCATGTGACCCCTGTTTTCTCGTTTGCTTTTAATAGACCCAGAGCAGCTTACTAGTATTTAGATGTGCCTCATTGCCTTAAAGATCGCTTCCACATCTTTTCTTTCTTACTCTCATGCCTTTTTCCCCCCAGCCTTCCCTCCTTGTTATCACTTTTCATGATGAGTGAGAGTATTTGGATTAGGGCTGTGCAATACATCATTTGTTAATCATCATCTGATATACTGATATTGCAAAAGGCCATTAGATGCAAGTGAGCGCTCTAGTAAACAAACAGAACATTTTAATAGGCACACTAACTAATCTGAGTGTGTTCTGTCTGCACTGCATTGTACGTTATTTGTGTCAAAATCATGGACCACTGTTTCTTTACTCAAGCGATCAACTGTGAGTTTTAATCTCACAATATATTTCATCAATGTATGGTGTAAAAAAATGTGTGTGAGCGTGAGCATCTCATTTCTTGTCCGGTTCTCGCTGCCCCGTAGACATTACGTGTTATGCTCTCTATGTTTGCTGATCAATGGCCCTGGCTCGGCCTGGCTGCGTCTTGCCCAGCTCTTGAAATGGAATTATTAATAATGCAGAGGCCTTGCTGTCATACTGGCCATTAGTGTAGAGAGGGACAGGAGTGGTATACTAATAATCAGATTAATTGCTGCCTTTCAGGGGGAAATAAAAAGAGCTGAATAGCCATGTCACTGAGCAAAGAGTGCTGTGTTTTATAGCAGCTGTCTGAGTGCAAACCATTTAAAGACCTTTTCTGAAATTAGGACAGAACCTGCATTACTGTTTTTCTTTCTAATTAAAAAGTACTTCATGTCCCCATCATAATGTCCCAGGCTGATGCCAGCTTCAGTGACCAAAGAGAACAGCACATCTCAACAATTACACTTTAATAACTTCATAATTATGCTGAAGACGAAGTCAGTCATTATATACATCAGCTGTGACCATGGAAACAGTGAATGATGTTAAGGTCAAGTTTGGGTGTGTGTGTTTCCGTGCTGCATGGAAATTTTGATCAATTGCAATCAACAGTGGTGGGTACAGGTCGGGATAGTACGCATCGACACAGAACAAGCCAGCATGTTATTGTAAGGGTCAGTACAGAAAAAGAAGTGGCGTTTATTTGCCACATATACACATTACACATATACATTCTCTGACATATCCCAACTTGTTAAGAATCTGGGGTCAGGGTGCAGGGTCCCCCATGACACAATGCCCCTGGATCACAGAGAGCTAAGGGCCATGCTTAAGGGTT
Source organism: Duopalatinus emarginatus (assembly GCA_028565595.1). Taxonomy (NCBI): domain Eukaryota; kingdom Metazoa; phylum Chordata; class Actinopteri; order Siluriformes; family Pimelodidae; genus Duopalatinus; species Duopalatinus emarginatus. Next base: position 21,336,540 of record JAOVVF010000044.1, read on the forward strand.
CCAAAGTGGCAGCTTGGTGGGGCTAGGGCTTGAACCCCCAACCATCTGATCAGTAACCCAGAGCCTTCACCAGTGAGCCACCACTGAACCAGCACATCACGTGTCAAGATAGTAGGGGTCAGCTTGGTATGGTACAAGTCAGCATGGGTCCGGTCCAATTGCTCTCAACACTTCTTGCTTTGCACCCTTTTTTTCCAGATTAGTGCAGATTAGTTCAGATTGTGACAGCACCATTCACCAAGGAATATAGCATTCCTCAGACACACAGTCCTGAGAGAGCGAGACGATTTTTCTATGATAAAACTACAGTAGAAACCCGTACAAAAACTGACAGAATCATACACCATCAATCATAATAACAAAGAGGCAGCTTTGGTCACAGCAGGGGGGAAAAAAAAAAAACATGCCACAAAATTATAACAAATAACCTGAATTTCATAATTACCAAAGCTCTTAACAGACCTAACCTCATTTTTAAGCTGCAGGCTACAGGGTTATCAGATCAATAAATCCTCAGGTTCCCTCTTATTGGAACACTCAGGAGAATGGAGAAGCTGCAAACAAGCTTCAAACTGATTCCTAGCAAACTCCAAATAAAAATGGATGCTCTCATTAGCTGCGTGAACTTCCCAGCCTTTAGCTCATTGCATGTCAGTTAGAAGTAAACAGGCCCCAATGCAAATGCAGGGGAGAGAGGACGGGGCAAAAAGATTCATATTGGTGTCATCAGTCTCAGTCCCAATTCCTCTAGCTCAATAACAGACACATGAGCTATTAGAACATTATCTCCTATCAAATATGTGAAAACGTCAGACAGCACGGACATTAATCATGAAGTTCAACATGGTTCTTGCTGCGTACTGGAGATCACCATGTTTAACCAGCCCCGAGTCTCTTCATGTGAAGTGTGTGGCGTTATCTTGAAGGCCATATATCATTCAGCGATATTCATTTCCAGTGCTCTATACACTGAATAGTGCTCAGATCTTTTATTTATGGTCAATTAGATATAGTGCACTCTAAAATAAAAGTAAATGTCATAAATGCCACTATTTTTAAATGCTTTCACATATTAAAAAGTAAAAAATAAATGATCTCAACTGATGAAACGATGGTTGCAGTAGACAATGAATGAGTAAATAGTTAATGTTAATGTTAATAAATGTAATAAATATTGATGAATTGTAGTGAATTTAAACCGTAAATGTAAATAAGATGGAAATATACTCCACTGGAGCCCATTGTATTCATCTGTAGTATCTCAGAGTCAGTGACTACTCAAAGTATTGCAAAGTCTCTCATGTAAAGACTATAAGTAAGAGCACAAGTATAAATACCCCAAAATACTAAACAATAGCAACGAGATACACAACACGTACTCCAGTGTATTCTAGCTCTATGTGCAGATACTAGCCCTGTGTCACCTGAGTGTGTGCGTTTGTTAATGTGTTTTTAACATGAAGCGTCCATTTCCTCTTGGGTCCATTTCTTGTCCAAGTGCTCATACTGCACCGGGGTCAGGCCAGTCACCTCTCCTCCGTGGGAAAGGATGGAAAGTTCACATCCGTTCCTCTTTTGGTCAGAGCAAGTCAAATCTGTTTTTCCTCTCGAGCTACAGCCACGTTTTAGCACATTAGTAGCTGTGTGCTCCTCTCTGTCGGCCGCTTTGCACGCACACCCACTTACCACTGCAACTTCAAAAGGTATACTGCTGCCACATTTTAATGGGTGCAGATTACAGACAGAACACACACACACACACACACACACACACACACACACACACACACACACACACACACACACACAATCTGACATTACTTTTAAATTACCATGATCAAAAAAGAAAGGATTCATGTCAAATATCTTTTGCTGGCACATGCTGACCCTAACTCATCGTTATGCACCATCTCTCTCACGCCCTCCCTCCCTCCCTCCCTCTCTCCATTCTCTCCCCCTCTCAATTCTCCCTTTCTCTCAACCTTTTCTGTTTCTTTTCTCCCAGTCTTTTTCCTTCCTTTATCTGTTTCTCTCTGTCTCTTTCTATATCTCCCTCTGAGTCTCTCCTTGGCTTCCTACAACTCTTTCCATCTTCCTTTTTTCTCCTTGTTCCCCTTCATGTCTCACTCTCTCTGTCCTTGGCTCCCTCCATCTCACTGTAGATCTCTCTATACATTTCTGCCCCATCTCTCTATCTTTTTCCATCTCCTTTTTCTCCTTTCTTCCCTTTTCTTCCTCTCTCTCCATCTCCTACTCTTTTTTTTTCCTCTATCCGTCTTTCCATATCTCTCTGTCTGTCCTTAGCTTCCATCATTTGCCCATATAATCCTTCATCTCCTTTTCTTCTATCAATCCTTTTCCACCTCCATCTCTCAGTCTCCTGCAGAAGGTCTGTGTCGGTCTAAATGAACATGACCCTGACTTTTTCTGTCCTTTTCCCAGCTCCCTGTGTGCCAGCCCGGCGAGCCTCACTGTTTCAACCCTGTCATTTGACAAGTGGCCTTTCAGTTTCTCTGGCTCAGTTCTCCCATATCTCTCTGCACTGAGCCACCTCCCGTGCACAGCCCTCTTCAAACAGAAACTGGCCTCATGCATTATGCTTACAATGGCTGTTCTGTTTAGCCATGTGTTGTCAGGTTGGCAGAAAACCCAAACATAATTGTTGACTAAACCCAACATTAGAGAATTCTGTAAATCCCAAATTTTTTTTATCCACAACCACATGAACGGCAAGCCTGATGATAACACATAACTCCCTGTTTTCATCCATCGTCTGCAAAATGCAGACGTTTTGAACGGGAAGCGTGTTCCTGTTTTAGTCCCCTGGGTCTTGCAGCCAGCAGTTGCATAGATATAGCAGGACAGCAGAACGCAATCTAATAGCCTTCGTGGACATAAATCACTCTGAAAGCAGCATGCGGCACAAAGACCATCAGTCTGGCGACCACCGGTGCATCTTTATTAAAACTAAAATCATACAGGCCGGACGTCTGACCTCGTTCAAAATGTCCAAATCTCAACGGAGCTCTCATTACCCCAGTGGGAGGCTCTGCTCATAATGCAACCTATACACCTTATTTAGGAAGTGGAGGCGGAATGATGGATGGGCATGTTAAAACATAGAGAGAAAGGCATTACCAATACCAAGGGTGTACATATCTGTCACACTGACGACCGGCCTCAATATGCAATACCCTGACCTGAAAAAAGGGGGATAAAGAGACAACACACAGCTTTTCCCCCTCAACAGGAACCTAAATAAACAAACCCCAGTAGGACTGCACACAAAAGGTTAGCTGAGAAGGAACAAAGCGAGACCTGATGATGTGTGCAACTACCACCTTCACTGAAAGCATCAGCATCAAAAATAGCTCTCCGTCATGCACAGGGGCCAAGACTTCAGAATAAACACATCAGAAAATGGCAAAGCTGCCATGACTAATTGCTTGTGTACATGTTTGTGAAAGACTGCTTTTTCTTAGAACAAAATACCTTGTCCCTAGGTCAGACATCTTACGATTTTCTCTCTGGCCGCCATAGTTGCTTGTTGTTCCGATCCAAGTGGCGGTGGAATCCGAAATGCACTTTGCAGAACTTTTCCTCGCCCCTTTACAAACACTTTCCAGCATTTTAGCACTTTCCTTCTGCCTGTTTGTGGAACAAAAGGATTAAAGATGTTGGGTAGGCGCACAAGCTGCCCATAAAGCAATCCCTTTGTCTCTCTTTATCTCTACTGACAGCATACTCACAAATACGCTCAAATAACACCCCCCTTCTATGCCAATAATCCAGGATTAGAGAAGCAATTTTTTTATCCAGGCCCCATCCTGGACCCCTTGTCCATTTCTCCTCCTCCTCCTGTTACCTGGCTTGGACTAACCGTGGCTGTGCATAGTTAATGAAGATAAGGCAATCCGGTCTCCAAGTCAACGGCACTCTCCCACCGTCCTGCTGCTAATCTCTGAAGCTGTCTGCAAACACAGATCTCATGGGGAGATAAAATTTCATGTCTGCTGAAATCTCAGACTGAGCTGTGGCAATGTTAGACAGCCATGAATCAGCTCTGCTCTACAACTGCTCTACAGATTAACAGCTCTTGATGCACTGGTTACTGGTTAGGGCTTGTAGTTAACATTGTTGTGAAGACTATCGAGGACATTAAAATCAGACATGGGCCCCTGTCCTTCACCTGGAACCAGGCTTCTTTCCGGGTAACCAGTCTGCATCTGTAGAGTGGTCTTTCAAGTACAGCAGCATTCCAGCCCGGATGGCCAAGAATGATATATGCCATAGTAATAGGAGCACTGCGACAACGTTGTAGACATTTTCAGCATTTCTTGGCTGTAAGAAATGTGCTGTCTAATTGTACTGTCTGAATGCAGCTTCATAATTACTGGCACCCTTTTATAAAAATGGCTTACAAAAAAAAAAAAAAAAAATGGCCTTGTGGTTAATTAGATTAAGCTCGTGCTGAAAACATAAGACAAATCTAACAACAAAATTTTAAGATAATAAAACTGAAATTAATTAACCACAAAGACGCTTTCTATAGGCGTTTGATCTTAAGGTTAGCTAAAACATTATAATGCTCAGTCCTAAAAATTTTAGGCAAAAATGATTGGGGCAGCTGTGGGCTTGTGGACTGTGACATTGCTGGTTCAGTCCTCAGTACTGACCCGACTGAAGTGCCCTTGAGAAAGGCACCTAAACCACTTTCTGGCTGCTGTGGATAGAGTGCTTATCAGTGTGTTCACTAGTGTGCATGTGTATGTGTGTGCTTCAATGTACGAATGTGTCTCTCTCAGGTCAAATTCTCCTGTGTGTGCAGGCACACTGGTCAAAGAATGGTTTGTTATTTTAGAGCAAGGAAAGGTTGCATAGTATTTCTCTCTCTTTCTCAGACTTGTTAGAGGTTAGATGGTCTTTCACCTTTGAGAACAAACCATGCAAAAGAAAAACACTCACCTGAGCAACACACACACACACACACACACACACACACACACACACACACACACACACACACACACACACACACACACACACAAGGTGCCCAGGAACTCTCTCAAGAGCAGTGAATGCAGGAAGGCAATGAGCAAATGCCACCTAAAATCCACTACAAAGATCAATAAAAGCTATTGCTGTATGTGGAGTGTGAGTGGTACAAGGCAGGGCTGGATATTTGACGCTTTGTTCCCCCACAAATCCACACTCCAGTCCTGATAGTTTTGCTTCACTGTGCATTTTCTCATCGCTTTTCAGTTTGCACTGATAAACACATGAGATTTTGGGGCTCTTTAGAGCACAACAGCACTCAGATCAAATAGCAGGAGCTGAAAAGGTCATGTTGAGCGTGAGGTCAGTGTGAAGAGAATAGTGTAAACATGCAGTGAATGGGCACCGAGTGTGTGTTTTGAGAGGACTTACTAGCAGCGCTATGTAATGTGCTGGCACCGTCATCCATTTTGGAGCAAGATTGTGGAAAACAGCAGGTCAGCCATGTATGTGTGTGTGTGTATGTGTGTGTGCATGTACTGAGCAACCCTATGCTGCTAATGGCAGTCTTGGTTTCGGGCTGCTAGCATCGGTGTGAGTGAAGTTGGAGCCAAGAGGCCCTGCTTTTCCTTACCACTAAAGAAAAACATGGTTCCTTTCAGCCAAAGTCCACCATAGACACATGTTTGAGATGCTGCCTTTGGTCTTTTACCTAGAAACTTTCTTTTTCTTTCTGAGCCTTCTGAAAAACTCTTGCATGAAAAAGATAATGAGCATTGGGAATGCAGCTTGGGTTCATATTAATATGGGAATCTTTCATCTGATCCTTTTCCCCTGCCAGTCCAGCAGCTCAGAGACGACCCACACACCTGAGGCTGGGAGAACAAGACAGCATGAGAGAGATTGTCTACGAGGGAGGGTGAGAGAGAGAATTTCGGCTCCATTAAGCCATGTTATGCAGTGCTTGTGCACCCTGACTACCACTGACAGGTCAGCTGGGTCCCAGACGGGCTGTGGTACAGCACAAATCTCCAGCAGTGTCAGTAAAGCTCACAAAGCACTCACATGTGCATACGTACACACACTGTGACTCCTGGTACAGCAAACCGATTTCCAGTTCAATCTGCGGCACTAAAAATGACTGTTTACTGACCTTTGTATTCGGCTCTTATAGGACTTGCCGGCTGTAGATTCTCATACACACTGTAAGGGCCATAACAGTGCAGCAATATGGGTGTATGCGTGCATGTGTGTGTGTGTGTGTGTGTGTATATATGTGTGCGTGAGAGCACATTGTTGTCCGGTAAGAATAACATTTGAGAACCACTTATATGATTACAGAACTCACTCAGGCTGTTGGAATGAATTTCAAACACTTTTCATAATATTTATGTATTCAAATTGGGGAAAAAAACCCTACATTTGGACTTGAGCATGTTCTACTTTTAGTCACCTAATGTGAGTCTACCAAACATAATGGATTTTATTTTTTTCCTCTATGACTCATCGCCTGATACAGAAAAGGGGGCTCTGAATAACATTATTTATATAATACTTTTCCCCATTATAGTTTATTATGTGTCTGTTACATTTTATAAGTAAGTAAGTATACGTAATTCTTAAACATATGACATGTAAGTAGTTAACACTTTACCCACAGACACTCATTGGAATGTGTATTTTTCTTTTCTATCTCAGCTGACATTGTACTGGCCATGTAGTGCACCGTGTGGGTTCAGTAAAAATCGTATACATCTTACATACTGAGTATTTATAGTATAAAGGAAGCTGTTTGATATTCAGTTTACAGCTGAGGGAGGAAAAAAAAAAAAAGTTTGCATCCCCCTCTGGTGTCTGAATGGAAATGTGAAAAAGGAGAATGTTGGAAGGTTTGGCAACATGACAATGTGAAAGATAAAACGATCAACAGACGTTTTTGCCCTGACCCTCTAGCAGTGTATGACATCTGGCAGGGCTCCAGCAGATGTGTGGAGTCAGATGTGTAGGGGTGAATAGTACACCTGCTCAGAGGATTGGAGGCAGTCATAAAAGCAAAACGTGCAGATATTTGATTGTAGAATATTTAAATATTTCAGAATGAGGAATAGAGATACTCCAGTGTCCATTTTAGTAGGTTCTACATTCTAATATCTTATTTGACCAATATGACAACAATAACAATGAAGAAACATCTGTTAAGACGTAACTCACTAATCCAGTTCTTTTTCAGTTTGACGCAAGGAGATGCACATCTCTGTAATGGTGCTGCAGATGACAAATCATCCTGACTACAGAAGGCAGGTTTATAGGTATCCTGCAGATCCCTAAGAATGTACATGTTTCTAAATATCAGATACAGTGCTATAGCGAAGTAATTTAAAATGACGGCAAATGACGTTTAATTAAAAAAAATATATATATATTATTGGCTGACTGATTTCCTTTGCATAAAAAAAATCTAAAATATTGGCAAGCAAATAGCATAGCACTGTTGCTAATATTTGATGTCTACAGAATTACAGGCTTTTAACTATTGAACTTAAACACTGAATCCATTCATTAATTAAAATTCCACAGTAATTAATAAAGCAGACCTAGATACTCTGACAGCCAGGGGCACTGCTAAATGTAATCTATAAGAGTGGTTGCTTAGCTAGCTAGCTTTAAAGTTTAACCTTTTCCTCTTGCTTAATTTTTCTTGTAGTTAACATGTTA
>JAOVVF010000044.1:21346641-21368155 GCA_028565595.1 Duopalatinus emarginatus
CATTGGTCAGGTGTGTGTGTGTGTGTGTGTGTGTGTGCGTGTGTGTGCGGTTTGGGGTAGGGGGGGGTGGGGGGTTAAAATAAATCCTGTTTGGCAACCTCTTGCCTTTACACAGCTCAAGCTTGTTTTTCCTCACACACATACACGCACTCTCGCTTCTTGTGTGTGAATGAAATAATGAATAAACTACAGTTAAACAGTCGCCATAGTAAAACAGCCTCTACGAATGTAAAAATGATGAGCATTCATAACTGCCCAGACCTCCAATATTAAACCAGTCAGAAATGATAGTTGCATTGCTATCCACCGTATCTGAGGGAGCTGATTCTCCAGTTTGGGCTTCACTGCAGCTCAGCTGTAAGCAATCACAATGTGAAAGCTGTACAGCTAATCACAATCTGTTTCTGGGGCCGCCAAAAACACTGCTTTCTGGCCAAAACCCAATATGCTCAGAACAGGCCGAGCACTAAGGATGAAGTGCAGGATCACAGAGTTTCTTCGATATATAAATGTGTGTATGTCTCTGTACACAGACCAGCAAATTTAACTCTGTTTTCCACTCGATTTTATTCCTTGTCCGTTTGTTTTTTGTTATCCTGCACTCTTCTCTTAATTCTTTTGGTTTCGTTTTGGGCCATTCTTCTTTTCTTTGCTCAGGGCATTAACGTTATTTCTTAGCAACCACATTTAGCAGAGTGATACAATGTTTGTGGGGGTTTCTCAACCAATCAGCTTGTATGGCCAGAGGAAACTGCTGTATAAATATATCCATAAAGCCATAACATTAAAACGACAGTCCTGACCCATCATGCCACTGACTCCAGCCTTGACCCATCATGCCAACACTTCTGTAGGTCTTCTGCGGTATACGGCACCAAGATGTTCGCAACAGATTCTTCTGTAGATCTTTTGTGGGAGTAGAACATGCAGACTAAACCCCTTACAGGCACTTATGACCTGGTCACCAATTGGAGATGCTCTGACCTAATCATCTAACCATTACAATTTGGCCCTTGACAAAGTCACTCAGGTCATTATACTTGCCCATTTTTCTAAATCCTTCCAGAACGGACTTTTCACTTGCTGCCTAATATATCCCACTCCTCTGGCAGGTGATACTGCAATAGAGGAATCAGTTGTTATTTATTTCACCGGTCAGTGCTTTGGTGGTTTTAAATGTTATGGCTGAACGGTATGAATTTAGGCATAAAATATTGCGTTATATTGACACATCCGCAGTGAACTAACATATTTCCTGTTTATATTTCCCATATTTAACTGAAATAATGTGGGCTGAAACTGAAGCTCAGCCAACTCTAAAGACATGTAGCCAACCAATAACATATGTGCTATTCCACTATAACAAATGTTTATTAAAATCATCCATGAAAAGCTTAGCATTGTGTTTTTGGCCTAGAGATACATTTGTATAATTTTGAATCCACACATCTTTTAGCTGTTATTCTCTGTTACACTGAAATGTTGTGGAATTCTCAAATCTGGTTAGAAGGTGTTGATAAATTTTCATCTCTGACAATATGCTGTTATTTAACAAACCGGTATAATGGTTAAGATGGTGAAGTGTCCTGGTTTTCTGTAACGTAACCTTGTAACCTGGTGAGGGAAGGATTGTTTATAGCTGCTATAATGTCAAGCCAGCAGACACAAACTTTTTAAATAAAAGATTTCAGGATGTGTTGTTATAGGGAAATAATCCACAACAAGGTGGTGTAAGATCGCCTAACAGTAAGCCGATTTAGTTACCTCTCTGAAGTTCATCATTGTCCTACAACAGCATGCTTTATTCCTTATTTAACTGGTGATTCTGCTTTCCTTTATCTCAGCTTTACATTAGCAGGTACTGTATATACACATGTATACTAATATGCAGTAATATATTAAACGTATAGTAATAAATCCCTCAACGAGTAGTATCAGGATCAGTGCAGAGATGATTTGTGGTATGTCACTTTGCAGCGGATGCAGGAGGAGGGCTACAGAGTAGGCACCTGCCTAATCCAATGTGCTAATTAACCTTAGCACTGCTGAAAAAGAACAGGTGGAGGAGGAGAGGAAAGGATGGATGGATTTGTCTCAGCTTTTTCTATCTGATCAACCCCCTGGGGAGGCCTTCTGCCTCAGCTGACGGCTTCAGATGCTCCAGACTGTCTAAAGAACTAGAGCTGCGTTCACAAGAAGTGTTCAAGACATAGAGCGATCAGGACCGTTTCTTTTTTTTTCTTTTTTTTTTTTTTATACACACGGCACATTTCATAATAACACAAACAAAAATAGTCTGAAGGGGGCCGATGCAGTGATGGGTTTCATTTCTAAATCTGCAGAGAAGCAGAAAAAAAAAGATTAGATCCCTAATCAAACCCATAAGACTATTCACCTTGAGCCAAGGGCACTTCAGTGAATATTTTTCCTTCATGTTGCGTACAAGTGTGTGTGTCTTTGTGTGCTTGTGATGGGATTAAAAATCAAGGGATCGTCACCATACCTGTGTGCGTTTGCCCCTGCCCTTACGTCCTACTCCTGTCCTTCTGAGAGCTGTCCTAGTTTCAGCTCACACACGCTGTGATACCCATCTTTCACTGGAGCCAAAGCCTTCTCCCTTTCTGTCAGACTCATTTTCCAGAGCTATTGTTCAGCTGGCACACTCCTACACCCTTATATCACATCCACAATCCTGATTCCCCAGCAACAAGGAGGCCGCAAATGAGCACAGCTCTTCATACTTCTAATTTGGGGTATGGGTGTGGAGTGACCCCCGTTAAGTATTGATATATCCCAAAATGCAACATCCTTTCAAAAAGAAATAAATAAATAAAAAACAAAGACAATGACATTCTCATCTGTTTTATAAGTAAAACATTACAAATGTATGATTAATGCCACTGCACCGGTTAGCAGTGTATGGTAACTTCTTCCAGACTTAACCACAGAAAGAGTCATGTCAAACCCACATCCTCCATCTAAAGCCACTCTTTCCAGACCTCTGATACCAAATCACAAAATTTAGCACTGCTTACGCTTTGCTTGACTTTACCTATATGGATTTCATTCTATATAACCAAGCAAATGATACTTCCTTTTGACGAAGACGTGTATTTAAAAAGTTTGTTTATTTATTTATTTATTTTAATCTACAGCTATGTATTCAGCTACCTGGGTATGTAGTGTAGCACATTGGACACACTAAATGTCACTGGATGTGTTAGCATGTTTCAATTTAGTTTAATCCAGCCATGTACATAATGTACATTACAGTGTTAGAATTTGTGAGAATAACATTTTGTTAAGGATAAAAATATAATATCTAAACATAGCGAGCTCAAATACGTCCTGTCAAGCAGGAGCAAAACTCCGCATCAGTTTCCAAGCCCTTTGAAACTCCCAGGTCTCTCTAGAGCTGAAAAAAATAAAATACAATACCATGGTTCACTCTTGTCTCTCTCGTGTATCTGGGAGGTTTCTTTTCCACCTTACGTCCTGTGTAACTGAAACTTTAGGATGAATATCTGACTGCTCTTTTACAGCGTTCATAATTTACATCAATTACTCTGCCATAATTTTAAGCATTCTAATCCTTTTCAGTCAAGCTAATACTTCACTTCCTGTCAATTTTGAACTACACGCAAAGAGGTTTTCTTGCACTGTTAAATATAAGACATAAATAAATATGATGGTCAGCCATGTTTTCTTTTCTCAGAACATTTATTAGAGCAGTTTAGTCGAGCTGTTTGCAAAGATTTGCTTACATACGTTTATGAGTAATATACCGAAGCAAACAGACAGGATGCCATCATTCTGGATCACGCATATTTCATTCATTTAAGTCAGGGGTCAGCTGTGTCTCTATATGCTTTCAGGAGAAATAATGAAAGTGGCCAAGTAGGCAAAACATCTGACAGATTGTGCCTTTTATATCTTGCTGAAGCCATTACCCATACAACCCTTGTTAGCCCTAAGCACTTCCCAAAGGTAGGCCAGCGTCGAAGCTGCAGCAGGAGGAAAAGCATGTGGTGCAGATTTAGGCCAGATCACAGCCTGCACTCTGCATCCTCATAAGGCTCATCCAGAGAGCATTTGGCATGCTTTATGGAGGTGCTGTGGGTGCATTGCAATAAGCCTGGGTGTCATTTTAGCACAAATATAAAGGCTAACAAAATATTACACTTTCTCCAAAGCGTTTTATGTCGGTGACCTGATGCAATGACTGACTCCTCCCTGGAACAGTGTGTTTCTGATTACATATTCATAACGTTGAACCGGAGTCGCGTGTTTACCAAGCATTTAACCTCAGTGGTTCATATGACACACGGAGGGTTGCCGCGGTTTTTATTCACTTCAGAAGGTTTGGTCAATATTGCCAACAGATGACAAGCCTTTAAGGGCTTTCAAATGGTCTCTATGCTCCTTGAGAGTTGCGTATTGACTAAAGTGCTATATAAAACCTGCACACTGCCAGTTCCCGCCCTCTTTCCATCCCCTCACTCCCTTGCCTCAGAACACGAGCTCCTCGGGGGCTTAAATCAACTCTTCACTGGTCATGGCTCTGTCTCCATGGATACAGCTAAACGGGCGCTTTCCATGTGTGGTGGTGGCACAGAGGGGCACGTGTGAGGGCCAAGACAGGCACATGCAGGGCACAAAGACCCAAAGGAGCTCTCACTTCCAGAGCTCTCTTTCTGCTTCCTCCAAACCTTCTAAAGCTGCCAAAATTGAGAAGCTGAGACAGACAGGGAGGTGGAGAGAAAGAGAGAGAGAGGCTGAATAAGGCTTTGGAGAAGCATGCCAGGAGGAGTGCACAGCAGAATCAGAATGTTAATGATGCCCAGACAGCAATAAGGGAACATTCTCTCTTTCTCTCTCTCTCTCTCTCTCTCAATGCTGCTTCCCTCTAACAAGAAACTGTGGGTTGGATGGGTAGAGAGGCCAACAGGAAAGCAAGCCATTTCTGGATATGAGCACTTATTTACCATTCCCATCTGTCTGGTGCTTGATCGGAGTCTTCCTTTGCTCTCGCTCTTCCATTGCTCTGTCCTCTTCCTTCTCAATGTGCACACTTTCCCATCCCAAATCTGTCTCTCTCTCATTTACTCGGCTGTCTATGATGTATACCTTCATTTTCAGCTGGCCTTTTCGGCAGAATAAGATTACAATCTGGGCAATTGAGCGGAAACTGGTTCGGGAAGGAACAAAAAAATAAAAATAGAAAGATGGATACAAAAAGCCTGAAAGGAAATTGTTGCCCTTTTTAGACCTTGTATTGCTGTTGCTTAAAAGGTGCACACACACTTGGACACTCACGCACACTAGCCGTTCACAAAATGCAGGCAGGGACTGCAGAGAGATAGACGTGTGGGCCTGGAGGGAGGGCAGCTGAGTGACAAAAGGCATGAGTAACAGGAGTGGGCTGCCAGGAGGAGAATGGATCCACACTTTGGCCTTTCAAATGGCAGACCTCGTTATCATTCCTCCAAAAGGGCAGTCACACCAAGAAACACAGGATCATTAATGCACGGAAAATTGGCATAACAAAGTTTGACTAAAACTCAAATATATACTTATGAATTTCTACAATTATACAAATGCATTAAATGAACCCCTCTGGAAACGGTGTATTATGCTGGAAGTAGTTATAGTGTGTGACACCTAGAAGGAAACTGAATGAGCTAGAGGGAGAACATTAGTAGAGATCGTGGACTCACCTATTAACATCTAAAACCAAAACCAAAACAAGTGTATTCAGTCTCCATCAGTACAGAAAGGTAGACAGCCTCCTATATGCAAAGCATTCCTGTCTGTTCATTTTCCTCTGACCTTTCTCATCAACAAGATGTTTCCACCTGCAGAACCGTCACTCATTTTTTTTTCTTTTTGGGGGTGTTTAGGGGGGTGTGTTTGGGTTTCTAAATGACTGCAAGAAAATCCCAGGAGATCATTTTCAGAAATATTCAAATGAGCCCATCTGGCACCAAGAATGTGACCAGATGGGCGAAGTCGCCAAAAATGTTCTTGTCTGATGTTCAATGTGAACCTTAAGCTCTTGATCTGTATCTGTATAATGCATTGTGGTGCTGCCACATGATTGGATAGTTTGGTGAATAAGCAGGTGTATAACTGCTCCTAATAAACTGGCTAGTTACTGTATTTATGCATTTCTCTGTGCGAGTACGGATGTGTTTGTGTGGAGACAAGAGCCTGTCCAGACTTAACGGTTTACAATCTGGTTGTCGTTTTGCATTTCATCCTCCTGTGAGAATGCATTCTGAGAGCTCTGCATGCACATACTTGTCTTTACAAGTCTCTACTGAAGTTTCGGAATCGTCCCCCCAGATTTCCGTGTTGCACATTCAGCAAACACCTCTGCATTATAATGCAGCTCTGGGATTATAACTAGACTAATAAACCCAGGATATATTAGACTAGATCACTTGTGTAATCCCAGACTAGCATGTGAATATTATGAATATCGCAGACAAACGGGAATCGAATAACTGGATTAGATTTTTTAAGCATTTCAGATTTTCTAACCGGCACGACTGCAGTGACTGATTGAAGGTACCACAGTTCATACTAATTACACTTGGCACAACATGTCTAATACAAATCACATTATCTTCTGCACCAGCACCACCTCTGCTCACGCACCATATGCTTTAGTAATCATGACTCGATTCTTTGACTGGGACTTAATTGGTTTTTGTGTGTCGAACAGAAGTCCAGTAATGAGCAGTGTGCTTCGGTCTGGTCGATGCTTGCTGTAAAGTGGCTTAATCATCCAGAATAAGAATGAGTATAAGGTCTGTTTTCCTGATCAGAAAGTAGAGTGAGCTGACCTTGTGAACGTCTGAAGTGGAAGAAAGAATGGCAGATTCTCCCTCCACCTATCTCTTAGCAATGAAGCTCACAATTATACAGTATGGAAAGTTACTCTGAAACTTCAAGTCTTCATCATGCAGGCCTTTTAGTTTTCTATCTTTCTATAAAATTTGCAAAATAAAAAAAAACCAAAAAAAACCCACCTAGCCACCTTCACAGCCCTCCATCGGATTGAGCAGATTTTGGAGTTGACAGGAGGTAATTACTATTTACTGTGAATAAGTGTGGGATGCCATTAGCGGTGCTTTGTCTCCGAGACCTTGCTGGTGAATACTGTATGTGTCTCCAGCTGACTAGGGATCAGACCTTAATGTGAAAGGCCTAATCAGACGTGGCACATGGGTGCAGCAGCCATTGGAGAAAGTGAGCGAGCGGCTGGCTTGTCTCTCAGATGACATGGCTGATTTGAATATCAAAACAGAATGTAAAACGGTGATTAAAACTCAATTATGCCTCACACAGCTGAAAAGTCAATTAGAGACTTCTGAGGCCTGGAGGAGACAGATGCCAAGGTGAAGAAGGGGGAAGGAAGCAGTGGCAGCCCTGGGGAAGTGCTGATGGCCAAGATAAGAACATGTGTGAGTGAGCCAGACCTGTCATGCTCTCTTCGACATACACACACACACCAAAACATTTATTCAGGACCATATTCATATATCTAGAGGCACCCATCATAAGGAATTTAAAAAAAAAGCTTCCCGTCAATTTCATCATGACCCATCCATAAATTATGAGCAATTTACATCATGAGAGATTCATTTGAGAGAGCTGAGAGCAGTCAGACACAAAGAAGGAAGGGGGGGGGGTGCACAAAAAAAAGAAGAATCACCATAAAGGTCCACATTCAAATAGGTTTCCACCGAGAATTTCCAGTGCTCCCACTGCTCTAAGCCCTTCCTCATCGATCCTGAATAACTTATTTATGCCTCTATAATGAGTGTTGAATATAGAGAGGGGAGCTGGTTAGATGTAGTAAGGCAGACACTTGGTTTTGATCAGTGCTGTATAGTGATGGGGGAGTCCTTCCACCATACTGAAATCCATCAGACCTTGAACCTGGAGGCGGCCAGCAAATCAGCAAAAGAGGGACACTTTCTGAACATATGCAGTGCAAATCATGCCGCTAGCGTTTGGTGATTTTAGTGTGATCCCCATAGACCCTCTCCATGAAGTGAAACATTCAAGGGTTGGTAACACAATTTAACCCTGTACATCAAATATTCATAAGCCCTGTGAGGTCTCAAAGGTGACCCTGGGGGAATCGAGGCAAAAGAAACTTCAGCATGCAGGCTAATCTAGGTGAGGTAATGTCTTTTTCATGTCAGGAGCTGCCCGGAAAAGAACACTAGGAGAGTAAATGGCCGAAACATGCTGAAAGAACTGTTGTGACAGTGTCCCATTATTTATGTGTTTTCATGGGCTCTGGGGACAAAAGCCAAGACCGCAGTCGCACGCTATCTCCAGTCCTCGTAAACCCATAGGGATTACTGTTTGCATGTTTTCTAAGACCTGTAAGATATCCTGGCTATAGAAATACAATCTGTTTAAACAATTCAACAAGTTCAGACCTCTAATAAACCTAAAAGCTTGTCTGGATTAGAAAATTACATAAGATTATACAGTAAGGAATGTAGGTGTGGGGATTGTACTAGTGATATGACTATTTAGAAACCTTTAGAAAAGAGCATATTCCCTACATCTCTTCAAGCTGAAAAGAGGTTTCAAGCTATGTATTGATGTCAGGGCCTGAACACTCCAACATGCTCTAGCAGTCAGTATTACCATTTGAAAGAGAGGACTGGAACGGGGTGAAATAATCTATCGATGTGTGTGTGAAAGTGCAAAAGGAGACTTTAAACCTGGCTCACAGATTGGCTTTGATACAAAATGAAAATAATTCCATAGTATTTTTTTCATTGTTCTCTGGAGAGAACAACACAAGCCTGGCCTTGTCTGGCATTTTTTCGAGTGTTGTGCATGCATGTGCAAGTACATGTGTGTGAAGAGAGTAAGTAGGTACTGAAGAAATAGAAAACACCAGTAGCTCTAACCACCATATGAGGAAGTCATAAAAAGTGTGGGTCCCAGCTCTGTTACCACGCTGTCTTTAGCACATTATAAAACCCACTGTTAAACAACCGCAAAATGCTGTTGCCACAAAGTTCAGCTTTTACGCCCTGTTTCCATGTTTAATTCAGCCCTCTGTTGCATTATGCAAACTAGACATTTAAACACAAAAATACACAATACACAAAAAAAAAAAAAAAAAAAAAAAAAAAACCACAGAGAAGGGAATTTGTAACGGGCTGTGTCCACTCATTTAAACCCAACTCTGTCTGATACATCACTGTGAAAGTTCCTCACCTCCACACTGGCTCCAGCTGACTCAATTTTCCAAAGCATGCTATAGTCACCACTTCCTCACAGCTCGCAGGAGGTCCTTCTTCCTTTCCGTCTCTGATGAAGGTGTGCACTGGGCTCCCCAACTGCTAAATTGATGCTATTGATCCCTTCATTTCTCTCTCTCCTTATTTTTTCCATTGTTGTGCAGCCCCTAAGTGAAGAAGGTTCGAGTACTTGTTCACACAGTGCTTCAGGACAACGGCCAGCACATGGCCTGCAGCGGGAGCCTGAGGCAATGTGAGAGCAGGTTAGTGGTGCTGTTAGCACCAGAAGATCCCTCATCTGCCCCAATATCCACATACATCAGTCTGAGAGAACAACCAGACACATTAAATCCTCTAATAAAGAAAGGTCTGGGGCTAGCAGCATGAAGTCTTCGCAGCTTGGCATGCTATTTTCCTCTTGAATGCAATTTGCTTTAGAACCCTGGAGTCCATTATGCTGTTAAATGGATCGCATAGCAGGTATTCCCAGTTTCACTTCACTACTCTTAACTAATAAAGTCATAATATACACGATAATACACAGGCATGATGTACAACTACACAGTGTTTAATAGCACTTAAAGTTAAAGGGTTTTGTTGTTGGAAAAGAAAAGTAAAAACTACTATTGATTAAAGAAATATATAAAAATGTTACAGTATAATGTTCCGGGGTGCTGGGGGTCACCCTGACAGTGGGTATTAGGTAGGAAAACGGAGGAAATATTGGATGTAAATGTCATGTCAGTTCAGATACACCAAACATCATCAGAACCCACCCAACCTAACCAACAATATGGCGACAGACAAGAACCTTTAGGCAACGAAAGGAATGAAAGGAAAATCAGGACTGATGTAGTTCAGCTTTTTTTTCTTGATGTATGCTCATTAAGGACTTTGTACTGTTATCCAGTTCTAGAGTTGTCTAGCTAGCAGCTAATGAGCAAGTTCTGGTTTTATATCAGGTGATTTATTTTTGCCATCTCTGTGTGTACTGGTGTATTTATTAGGATCTCAGCTAGCATATTCATACCCCACAAGACTTCTTTGATAGGCTGGAGCATAAATACACAGATTAGAAATGTAATAAAACTGACACGATAAAAAAATTTAAGCAAATAAAAATCTGAAAAATGTGGTGTGCATTCAGCCCCCACCTGCGTCAATACTTTGTAGAGCCACCTTTCGCTGCAATTACAGCTGCAAGTCTTTTGGTTTATGTCTCTACCAGCTTTGCACATCTAGACACTGAAATTTTTGCCCATTCTTCTTTGCAAAATAGCTCAGCCAGATTGGATGGAGAGCGTCCACAGATCTTGCCACAGATGCTCAATAGGATTTAGGTCTGGACTTTCTAACACGAATATTCTTTAAACCATTCTATTGCAGCTCTGGCTGTATGTTTGGGGTCACTGTCTTGCTGTAGGGTGAATCTCTTTCCCAGACTCAAGTCTTATGCAGCCTCCAACAGGTTTTGTTCAAGGATTGCCCTGTATTTACCTCCATCCATCTTCCCATCAACTCTGACCAGCTGTCCTATCCCTGCTGATGAAAAGCATCTCCAGAGCATGCTGCTGCCACCACCATGTTTGGGGATTATATGTTCAGGGTGATGAGCAGTGTTAGTGCTTTGCATTTAGGCCAAAAAGTTCAGTTTTGTCTCATCTGACCAAAGCACCTTCTTCCACATGTTTGCTGTGTCCCCTACATGGTTTGTGGCAAACTGCAAACTAGACTTCTTACACCCGTCTTGTTAGGCTTGCAGAGTTCCAATAATTTTTCCATTTTTGGATGACGGAATTGAACAGTGCTTCTTGAGTTCAAAGCTTGGGATAGTTTTTTTATAACCTTACCCTGCTTTGAATGTCTTCACAACTTTATCCCTGACCTGTCTGCTGAGTTTGTTGGTCTTCATGATGCTGTTGTTCACTAGTGTTGTCTAACAAACCACTGAGGCTTTCATTTATATTTGTGTGTGTGTGTGTGTGTGTGTATGTGTGTGTGTGTGTAAATATATACACACACACACACACACACACACACGTGACCCGATCTGCAAAAATGAAAGTCGGCATTCTATTTTTTTTTTTTAATTATATGGGCAGATTACACTGAAATACACAAAAAATATAAATTTTTGGTCTTATGAAAGAATACATCGTCAAAATTAATCTCACAAAGTTTAATCGTCACAGTTATTGTGAAAATGCTCTTAAATGGCTGTTTAGGTTAAATTGCAAATCTTACAAAGAATGTTTAAAATACATGCAGGATTTATCTTACCAGCCTGCTCGTTTAAACCAAGGATTTCCCCATGTCTCGGTATCCCCTGGACGTGATGATTTCAGTTGTCCAAATATGGGGTAAAAACGTCAGTCACTGTTCTTATTAACCTATCAAAATGTTTAAAACATGTACACTAAAAGGTCTCCCGACGCAAATCTCGCAGGAACGGGCGGTTGGCACTTAGCTGCAGGCGGGAATGGGCGGCTAAAACAAAACACTGCGGGATTATAGACTACCTAATAATTATCATACTAAATAATAGTGCTGGGTGGTATACCGGTTCATCTGGATATACATCGGTTTAATTTACTGCACAATATAAAGTTTATGTACCTATATGATGCATAGCTGGAACAATTGCTGTAACTCTTAAGGAAAATATACAACCTTTTTGAATTGGAGTTACATCCAGGTAACTACTGTGTCATGGTGAAAAGCGTAAGAGGGGATGGCTCTGCCAGAAGCCTGCAGGGTTGCCTCTCTGCCATGCTCCACTGAGATTTTAGACTCTTTACCAACCTGCCACTGTGCTTCCACTCTCTGGAGCTTGCTATTCAATGCAGTCGTTTTGGGAGCTCTGGTTGTTCATGGGTCCCCAGTTTAAAAGAAAAATGTTCCACCCTTAGGTAGCTATATTGCTAGCAAAAACAAACTTAAAAGATGCTTTCCGCCATTCCCACTTGGACAAATCCTTTTAATGTGTCATAACCTAGCACTTTACACTAGCACTTTGCCAAATAGAGAGCAGAAATATTTGAGACCACTCTTGAACCCTTGTGAAGGAAGGCAGGACATCTCGGAGATAAACCACTGAAACTTAACATGGGGTCTCACATCAGTATGAAAAAGAAACAAATGCTTAAAGTGCATTATAAGATTTAAATAGCTAGTGAATGGAAGCAGCCATGAACTTAATCAGTTCCCATGTTACAAAACTTTCTTCTCAAAATACCAAATTACAGCATTTCCCGATTTTGCGAATGCTAAAGTCCATAGTGTATCCTGCATCTTTTAAGATAACTGTATCTGATTTAAAAAAAGAAAAAGAAAAAGAAAAAAGCCAAATCTCCCATATTTACAAATACTTGCTGAAGAAAACAAGTTGCCTAGCATCAATGATAAAGGTGCCAAATGCTGAAGCTGCTCCATCCTACAATATCACAGGCCAATTAGAGAGCAGCAGAATTGGAGCGCTCCACTTCCGAAGAATAGAACCTACAATCTCCATGGTAACGCAGATGGTGGTCCTGAGTTGAGTCGTTCTAATAGTGAGCAGTAAAGGCGTTTTTTTTGTTTTTTTTTCAAAAGCATCAAGTTTTGAAATGGAGGGGAAAATTACTGATCATTCCACAACCGTCTTGAACAAGACTCTTCATTTTTTCCCCAGTTTGATTATGGGTATAAAGAGCGGGTAAGGCTCGACAGGAGGTAAATACAGGCAGCAGAGTTCTTGGCCATTAGAAATAGTTGGTTCAGACTGTAATATATAGGAGAGAAATTCATGTATGGGAGTATCAACAGGATGGGAGAGAGACCAAAATAAAACATTATTTGGATGAATTCATTACAGCAACTCTCCAGATGAAATCTGAACAAAAGCAAAATGGTACTGAGACCAAGCAATACACAGGGAGACCAAAATGATGTGGTGTAGAGGACAGGTGTCTAAGCCAAGAGCAGTCCTCAACCAGCATGAGAGAAGTATTAGGTTTCCTGATTTCACATTATCTATCCATCATTGTGACCTTCTGTTCAAGTTCACTTGGCTGCTTTTTCATTCCCCACTCCAACACACAGGTGTAGTTTTAGAGGTACTCCACTTCACAGCTACTACGTTATGTACAATAAACAGTTGGAGGTACAAGTGATAAACATGGGGGGAAAAAAAATTCTGTGCTTTCTACCCTTCAACAAATTTTCTTACTTCTTTAACCTCCCAACAGAGTGTATTGACAGATGGTATTCTTAGTCTGTGACCTTAGTCTGGAGACCTGTATCAGATTGTAATTATTGATAGAGACTTCAAGGCATGTCTGCAAGTCACTCTGGATAAGAGTGTCTGCCAAATGACGTAAATGTAAAGAATGTACTAGATTATGATGCGTCAGTTCTCTAGTTAGGAGCTAGTTAAGTGGAGGAAACGTACAACATGCATGATCATGCAGCATATTTTTATGGCTTAAATTTCAAGTATGGGTTGTAGTGTTCTGCGTTGGAATGAAAGACATTAAAAAATTATATTACAGTGCTATAAGAAAAAACCCCTGCCTCCATTCCCCAACAAAAATCAAATCCAAACCCCTCATTGCCATCAAGCAGTTAGCCTTTAGCAGCCAATTTAGTAGCCGCATCAGGCCATGTCACTCTCCAGTTTTAGGTCATTCATCACTGTAGAGGTGTAGGTCATACAAGTGAACAATGTTCAACCTCTGATTGCATAGAGTGGGTTAATTTGTGAACAGCTCTACTGGCAGATATATTGTTCAGCAATCAACCAAAATCAATCTGCCCAAGTGTACAAGTACGAAGGGTGGAGTGGGTCATAGCACTTCTGGTGTGCCATGTGTCCTTGGTGCCACTGACACCCATGCACACACTTTAAGATTTGCGTCGAAACCCTGAAGCAGCTAATTTTCTGCAAACATCCTAGCATTAGCTGCTCAGCAGATGAGGAAAAAGACAAGAAAAAGAAAAGACACTGAATGAATTGTTTCTTGTTGCAATCAACAGCAGAGTTGCTGTTTGAGTAGACCAGCAGGACTTCAGCATGCAAATCATCAGAAACAAAAGAATACGTGAAGGCTGTAAATAAGCCCCAGGCATAGCGTGAGAGATAGCATCCAGGCTTGCTAAACTAAAATCTCTATATCAGGCAAGCAGGTCAGCAAATGTCAAAGCTAAGGCACTGTACCAAAAAAACAAAACAAAATAAACAAAACAAAAAATCGTTCAATATATTCAAATACTCATTAGACCTCAAGTTGTAATGGGTTCCTAAATAACAAACATTACTAAAGGGTTTAAAACACAGTGTTATCAGTGCTTAATATGAGACAGCAAAACAACATAGCAATCATACATAGATCTCATCAGTAACACAGACGTGGTTGTGTTATATAGAATCACAAGGTAGCGTGAGTGTGTATGCTCAGTTAATCACAGGACCCTGCCCAGTTCTGTCAATGTGCCTGATCAAACCTGTTTTTCTATTGTCTTAACAGCTTTGTGAGGTCTGTTCAGAGACGCCTTAATCCAGCTAAGACCCACTTCATCCAATTTACCCACTTTATGCACTGTTCAATACACACTGAACACTCTGCTCCATTTTTTGGGGGGCCGACAAGTTTACCTGGGGATATTTTACCCACTGTGATGGCTACTAGTGTTTGCCTGCTGTTTTTTAAAATGTCCTCCAAGAGGAAGCAGCCACCTATCAGCTACTATTTAGAGACGCACATTATTTTTGCTTGATTAAATCACAAATAAACAAATGGTTCCAGTTCAGAGTGATGAAGCGAAATGCAATAACAAATGAAATGTGATGTTCTGTTGTGTGGAATGTGTGGCCTGAACAAGCAAACAAATTGTGCTAGATGCAAAAACAGCAATCATCTTACATCGCAGGGCTTTGCAGATTAGGTATGGACAATGTGACATTAAGCAATGGCAATCAGAACCATGAAGTTTAATAGCTCTGGCCCTTCTTGACGAGTGTACACTTTTCTCACAGAGAGGGGTAGAGGACTAATCCATTGCCCTAAGGGGCCTCTTACGTTAATTGGCAGGTTGTGTGGGCACTGCGGTTGCATTAAACCCATAAGAGGCAGACTTCCTTCTCATCTGGAGTAATGGGTCCTTCTCACCCATCATCCCTTTATTCCAATCAGTCCTTTGAGTAAGTCAGACCTCTTGAATGCTGTTACAAATTGTGTAGTTAAATTAGATTAATGAGTCACACAACTAAGGGGAAGGTCCAAGACAAAGCTAGCACATCTGTGGGTTTATAGACAGTACTGGCAGCATTACCAAGAAAACAGAAAGGAAAAAAAACAAGATTATTAGAAGGTAGGCCATCGTTATTTGGTAGTGAATGCGAACAAAAGGAAGTTAACTCAAGTTGTAAAAATCTGTTGAGCCAGCCAAGGTCCTTTAACCTCATCCTCTACTTAGATAATTGTTTTTTGAGGATCTAATTGGTGATGGGTCTTTTCAATTCCCCTTCAACCCTCTTTAGTACAGACATACTTGGCAGGGAGTAAAGTTAAAACAGATAAAGCCAGAGATCTACAGTCATTTTATTTGAGGTCCTCTCTCACTGCCTGAATACAGCCAGGAATATAGACCAATAAACTGCAATGCAATGAGCTTCAATTTATAGGGATGTTAGAAAAAGCACATGGCAGAAGAGAGAGAGAGAGAGATGCAGATGAAAAAAAATGTTTAGGGGAAGAACAGAAAAAGGATTCTTCCCCCTTTCTCATTTATAACAAATCACTCACAATGAAACAAATGTTTGTCATCCTCAAGGATATGCACATAAATAGTAGGATCCATTATTAACCCACAATCATCTCCTTCTGCCAGGATGTTATTGAAAAAGGCCGGTCTGGCATGTTTAGGACCCACAGGATGAATGGGTGGTTGGAAACATATGGCACTAGACCCAAAGCAATGCAGAGCAGCATTTTTAGTCACGCCACTATAGAGTTTTGGGGGAAACGGGTGTTTTCTACACCGATACTAAAAACAGATTTACTAATGCAAACAGCACATGTACCAAAATGAGAATTTCGCTATTACTGGGTGACAACAACCACTTCTTCATCTTGAAATAAATCCTGTTTAATAGATGATATTATCACATCTTAATTAAAAAAAAAAAACCCACCACCTTAATATGCAACACCACAAGTAGGTTAAATGATAAATTCTTTCATTTTTACATTTTCTTCATGCCTTTTTTAAGGAAAGTAAATTAACTTGCAAAATGGCTATGAAGGTTTAATCCTGTCCTAAACATCAAACTTCTACTTCCCATGCTCCCTAGCTCAGAGACTTCAGATCTTACTACACTACAATGGAAACTTTCAGGTAAAGATTTGAGCTAAGCTGCACCTACATCTCCTCCTGGTTTAAGCCATCACTTTGAAGTACAGTGATGGAGAGCTTTTAAGATAGCCTCATCCTTGTGGGGCACCGGCATAGACGCACAGTATTACCAAGACCCAGAGGAGTCAGCGGAGTGATAGGAGGCCTGGGTTAGCACAAGGGGGCCCAAGCATTTCCTATTAACTTAGATCCTGTGGATTAGGAAACAATGAAGGACAACAAATAACATGCACAGGGATCAGGATATACTATTTGTTACACAGAAAACGATTTCTCATTTCAACAACAATTCTCATTTCACTTTCTGCTTTTGCTGGTCAATACCTAAAGGAGAGCTCGAAACCCATAATCCAAAACTACCAGGTTTCTGGCAGGGCATGTACATTAGCTCTCTACTCTCTTCCAGCTTAGTGAACATACAGTTCCAGAACTAGAGCAGTCTAAATATTTAAATTTTTTTTTTTAACAAAGTGTCTTAGAGTATGCTAAAGTGGGAAAGTGAAGAACGTAGGCAAACATACAACACTTGTGTTAAGCTGAAACCATAGGATTACAGCCACTCAGCAAAGATGCTAAATTTGCCTGGCTTTTGGAGTACAATGATGTCTGTAGTCCAGTATATGAAAGGAGCCATGGTAGGAAATTAGACAACATTATAAAATATAAAGGTGAAATCATACAAGACTACCACCAAGATTATTATTCTGGGTCCTATGCACAAGAAGTGCCCATGGGCCCCCCTCAACCACCAACTGAGTGCCATGCATATAGTAGCTTTGCTACTAATACGACAGCCTGTCCTTATGAACATATGATATTGAGCCTACTAAGTGAGGCTATTAGCCTAATGTTAAGGCCCAATAGTAAACATTAAAAAATCTAATTTGTATACTATTGCAATGGTGTGGTAGGCTATAAAAACAAAAATGTATTTAGAGTTTACCCCAGATTACAGATAAGGCATCACATTATTTTCAATTTTGTGTTTTTGCAGTTTTTAGCACTGACAATCGCGGTGGTATTGAAGCGTTTCATAAACACTGGAGTTCATTTAATGTAGGCTATTTGCTTTCACATTAGGGCTCACTTTTCTTGGATAAGAAGTTTGTTAGCAGTTGCCTCCTCTCATTTCTTTTTTTTTTTTTTTGTCTTTTTTCTGCCTCTCTTATTTTCTGAAAACCAGATTTGACTTTCTCTAGCACAGATACAATGCACACAACCACTTCAGCAGAATGAACACCAAGTTAAATGCGCTTAGTTAAAAAGCCTGGTGAAGGCGGACTAAACTATTTCATGCAAGGGGTGAGGGTCTTTGTCTTCGGACACTATATATAAGCTAGGACACACAATTCAATCCATTAATCAACCGATTTATTGTGATCTTTAAATGACATTAATATTTAAAGGAAAATAAAATTCCAGACTCCTCAAAGGCCCTCCCCCCACTTGGGGCCCTGGTAACTCAATCCCACTTTTCACCCCATTATGACACCCCTGACTACCACAGCAACTATGCTAATGTTAACAGAAATTATAAAGGGACGGATAAGCTACTGAGTGACCATGAAGAGTCTTTTCAGCTCCTGGGTGGTGAAACAGAAAAGCAGCTGCCTTATCATCTGGAGGTCAATTAACCGGAGTTTGAATCCCAATGATGCCACAGTCATTCATGACCTGGAGATCAAGAGAGCAAAATTGGCCATGATCATACGGAAGGAGGGGGGGAATACTGTCTATCCCCTATTAGTTATGGTGACACAAGCCAATCATTGGTGCCTATGAGGGAATTGTATGTATAAAATTAAAGAACCCAGCAAGAAAGGGTAAAAGGTTCTTAGAAAAGGGATCTTAATAGAAGGTAAAAAAAAATGATGAT
Organism: Duopalatinus emarginatus; assembly: GCA_028565595.1. NCBI lineage: Eukaryota > Metazoa > Chordata > Actinopteri > Siluriformes > Pimelodidae > Duopalatinus > Duopalatinus emarginatus. The sequence continues at coordinate 21,365,188 of JAOVVF010000044.1, forward strand.
CAGTGTGTATAGTGTACAGAACAGGTCAATAGTGACCATAATATTTATTAAATGCATCATATAACTGCAGTCTGTACTTACACACATACTGCCTACAGTGTGTGCATATATGTTCAGCAACAATGGCAAGCAACAGGGCAACAATCAGAGTTTTAACTTTCTGCATTCTATGCAAACAATAAAATGACGCAGCAAAGTGACAAATCCAAACGACTGGTTTAAATAATTCCAAGAACCAATCCTTTAGTGTGTGGCTCAATTACCTATAGTTATTGCCTGTTTAATGTTTGATGGAAGAAGACGTATAATCACAGCTTAATTTTGCCCCGTCCTATACAATCTCTTGTTAAACGTGTATAGAGTCATTATAAATAAACATTGGGAAGTATGAGACATTGTTGGCGCATCTGGCGAGTGTATGTGACTAGTGAAATTAGCTTGCTTTGCTAATCATCTGGCGAACATATGCAACTAGCACATTTAGTTCGCTTTGCTAATCTACTAACAAAGCTAGAATCGCAAGTGTAGCTTCAGGGTAGCTTTACCCATTAACGTGGTGCCGAGTGTATGGTACAATTAAACTTGGACTTGGTGTGTGTATTTTTAGCACCACAGCCTGCATTCTAATTCAAAGTGATTAAGGGAGAACAACTCCAACATCTCTAGAAAATCAATGAGTCCAATTACAGATGTTTTTGGCAGTACAGGAACCCTGCAGAGACCAAAAAACTTGTATTAATTAGGCGAGAGTACCTCATGACCACACAATTTGGTGGTATTGCGTAAATTAATTGTGAAAAGGAGCATTGTGTCCTGTGTAAATACTCTCACATTATTTGTAAATGTTAGCTGAACTGAAATTAACTGAAATCTAAGGCTTCAGGATAATACACAAATCTTTCAGTATGCCAAGATCAACACTGCCAATTCTACAAAGGTTACAGTCAAACACAGGTTATTTACACTCATTTTCAGTAGCACTAATGACAAATTTAACCTGCCCGAAAAAGTATAGTATAATTTGAAATAAAAGAAAAACGTTATTAATACTGACACAGTGGCCTGGCTTTCAACTTGTATAGAGCGTTTCATCTCTTCCTCTGAGCTCGCGTGACATATGAGGACTCGGAATAAATGTTTTAGTGCTTGGCACATAGTGGCACTGGGACGGATGGCAGTTTTGACAGGCGTGAACAGAGGGAAGTGGGCTGAACCCACACATTCAAGATCAGTAGACTTAATAAGGCTTCTGTCCATCAATCTCAAATCTGTTCACCCAATTATAAACCCCCTCTCTGTTTTCTTTTTACTATTCTCTCATATACATTACTACACCGGCTTTGCTGTGTTTTTTTTGTTTTGTTTTGTGTTTTTTGATGGCCAGCACCACTGCCATGGATCTAAATGCACCCACGTTAGAGGAATATGACAGCGCCTAGAATGAAAGCCTTTATAATAGCTCCATATGGCTCAAATGAAAAAAAAAAAGGAATTGCCATAAGCTGTCAAAGCAAATTGAGGCACCAGTGAGCAGAGGAGGAGGAGCACAGGAAGAGAGAGGGTGAAGTGAGGATGACTGTGCTGTTCAATCGTCTGTGGGCACCAAGGTCAAATCCAGGCATGCATCTGGCCAGCCATCTGCTCCCAGCAAGCACTGGAGAGACCCTGCCACCTGCATCAGTGCACTGGCCAATCATCATGTCTGGTGGTGGTGATGGTGGTGTGTATGTGTGAGTCTGTATGTATTTGTGCTCCCCAGGGATTGAAGGCAGACTTCGGAAGGCTGAATCCATGGGGATCTGCAGCAGGTGAGCTGTGGCTACTGTACTCAAACAAACACTCAGAGAGACTTCCTCTATCTTTTATTCTGTCTTTAGTTCTCCCTCACAGCATAACACATGTTTCATAATTCTGTTTTATACATGCTATTTTCTCTCAGCTTGAAAACATGCGGCCTCCTTGCTGCAGAGCGTAGAACAACAGAAATGGGCAACAATACAAAACTGTCAGATATTGCTTTTATAGCAGTTTGGTAAATGGCAAAATTACTTATGAACTGGAGAAAATATGAGGTGGCAACCCAAAAAGCCATTTTTCCTGCTTATTGACCATGACAATGAATTTTAAAATAATAAACATATGTTTTTGCATGTTATTTAAAACTACAGTTTTTTTAAGCACATATTTTTAGTAGTGTGGTGATGTACCTTGGTGTCCTGTTGGAATAACAAATTAAAGGAAAAAGCAACTTAAGTTTTGGGACACAAACAACCGAAATGAACAGAACAGTTTGTTCAGTTGGGTTATGATACTGTGAATGGGAAAGCCACAGCATATCATTTACATCATTTTGACCTACAGAAATCATTCGGGGAGACCTTGTACCCTGTGGACCGGGAAGCGACCACTCCTAATAAGTTTCATCATGATATTAAAGTGATCAAGCAGAATAACTGATTTGCATTGAACATTCTTTCTAAGACGACAAGAGGAGCCAAACCATGCTTTTAACCGCATAATAGAATTAGTGATGACTATTATAATAATAAAAGCAATTTGAAGCTTCATCAAAATGTCTATTGTTCATTCCATTATTATATTACATTAATGAAATGTTATTGTCAAATAGCAAACAGCACCATTATATTACATATGCCTACTAATGTAGGGCTTGGAAGAAGAAGAGAACAAAAACTCACATTTTTAAAGTATATCTTGTTTATAGGAACTGTACAATCAAATACTGTAGGTTATTTCCGTCGCTTTTTCCATCGCTGCTCCTAATAAGCCCACTATGCCTCAAAGACACTGTGTGTGTGTGTGTGTGTGTGTGTGTGTGTGTGAATATATATATATATATATATATATATATATATATATATATACAGCATATATATATGCTGATGGTGTCTCCCTGTCTCCGTTAGGGTCTCACGTTGGGACACTCTGGACTTCAGTTTGTCTTTCT
>JAOVVF010000044.1:21368255-21383654 GCA_028565595.1 Duopalatinus emarginatus
ATATAAATAAAAAGACAACAATGTATGTATGGGTGTAGGTGTAGTTGCCGATTCATTAATTTATGAATGACCTAAAGGGAGGTTGTAAGGATAAGTGCAAGAACACCTCAATATAGAGAAAGGGACCAAATATAAAATAAATATAATAAAGAGAGAATTGTTCTATTTGTATAATTTTAAATGGTTATTTCTTTGAGTGTTTAAAAATCGGGGGGCTATTTGGTTAATTTAATTATTTGATTTTTTGGTTTATTTGAAATCAGTATTCAACAAATGAAATACAAAGCACTTTATATTGAAGATTGTGTGTGCTTACCTGACAAGCCCACTCTTCACATTTTAATTTTAACTAAACCGTTTTATTTTGTTACTTAATTAGGAAAAACATTTCATTAGATTTTATGTAAAGATATTTATCTTCAATGTAAGGCACATTTCTGAGAAAAACTTATAAAATGTGGATATATACTTTTAGCCTATAGGTTCCCAACTGCACATATTGGATCCCTGCCCATAAAGGTTCCATGGTGCTTTCTCAAGAACTTTCTATTTTCATAATTTCTCCCCACAAGTTCCATGGAAAACCCTTTAGCGTTCAGCAATCCCACACAAACAACTTCATGCCCTGCACACACTAGTTCACTATCTGCCTTCTAATCAGAAGTATGTCCTCAGTGACTGTGATAATGTGAATGATTAGGATAGTTTAGTGGAAAACACATCAATATTTTTTCATATGATCATTCCTGTGAGAATGCTCTTATCAGACCCAATCATTTTTCAGTTAACTCTTATTAAACCGTGATTGGATTGCCACATCTAAAAATGAGAAAAAGGAGAAAACTCCTACTTCCCATCCATGTGATACAAATGATGCGATCATCTAAAAACGCAAAAAGATTATGCTATAAAATATGGCTATATCACACATCATTAACTACCCACTACCACCACCCGTCCTCAAGCAACCTGGGATTTCATTTATCCTCAAACATTTCGTTTACAGGATTTTGTATTTGATTTGCACTGTCCAACTCAACAAGGCTTAAAAAAAGGAAAACCCTTTTCCCTCAACACAACACCCCGAGGTGACCAACTAGCCCAAGATAATGCAGCTGGCCACGACTTCAATTTTCTGCCAAATCAAACCACATTTCCGTTAGAGAATGCAATTGTGTTCCACCAAGGCAATATCAACAAAAGATGTGAGACATCAAGAGGAAATAAAGTGGGTTATTTCAGGTCTGACATTCCAGCAAGTTGTTTCCCATTGGTTCCTACCTCAGTGTGCATCCAATGATACTGCGGGGTTCAGGCACATGACAAAAACGATTGGAAATGTGTTGGATAAAAGACTGGATCTGCCAAGGAAGTTGTGATATTCCCCAATCTGAGGGAAGAAGCACACACACAGACACACATAAGCAATTATGCACACAATCAACCGAAAGAACAGCAGCTGTAATTTATAATGCACCATTTTATTTGTTGTGTGTTATCATATGAAAATCAGATGCAGCCAAAAAAATTCTTTTTGGCTTCTTTAGCACCATCATTTATATACAGAATTAGTATTCGATTCCAAATTGTACAAAGCAAAAGTAATTTATCGAGAAAGCGTTGCCTTCATGCATGATAAAAAGGAAGCGCAGTTCACTTAACATTCATTATGAACAGAATTTTAACCGAATCTCGACAAATCCAATTGCGAGGCTATCCAAATCTGTGTAGAGTACAATCTGTTCCTTCAATCTGCTGTGAGTTAACACTCCTCTCAGTCAGTTTTCTTTACTTGTACAGACCTGAAGCACTGGGATGCTCTCCTCTGCGACATCTCTCTTCTTTTGAGTCTGAGCCGGTGCCTGTACGTATCTACTTGTAATAGGCTCTGCATCCAAATTCCCGCCCTTTATTAGTGTGTGTGTGTGTGTCTGCTGACAAAGAACAGAGTGCACTGAAGCTGCTTACAACGCACGCACAAAACGGCAAACCCGGGTTTTTTTTTTTTTTTTTTTTTTGGTCTCTCTAGAGAATAATAGAGACAATAGATGAGAAACTTTGATCTAATTACAGTCATGTTTAATATTGTAAGATAAGGTTCAACTTACAAAGCTCCCCTCAGGGCAGGCTAAATTGGTTATGCTCTTGGAGAGAGGTCTCTTAATTCGAGGAATTAAGAATCTATGAATTATAGACCAGTAAAAATGTTAAATGTTTTTCTTTCCTGTGTGAGACAAAAGTAATTCGGAGCTGCCTAAGAGAGCAAAATAGGAAATTATCCTGCAAATTCAATATTAGCAAAGGTACTCGTTCTGATTTGAGTAGGATTAGCCAAGACTTAAGCTAAAACGTTCATCCAAAATGCACTGAGGGCATGTCAGCATTCTGGAGTACTACCATAGAGCTCCTTGTGGCCCATTTAAATGGAGCAAATTTAAAAACATACCAATTCACTTCAAGGCCTCAAGCGCACCAATATATTTTGTGGACGACTACAAAACGGCCAACTGGAAATCAACCTGCACCCTGAGTGCTGCGTCTGCCTCAGTCTGGCTTTTAAACCCAAAATGAAACTATCAGCAAGCATCTGGACTGAATCCAATTCCAGTGCAGCACTCGTTCCTTTGTTGCCAAGCTGAGCCAGGCATCCTGTGGCCAGGTTCTGGTAGGTGGGTGTTCGAGCAGCATTTCTCCAAGGCTTTTAACACAGAAACTAAAGCTCAGGAGGCAGCTGGTTATCTCCTGCTAGAGTTCAGCTAAAGGGAAAAGGGTTGACCATTTTTCTATACCATAGTACACGATTCTGAATCTTTCCAGTTAATCTTTCACTGGTGCAATCCACCCTCAATAAACGTGTCTTACATTACTGGAGCTAAGAATAGCCAAGAGCAGAAAAGCAGAAGAATATAACTTGACTGAATCCGTGTTGATTTGGGGTTCATGTGATATGGTTTGGGCAGGCGGCCAGCGGATTATTGTGTTCTGTGCTTTATTGAACTGGTTCCAGAAGGTTGCTTCATTTTTTTCATGTCCTTCTCCCACCCACCCACCCCCCCAAAAAAACAATACTATCGGTTTTGAACACAACACACTGAAGCTCACTCAGAAAAATTCTACCCAGCTGTCTTAATGACATCCTAATTTTCCAGCCGTCAAAGGGCTATAAAACATCAACCTCTTAGGACAGAGAGCATTATTAACTGTGCTAAAGCTGTACTGTTTAATTCAACTTTATTTCTACTGTGCTTTCAACAACAGACCTCGTCACACAGCAGCATTATAGAAATTCAGATGTACATTTAGATCACTAATGAGAAAACCAGAGGTGACAGGGGCCGGGAAACACTTCCTGAGACAAGACCAGGAAGACGTCTTGAGAAAGTCTATTCTACATTCTGACTGGAACAATGCAGTCAGCCTGTTAAGAGCTTAAAACATGGGGAAAAAAAACTTGGACAGCATCTATGTTTCTGCCAACATTACTGACATTTAACCCACAACAGGTGCAGTTTTTATAGTCCAGGTTTCACCTAAGAAAGTCGTTTCTGTAATCACAAAAAATGTGCTTTGACTATTCAAGGATAATTGTCAAGGTTTGCATCTACAGCCATGTACAGAAAAAACAACAGAGATGAAAAGATCTTTTATTTGGACACCAATTACCTTAAAAGAAATACAAGAAAAACAATGTAATCAACAAATTATATAAAATCCAAAAGCCAGAGGGGTTGGGGGGGGGAGTGAGAGTGAGAGAGAGAGAGAGAGATTACAGCAGCACAGCTGCTCGGCTTGGCTTCACCTCAGCTCTTTAACAATGTGCGTCTCAATGCAGCTTTCCACAAGCACAACTGCCTTAACAGATTCCTGGAATAACATCCTGCATATGTAGGGCCTCCTTTGTTAGCCACAGTGTAGACTTAGAGAATAAATATATCTTTCGCCAGCGCTTCAACATGACGTCTGGACAAAGCCTTAACTCGTTGCATACTTTTCCTGGCTCCGAGTCGAAGGCACAAAAAATTGACCCGAATTGAGCATGGAAAGCTGACAGGAGCATGGCACATCCGAACAGAAGAAGAATTTGTCCTATCGCCAGCTGTTTTTCTTCACAACAAGCAGCTCTACTTTGATTAAATCGGACCCATGAGGCAGGGGGACTTAGCAGCTCATCATCTGGAATAAAGCTCTGAGCTTTCGGAGGGCTGCATAATGCACAACCGTGCACGGCCATTATATAGCTCTTTCTATACATAGGGCATAAGCACAGACTGCTGCGTAATGGTCATGCCTTAAACATAGAACTGAACTAACATTCTGATGTGCATAGGAAAATAAATGCATACAACATGAACATTGATGATCTGATAAAATTAGGTATGCTGTACTATAATTAGGTGTACAGTAATCTAAGTATAAATTCGATTAGGTGCCAATAAGCACCTCATGACTGTGGTGAATGCATAAAGCCAGCCTTAGATTTGGCAAACAATCGAGCAAGGATTGAGAAGACCCTGCTAAATGTAGAGAGAAAACAGCTTCTTTAAACATAACATTTAAGTACAGCACCAAGGGAAGATTACCCCTTGCCCTTCAGCTGCCTATTAAAAGAAGAAGCACAGCTCTGTGTCCTGTTTTGGGCTACGGCGATGCTTGCTGAAGATGTCAGGGTGAGAGGAGGAGGAGAGTAGACATGGTGTGAATGCCCCGCTTTCTTCCCCTTTCACCGGTGCATTCCTGTCTCCCCTTGCTCGTACAGGGGCAAATGATCTGACCTGAGCTATCTCCAATCCCTGCCCCCACCACCCCCACTGAAGAAAATCAATCTCTTTACTATTCAGGCCATGCCTTGCCCCTGCTTAACGGCTGACCCCGTGACCCCACGGGATTGTGCTGAGAGGAAGAAGACTTGGATTTGAGTCAGCCCCTTCAGCCTGGTGGGCGTCAAGCTGTCCAAAACAGTAATAGAGACGACTCAGGGCTAGTTGGTCGTTTAAAAAAAAAAAAAAAGAAAAGGGAAACAAAAAATAACTACCGGGTGGTCCTTGTCCAGTTGGCACCTTGACATGAAAACACATTTTTAGCTAGCCGGTTTACACTTTCTTCACTCCCCAAGTGCAGTAAATCACAATGGAAATGGCACCAATTCAGCATAGTCTTTCCCATCTCTGTAAGCAACATCCTTTGCACACTCAAGGCCATGATATTCTTATATAGAGGACCAGCAGGATGTGATTAACACGGAACTAGCATGTTAACCAACCATAATATCAAGTGCACTGCAAAGAAAGAGACATACAATTTGCCTTTTGTGTTTCATTTCCACATTTGCTGACAGTCTGCGATATGCGAGATTTATGCCGGAGATCAGAGTGCTAGTTTAACCGATGAAGCGTTCAGTATTACAATAAGCTGCTGCTATGAACGCAGAGAAAAAGATAGAGAGAGAGAAAGATGTGATTAGCTCTTTTACTTCCTCTCCAGGGTGTTATCATGCTAATTTAGGAAAAGGGATGTAAAAAACCCGTTTGTCTGAATTGAAAATAGGACTGATGCCCACAGAGCACAAACACATAGTTAACTGAGTATTTCTCACTTATTTTGTTAAAGAGCAAATTGAAACGCATGTGGTGGTCGACAGTTAATTGCCAATTGTTTTGAGGACAAAGGAACGTAAAAGATATGCATTGCTGAGGCTTTTGTTGACTTTGAGACTAATTCCACCATAATGGTTGTTGATCTCCGCATGCTTTTCTGTACAAAAACTCTCAGATTGCCTTACTGTCCATTCAAAACAGCAATCGATGACTGTGAATACAAATTCCAGACATGCTGTGACTTACACAGAAATATATCTCAAGAAGACACTTGGCAGTCAACAGTCTTATTGACTCGTACTCCTTCCGTCCATTTCCCTACTAGCCACCATTTATAAAATCATTTTGTGCTTGCACTAGGCTAAGCCAGCACATATATATTCAAGATGACTCACCAAACAGATGGAGTTTGTGCAAGATCTGTCTCAGGACATATATGAAGATGATGAAGGGCAAAGATATTTCTGGGGAGAGGCTGACTTGATTTTTTCAGGGATTGCAGTACCCCCATAACACTGACATCCGCTGCCCTTGCTATTTCGGTATACCTTGAACTTGAAGCAACAGGGAGTAAGAGAGACACTAAGACCCAAGCTGTGGCTGGCTGCATGCGAGGTAAACTGTTAGCGGTAATGGAATTGTGTGTGGTTGAGATCTGTCTACGTCAAGCTTTTCATACGACGGTGCAAGGCAGAGGTCATTCCCCGGGGACATACGGCTTGCCAGGACAGAGATAATGTGAGAAAGCAATAAAGAAAAATCAAATGAAGTTAGACCAGGGGTGCATGCTACAATGTGCGTGTGTTCTAGGTACAGCAAATGGTTTAAGCAGAAACAGACAAAAGGCATGAAAAACATTTAGTTGCACAACCGCCCACATCTGCAAGCATATGTGCTCACACGCACACATTCACACCGAGTTGAACTGAGTCATCATATGGTTAACAGGAGACACACTTGAGGAATGAAAAAGACATGGAGGAGGGGGAACTGAGGGGCCCTAGTGGTGTTTGGCCCTGTTCCAAGGGGAGATATGACACCAACTCAACCAACCCCCACGCTGGCCCATTCCTCTCACAGAAGGCACTAAATATATACTCCATGCTAATAGTGTTCTGCATTCACAGAAACTTGCAGAGAGCCTAGTGGCTGTTAATCTCAAATCTAACAAAGTCCAAAATCAAACCTGTATTAGCACCCAACATACAGATCCCCCCTACCCATGTAAATCCAGCATGAGATCGAGCGCCGTGAGATCACAGCCTTTCTGCTGCCCTGCTGTTCTTCTGAGGACACATGTACCGACTCTCGCCAAGATCCTCTCCCTGAAGGTCAAATGAGACTTCTATTTTGGGAGGCCTGGGAAATTGGAGGGATTTACATAATGTGCATACGGTCACACTAGATTCACAGAGAACAGCTAGCACGCCTCCACGAAAGGCCGCGCTCACAAATAAAACCGGAATGAAAATCTCGATACTCACATCAAAGCCCTTCTGTGTTGCTGATGAAACCCTGCCGTCCTGAATGAATGAGCTCTGATGATGCAGCTCTCCTGGATGGAGAAGCTACACATTTAAGTGCAAAGAGGAAAAAACTGTCTTATCTTCAGGCGTTTAATTTCCTGCTCCGTTTCACTTTTTAGAACCATAAAGAGGCTCATTTTAACAACATGCAGCGAGGCAGTCAACTGTTACTCACATAGTACTGTAGATATTTCAAATGCCATGTGGAGCAGTGTGTCAAAGCATCATTAAATTTTGAAATCCTAAATATAAAATGCCACCAAACATGGTAAAAAAGTAAATAATAAACAGCATTTAAAAGGTTTCAGTGATAGTCAATATCCTTATCAACATGTTTCTTACAGAACTTCTTCATTGTCACCCTGTTCATCAGCTTAAGAGGCTGCAGTTGTCAGACACTTGTGGGAAAAAAATGTTAATTTTCCAAAAGCAACACAGGGCCTGTGCACAAACCTGATTTAAAGAAAAAAACCCGAGTGCTTTTGTTTGCACAGAGAAAATATTTGAAATATTCAAAATGTTGAAAAACTGAAAATTGTGTTTTCACATGATAATATCTGACCTTTCTCTACACTTCCCAATGCAACAGCTTGCATGCCAAATCCAAATAATTTAAATTATTTGCGACTGCTACTGTATTTTATCTTGGAGCAAAAAAGCATGTGGAGATAACGTTAGTCACAGTGTAGCACACAGATTAAAAAGTTGAAGCTTCACATTTGTGTAGCTGCAATTCGAATGTGCCTAATCAATGTGGGGGTGGGAAGAGCTGTTTCATCATAGTGTTTAACAGACCATTTATAGTCCGAATCTGAACACCCTCTAAACCTCTTCTGAGTAGAGGAATCAATAACGCGTACGCAGACTCCCCAACAAATAAGGATGCTGAATCGTACCCCTGCGGGTTCTGTTTCATATTCAGAGATGGGAGTAATTAACAAGGGCCTCAGTAAGAGTTAGTGGTGGGTGAAGCTCGTTCTCGCACATCGCCAGTGGATTTGGCCCGTAATGCTGGCATACCAATGGGAGAGGTACAAAAGGCTACTTGTGTGGTGGAAGCAGGGAGCTAAGGATGCAGCTGAATGTCCAAGTGCAATGAAATGGAGTTAGTCATCACTCTGTAATCTGGTGCGAAAAGGAGCCAGGGGCAAAAAACAAAGCTGTGTCTGCATGACTTAGCCCGCCTGCTGGTTCTAACTCGGTTTGATTTAGCACTCACAACTCAAGTTATCCAAACATTCGTGAAGATGACAGATGGGCAAGGAGCTCGTTCACTTCGTCACGCCAATCATTGCATGCGTCAGTGCGTGCACACACAAGTTTGTCTTATCATCTTTGTCAGAACCTTTCACTGACATAATGAGCAATATAGCTAATCAACGCTATGCCTAAAATAAAAAAAATCAGGAACCAAAATGAAATATTTGGGCTCTTTTTTTTTGTGGACATGTTAGTACAGTCAGAAAAGTCACAACATGGTATTTAGTACCATCATTAACATGAGAGCATGACTGTGTTTTTTTCAATTTTATTTGTATAGCGCTTTTAACAATGAACATTGTCTCAAAGCAGACAATTTGTTTTTTTGACATCTGCCCTGACGTTTCACAAAGGTCCCCACAACCAAATAAATACTGGCACACACACACACACACACACTTACATTACCAATGTAGCTAATTAATGCTATTTCTATTAAAAAAAAAAAAAAAAAAAAAAAACCCTACATTTTGGGTTAAAAAGCAACCTTAACTCCACTTTCTTCACAGGGACCAGACAAATGTCATCAGATATTACAGATATCAGATAGAAATTCCTATCAATGTGGGGATTTTTGTTCCCCACAAAGATACATAAGCACAGACAAAGACACACAGGCACACACATACGTGTCACCTACAGAACCGCAGCACAAAACTACTTTTAGATTTGATCAAAATGGTTAAAAAAAGAACAATAAGGCAATTATGTTCCTATTTAGTTCAGACATTTGGCAAAGAGAAAAGCTGCTTTCTCACACATATTCCAACAACCCTTTGGTCTGCCTCCTCCAACTTCACACCTAAACATACACAAAATTCTTAAGGGAAATGAAACTGCAGGACAGTTGGAACATTATGCTTCACAGGAGATGCCTCCCAGTCCCTTTATCTGTGATATTTGTTCATTTGCTGCCATTTCCTATGTACAAAATATGAGATAGAGCAGCTCTGTCCAGCAGGCAGTGAGGCAGAGGACAATTCATTGTCCCATTATTTCTGTGGTCAGTCTAGACTTGCCAGAACCACCAAACAACATGTTTGACAAAGAGGTTAAAGTTTCTGATAAATGGCTTACAAAAGCCACTGGAAGCCAGCCAGTCTGTCCAAGAGCAGCATGGAAATGAGCGCTGAGGTCTGTAACTTGTCCAAAGTGAAGTCTAGGATATATGCTTGCCCCCTTTAACTTTGCATAAAACTTGGCATTCAATGTCTTTTCTTCCTTCAGTAATAATTACCATGTTGTCCATCACCACCCCACCCCCACCCTACTAGAACAGTCTACGACATATTGTAGAAAACTCAATTTACCAGCATATTTGCAACCTAAATGTAAGGATTCATATTTTACCATTAATACATCAACATCTAGGCTATTATTTTAAAATGTGTTTAATCCATAAAACCTTTTCCACACAAAACAGAACTAGCAAGGCCAAAGTATGCAGAGTTTTTGGTGGATGTATGTAGGAATACATCCCAAAGCTGCCTAAACTACTCTTCAGCTCACAGTGGCTAGAAGAAGCAGTGTAATACGTTTTTCCCACCCAGGGAGAGGAAGCCATTCTCGAAGACCAAGGCTAGCTGGTTGTGCAGTTTATGCTGGCTCTACTGCCCTGTGTCACGCTCAGGTTATGGATGATGTGGAGGCTCCATGTTTGACAGGTAATAATTCACTCCCCAGGGGGACAAGGCCCAGTACTGGACATGGGCAGCCAGGCAGGAAAATGCAGCGCTCTTGCCTATTAAAAAGAAAGAAAGAAAAAAAAGTACCTGCTGCTCTTTAATTCCCTCCCACCAGTGTATCTGCCAGCTATTGGCTACACTGTCACAAACAACCATGCAAAAATTAAGGAAAAGCACAAAGTGGATCAAACATTATGAAGCATGGTATGTGCTACAAACCTGCCTTTTGCAAAATGTGTTTATACTGTCTGTCACAAAAAAAATGTCATATCAGGGCAAACGCCAAGGTTCGTAAAATGTGTCACTCTGCAGCCTGATGAAAAGGACAAAAAAGAAGAAAAGAATTGAGTGAAAAGATACTGAATGGTAGATGGCTTAGATCAGTGCTCATAGCACCAAGCCTATTTCAGCAGTCATTACCCAAAGAGCCATTAGGAAGGCACAGTCATCCGCAACACACCGCCAGCGTAACATCATTTAGGGTAAAACTACAGCAGCGGAAATTGGAAGTAAAATTACACCCTGGGCTATATGCATCATTACCCACACTAGCAAAGGACCTGGTGATGTGGAGCTGGGGAAAGGTGGAAGCAAGTTTACAGTTTAAGAGAACAAGACTGCTCAACCCTTCGTTAAACTTGACCACAAGGAGCCTTAATGTTTTACTGGAGTGCATTAATAATGCAGAAAATAGAGACACGAATTATATAATAGTTAAATTTTGTCGCTGCTTTCTAATTGAAGAGCTGATTTTCTTTCCTTTCAGAATCTACCAACAATACAAATGGTACATATCATATAGCATTAAAACCACTGCTATTTGCTATAAATAACACTGATTATCTCCTTACAAGTGCACCAAAATTTAAGAAGCAAGTGCACCAATCAGTTCTCAATGTTGATGTAGGATGCAGGAAAACTGGGCAACCATAAGGTTTTGAGCGACTTTGACATAGGGCAAACTGTGATTTTTACATGACTAAGTCAGAGCCTATCAAAAACAGCCAGACTTCTGTGATGTACCCAGTATACAGTGGTCAATACCTACCATAAGTGGTCCAAGGAAAGACAACCAGTAAATCAGCAACAGTGACATGGGCAACCAAAGTTCACTAGTGCACATGGGAAGTGAAAGCCTGCCTGGTCTGATCCTGCATATCTATTGTAGCAAACACGGATGAACAATCTGTGACAGGACACACAGTGCAACAGAGCTTGCAGTGTACTGCACTCCATCACTGTAGATTGGTGCCCATTCTGATCCTTGTCCACTGCAGAAGAGCCTCAGAACTGGACCATGGAACATTTGAAGAAGGTAGCTTGGTCATGTGGATGGCTAGTGGTGCATGTTGCTTACCCGGGAAAGTGATGCCACCAGGATGCACTATAAGAAAAGGTTAAGCGGAGGTACACGGCAGAAGCAGTGTGATGCTTGGGAGGATGTTTAGTTAGGAAACCTTGGGTCCTGTGGCTTGTGGATGTTACTTTGACACATACCACCTGCCTAAAAATTGTTGCAGACCATGTGCACCTCTTCATAGCAACAGTATTTCCTAGTGACAGTGGCCACTTTCAGCAGGATAATGCACCCTGTGTTGGACAGACAACTTTGTTGCATGCAGGCCCCACTTCACAACTTAAAGGGCTTAAAGGATCGGCTGCTAACATATTGGTGGCAGATAACACAGCACATGATCATGTGTTCAATGATCATGTGGAGTCCAAGACTTCTGTGTGCACGTTTTCAAAAAACATGTGACTGAGCCATGTCCAGATTTAAAAAAAAAACAAAAACAAAAAACATCATGGCGCGCATATATATATATATATATATATATATACACACACACACACACACACACATACATACACACACACAAACTCCTGCAACTGACCCATAACACAGTTGCATGGCATGTTTTGACTTGGTATCATCCCACTGCTACATCACTCCCTGTATCATTTCACATCAAAATGTAAAACACAAATGATGCTGACCCCCACCTACAAACTGACCCCCACCTACATGATAACACAGATTAACTTCCAGCCTTTAGCTTGTGTGACCCACCATGTCTCAAGATATAATACATGCCTCATGGCTGTTCTCTGCCCTGGCAAAGGTGGTGGAACAAACTTACTCTGGCTGTCCGACTGACACAGCCGAGTCACTGTCTCAGCCCAGACGCCTCCTAACTAAAACACTTATATGAGCACTAATTCTGAAATAAATAAATAATTAAATAAAACCTTGACTTCTACTGTTTTCATTGCTCTAATAACAACTTAATGGGTTTTTTGGATGCTGACCTATATTACTAGCATGAGGATTTCTGTTAGATGCTCTTAATTAGATTGGGGAAGAGGTTTCTCTTGCAGAGTCCCACATTTATGGAACAGCCTTTCAATTAGTGTTGGGGACTCAGTCTTAGTCTTTAAATCTATGCTGAAAACATATTTGTTTAGACTTAATGGTAAAACTATAAGAAATTTTCTAGCTGTATATTTGCACTTCCATACAACAGAGAATTATTTATAATCACACTATCTGTGCCACCTAAATGAGTGTGTTCCCTCTTGAGTCTGGTTCCCATCAAGGTTTCTTCCTCATCATCTCAAGGAGTTTTTCCTTGCCGCCATCGCCTCTAGTATCAGGAATAAAATGTATATAAATGTCAAATCTGGATATCATATTACTGTAAAGCTGCTTTGGTACAATGTCCATTGTTAAACACGCTATACAAATAAAACTGAATTGAATAAGCCTGTCTGCTAATTGGTGATTGTTGAAAGCGTATATTAAAGAAACCAACCACGCGGGGAGTCTATTTGTTTACTGCGGCTGTTCTGCTTCGTTTCCTCATGACACCTCGATGACATCATTTCTAATTTATCCTTCTATAATCAGACTGATGATGTTTGCATAAGTTCGTGTCAAAATGAACATGTATCACCTGATATACATTTGTCCAGTTTTATAGCTATTTATGTTTCTTTGCAGGACCTATTTCATTTCTGAACAAGATCATTTATTGTCTTATCTGATTAGCTCATAATAAAGCACTCTCATGTTGTTTGTTACATGACCTGTGTTAATGTAGTGGAAAATATGAGTCAGTATACGGCCTATTTAAATTAATCTAATAAAAGGGGACATTCTTTAGGTACATAGGCTATCGAAAGCATTAAGAAAAGCATTATAAGAAATATAATGATGCTGAGAGTTTTATTATAGGCTCATTCTCTGTGAGATGCGTGTAAAAGTAGATAAATGACTGTAAAAAGAAAATGCTATGAATTTCCATTACAGTCCACTCTGATTATTCCTTGCATCAGAAAAAAAAAATCTTTTATAAGAGCACTTATATAGCAATTATGGATGAAGTACACTCTTAAAACTGTTCTCTGACATAATGAAGAGGTTCAAATACATGAGCAAAAAATAGCTTAAGAGCACAGCAATCAATTTATTAGCACATTCAACTGAAGAATAGACAGACAGACTTTTATTGTTACCAGAAGTCTTGGTTTACAGACTATGTGGTGCTGTGGAGAGGACAAAAAGGAAACATTTCTCTGTGTGTCCTCTTTCTGACAGACGTAAACAATATATAACAACAAGCAACAACAGCGCATTAATGATGTATGAGTTATAACAAGGCTTTTTTTAATAAATCACTGGTTGGAAAAGGGACGTTAAGTAAACCTAAAGCTGAGGAAATGACAGCACACACACACACACACACACACACACACACACACACAGTGACTAGACGGAGCAGTGAGCGTTATTGGGCTCTATGTCTCCTTTTTATCAGAGACAAACTGCGTGACTGCGCTGAGCAGCATGCGCAACACGCTCCTACCGGATTAAACTTAGCACACACAATCTGTTTATTAATGTACTATCTCGAGTTTATACATACATATACATAAATATCGAGATTTCTAACCAACGTGTCATTTGGTGAGACTGACAGTGTGATCAAACTGCGCTCAAAACGCACTCTGATCCCCTTCATGTACACAAGCAGTGCCAGCTGGCATCCTGTAACCAACCCTCCTCACCGCTGCAACTTCATCACCTCCGTTTCCTCTGCACATTAAAACACACACTTTCTCTCTCTCTGTCTATTTCTAATCATTAGCACGAACGCGGTGATTTTGTTCCGCGCCACGTTAACAAACACTGCACCACGATCAGCGGCAAACAATAGACGCGTGGAAAAAAAAAAATCACGGAGCGTAAAAAAATAAATAATAAATAAAATAACAGATCAGTTTTCCGATTTAAAACGCGTGTTTGTGGAAAAGCAAAGCAATGCCATGCTCAAACCAGTGGGCTATAATCACAGACCTAACAGCCTGCTGTGCTCAGAAAGAGGCAGACTGGCGTACCTCTGTGCAGGACTTTAAATTGCAGTGCTGAGTGCAAGACGGGCTTTGTGTCGCGCAGCACTGGAAAACACCCCAGCTCAATGAAATCGGTTCATTCCCGATGCAGCAAACACTATCTATTTACTTACACACACACACACTAGGACTGACTTTCCATTCCCTGACTCATAAAAAGAAATAAACTTCCGACAGGAGAATAAAAAGCAGGCCATTTATTACCTTTTTCCCCTCTATATGTGTAGGCTGAAAGCTGACTCCGTCCACAGAAGAAACCTGTCCGTCAAACGTTATTAACAATCAGTTAGCTGTGATCTCGTAGTGTTTCCCCCGTACGTTTCAGCTATGTATTTTTCTTTTCTATAGTTCAAACATACACACACGCCTACAACGCCAAACCAGACTGCGCTCCAGCGACACGATCTTGTGGGCGTGTTCTTTTATAAACCCCGCCCACGGCTATTGACTTACACGTCGTCTGTCCAATAGAAAGCGGAGAAAGTCTTTCATGTAATTCTCCGAAGTTTCCTCTCAGCCTTTCTGAAGCGGATTCAACACAATGTTTATCACGAAACGTGTTTTATTAAGGCGTGGACACGTTAAAGCACTCACTAACACAGTATTTCTGACATGCTGTTTAGTGCAGGTTGCAGTTTTATACCTCTTATATATGACAGGAGAAGGAGGCTAATGTAAGACTGACTTAACCCAAACACACTGCATATTTTCATATATATATATATATGTGTGTGTGTATGTGTATGTATTAGGACTGTCAAACGATTCAAATTTTTAATCGCGATTAATCTCAGAATTTAATATAGTTAATGTAAATGAATAAGGCTTTAAAGTGAACTGTTACAATTAAAATAGTGAACACATGTTATGCTAAAAGTACTTGTTAAAAACTGCTGGGACAAGAGAAAATAGTAAGGGAGT
>JAOVVF010000044.1:21395483-21406284 GCA_028565595.1 Duopalatinus emarginatus
CCACATCATTGCATTCAGTTTTTATTCACAATTTGTTTAGTGTCCCAACTTTTTTGGAATCCGGTTTGTAATAACTAGTATTGCTACCAAATTTTTATAATTTTCTGGTCAAAGGTTCTTTTGTGTTTGGGATGTTTGTAATAGATAAGTATTGTGTAATGATGTGTTATGGTTTGACATTATGCCTATTCTCACAGTAGTTTTTTTTAATCATCAGATATATTCTTCACACAGTTCTACAAATAAGATCTCCTGCAATCACTGTCTGATCTCCTAGGTGACTGATTATAATTAGAAAAGGCGTCTGGTCAGTCTGGGGTTCGTAAATCTGCATTTACATGATTACATGTTTACAGAATCCAGTGCATCCAAAACAGTGTTGCCAGGATCCTGATTAAAGTATTACATTAAAAGGTGGTAAGTAATAAAGTACAAGTGGTCTTTGCTAGCAAAGTACAAGTCCTTTGTTACTGTAGTTAAGTAGGTCTTTTTAGGTATGTGTACTTTACTTGAGTATTTCTGTCACACAATACTTTACAAATATATCTATTTAATTACATATACTTAATTGCCTATTTTTGGGCCCCTAGAAGAGACCATGGCAGAAAAAAACAAGATAGTGGAGTTTAAAGGCAGAGGTAGTGTCTTAATGAGCTTCAACCTCTACTGATGTTTAAATGTAATGCTAACTGAAGAGAAGGCCCTTTAAACATGTCAAGCATTTTATAGTAATTACGAGAAATTAAAATTCAATTGTCCTCTTTTTAACAGTATTGCCTTAAATAATTAATTATACTGAGAGATTGGATGACAACTGGTCCTAGGATGTAGCTGCACTATACATAAGTTTATATTGTGCAGTATTCATAATCAGTGATCAGAAATTGACAGAGTTTTTATTCAACCACTGCTTTGGTTAATATATTTACTTCTGCACATTCAAGTAATATATCAAGGTAATATATGAAAAGGTCCCATCCTGTCTAAAAAGAATCACTTACCCCCATGACTTCCATACATAACGATCTAACAATTACCTCCTCCTTGGTATCCCAGGGAGTAAAATCTGCACAACAGGATTTCAGGCCTTCTGTTCAGCAGCACCTTGGCAGTTGAATGGTTTCCCAGATCACCTGAAGGCATCACAGATTTTTGGATAATTCTAAGACAGAATGTTTCTTTTTATAAATGTCTCTTCTTTTTTATGTCTGCAGTTTTGCAGCAGACTTTTTGACTATTATTCAAGTATTATTCACATTATGCTTTTTGCATTTTAGTCATATTTAGTATTTGTGCTGGTATATTTCTAAGACAAGACAGAATAAAAAAAAGCAGTAGTACATCTAAACAACCAGTATGTATGGGCCTCAGGCTCAGAGGGGGCCATAAATAAGCCCTTTTATTATTAATATAAAATTTTGCACTTAAAGCTTAATAACTAAAAATTATTTATTTATTATTTATTATCTTCATAAATGGGTGGGGGCCTCTCTCTCTCTCTCTCTCTCTCTCTCTCTAGAATATATATATTCTACATATACACACACACACACACACACATAGTCTTATACCATTACCTGTAGCATTTTCCCTTTCAAATAAAAGGTTTTACAAATGACTGCTTAGTGCTTACTGCATAAAGATTTCAAAAGTGAGTATTTTATGTATCAACCGTCCAGAGGGCAGGGTAAAGTGAAAGAGTTGTGAAATGTAAGGCATGTGTGTGCGTGTGTGTGTGCGTGTTCACCAGCAGTAGGCTGGGAGACCGTCTGGAGCCTATCAAAGAGATGACACTAAGAGGGCCATTAATGAGGGTGTGGAGGGCTGTAAGGATTCGTACCTCACAAGGAAGGTCTCCTACAGACTTCTCGTCCAAACACATGTTCATTATGGCCTCTCTCTGTTTATGCCCATGAGTTGATTTAAATAAAGCTAATTAGGCTGTCATGCAGAACAAGCCTTTTCTCCAGCCGCTGAAATGACAGCAATTAAAGCCCAGGGAAGGCTGTTGTGCTCCCGGAGGTGACAGGTACGTCGACACCTCACTGTATCTCAGAGGCACTCTGTCAGTGCAGAGACGAGGCGCACAGCAGGACAAGCAGTGCACAAATGCAGAGTGACATCTGTGATGCTTTGCTGGAGTTGTTCCCCCCTGCTGCTTGTTGCAAATATGGTCGCACAGTGTGACAAGAAGCCCTCGTTTGAGCTCAGCGCACCAAAACAGAACAGGTCCACATGACAGGGACAACCTCAACAATTCTCTCTGACCGAACCACTCCTGCATGCACACAACCGTCTCACTCAGGAAAGAACATTTCCACATCTCTGCTCTGTCACATATATGGACATCTTGTTTTGTTCATTGTGTTGCAGCACTACTTTATACCAGCAGTATGTCAGTTCAGCCTGTTATCAATGTATATTAGATCTGCTTACTAATAGTGTGCTAGGATTGGAAGATATGACCATATAATATCAATATTATGATAGACTATACTTTCTGACATAATTCTGATTTTTAAAGCTTTGTTTTAAATACATTTATTGACAAACAGCTTAGTTGATGTTTGAAAATTGTTATAAATTATTATTATTATTATTGTTTTGTTGTTGTTGTTTTAGTTATTTTATTATGTTACATTTTCTATACATAAAATTGATACAGTATTTTTTTACACAGCCATCTGTTATCCACAAGGAATCTTCTGGTTGGGAGGGAGAGATACACTCTTTTTCTCCTGTCAGTCACAGTAACACTAGCCAATAGTAGGCATCTGTGAGCTCATGTATGCAGAATAAGGCAGATTGACTGTGTTTGAAACTGTGCCCTATTCACTATGCCATACATGTGAAAATCCAAAACGCTATATAGAACAATATTATAGGGAACAGAATAGTTTGTGATTGATTATGGGTATCCCATGTCTGTGCAGTGTACTTATACATATTACAATGAACTGTGGGATTGTTACGGTGCACTGAAAATTCGGTACTATGTATTTTTTCGGACAACACTACAAAATTGCAAAAGCTGAAAATAGTGCACTATTAAGTGAATAGTGCACGTTTTTTACGGACACAGCAATAGTGCTTTCCATAAAGTGAGTTCCACTATGACGCTGCGTGAGCAACAATTCGTAAAGAAGTTGTTGGCTGGCTAGATGTGTCTCTAAGGAAGCATGTGTTAGCTATTAGTCTCCTCGGTTGGTGGGCAGGAATTGGCACGTGACCAAATTGGGATAAATAATGGAAAGAAATAACAGAAAAGGCTATTTGCTTTTTTTTTCACTTGCAGACAGCATATAAATAAATCGTCAAACAGGTTTTTTTTTGCACCATTGCTGTTTTGCCAGGCAATGTGTATCATAAAGATGTCCTAGTGAATCATGCGATGGTATTTTTGTTATATCGGCAACTCATAGTGCTGTTTGATTGCTATATCATTTATATGAAGGCCACAGACTGGAGCAGTGCCTTAAGTGTCACCCATCATCACCATCCCTGTTAGCTACTTTGAGTAGAAGAAAAAAACAGAAACAGGGCTAGTACATAATCAACATTTGTGTGTGCAACAGTTTACATGAGTTTAGCTCTACTCTATACACATTTGTAGCTCCACCATCCTTTTTTCCTCAGCCCACGCTCTTCGCATTAATCTTATCAGGAACCAGCACTCTTCTACAATTCAGTAAAGCACAACACATTTACTATATCATGCAAATGGTTGTTGATAAATCCCAGAGCTCTAAGCATGAATGTTCTCACTAGCCAGCCATAAAAAAAAAAACTCTCTGAACACCCCTGCTGGATTTAATGTTTTGCTGTATGCAACACAAGCCTTAGTCCTGCTGTGGCCAGCAAGACTTAGGTTAGTTAATAACCCTGTTAGGATGTGGGAAAAGAAGGAGGGTAGAAAAAGGGCTTTGGGATCCTGAAGAAAAAACTTGGGAAAATCTGTTTAACCTGTGGAGGAACAAGCAGTGGAATGTGCTTTTTCTTTTCACTCAGAAACACACACACACACACACACACACACACACACAGGCAATACCATCACAAACAATAACATATAAAATAATGAATGAACAGATTGTTGGAGGCATGGGGTAAGCGGACATATTAGTGCTGGTCTGGTAGGTTTGTCTCTTTCAGAAACCAATGTAAAAATAACCATTTGGGTGTCTGCCTTTATGATAAATCTGACAATGTGTGCAGATTACTGGCTTAACTCTGACCTTTCCTGCTCATATAAATGAGGATTATTACGTCTGCACATAAACTGTAACCGGAAAGAACCCAAAGTAAGTATTCATGCTAATGCGGATATTTAGTTGCCATCTGTCTCTGCTGATATTTATTTTATTTATTTATTAATTTTTGGACAGATGTAGTCCAAATGTAGGAAGAGACATTTAGTCGTCAAAAAATGGCCTTTAAGAACTGTTGCACACAGGTGTCTGATTACTGCGCAACAGCTATACCGTCTTCATCTACATACACATACATATATAATCACACAAAATTAAAAAACTGATTAATGACCACAATTAATGCATAACATTTACAAGCTCCAGAGGTGTCATTAAGACAGATGTGATGGTTCCTGCGATCTTTAAGCAACGTATGGAGTCATCTCCAATATGTCTGTGTCCTCTCCCATGACTTTTTGTCTAAGCATTAGCATATTGATGATCTAATTTTTTTTACACAATGATAAAACGGTCGGCCTGTTCTTTACAGCTTGTAGAAGCTGTGGTACTCATCTGTTATAATGAAATTAAGTTCTTAAATCTTTGATTTCTTCAGGATGTTCGTTAATCACTCACGTATGAATTGTATTAACAAATCCGATTTACCTGTGTGATTAATTGTCAGAGTGTGAGAGGAATGAAATGATGGAAGCTGTGAGCCATCACAGAAAATCTGTTAGTTTGTCTCAGACGGATTTAATGGTATTACTGTGTAGTCAGGCAGAAATGTTATTTTGCCTTTTAATCATGTTGATGAAATGATGGTTAGTTCTAGGTTTGAATCAGTATTTCCTCAGTATAAGGCTTAAGAGCTAAAGCCTCTATTGTGTCTGATGCATGAATGAGTTTGTTAAGTTAGAAGTCAAAGCTGAATCCCATGGTGAGTTGCAACACAGTGTGATATGTAATTCTGCTCCATGGCTGGTCCTCAGTGGCAGCCTACGGATTTTCACCGCCTCCTTTGGTACCGTTAAAAGTCTCACCATTGAGACGAAATAATCATCTTGCACGCTGAGGTAAAAACACAACATATGCCACGAAATATAAACAGTGTAAAATGACATTAATAAAACAAAAATGAACCCCCATCAGTCTCAATTAGCTTCAAGGGTAGTGAAAACGTTAATAGAATAGGATTCAGCTCACTGGTCAATGATGTTTTTTGCTCATTTAAAAGAGCACAGTGCAGTGATATTAATATGATCCAGATCTCTGAAGCTGAACATTATTTAAATGGTGATACTTCTTTCCCATATAACTTTGGTGTTGCATTTGAAGTAAAAGATTTACCTGTTAATGCTCTGTTTTAAAAAGTGTTATAATTTGTTTATTGGCTTCTTTAGTCAACCCCAACTGTCAGCTCTTGCTCAGAGTTAATACATGCTGTTATCAACACAGACTCATGATACTGAACAGGACCTGGGTCAAGTGCATCATTGTTTACATTCATCAGCATTGCTGGTGAAATAAATCACCGCTGAGTGGATGAGAGGCATGCAGTAATCAAACTTCACTTCATGAGATGCTGACACATCAGAAAGTTAATTTCTGGTTTGTTTTTGCTTTATAGTCAAAAAAAACTTTTGTTTAGTATTGCAGAAAAAAAAACGGCATGTATTGAACTACAATATTGTTTTCTTAATGAAAAGCATACTACTAAAAAGTGAGTAAATAAATACTTTCAAGAAGCTATATAAGGCCTGGTTGAATAAAAAGACAAGTCGCTTGATTACAGAAAGGGAATCATTATAGATATTAGGTCATATGATGCACAGGAAGCATGTCAACAGAGTTACACGTTCAGGGTGGCTAGTAGCTTGTGTTAACTGGTGGCTGGTAGCTGGTAGTTCAGTGGTTAAGACAATAGACTCCTGATCCTACAGTTGTGAGTTCAGTGCAGTCAAGGCAGTTAAGGAACCAGCCTTGTGTCCGTAAGCTTGTCAGTTTGATCCGCACAAGACAAGACTGAAGTGTCCTTGACTCCTCTGGGCACATGTGCTCAATGCCCCTAGTGCGCGTTTTACTGCAAGGGTGGGTTAAACGCAAAGGTCAAATTCCTCTGTGTGCAAGCGTGGTGGTCAATGAGTGGTTTAATGTTACTTTTTCACTTCAAGAATCCCACCAGCATCAAGCTGCCACCTTGAGCCAGGCCCTTAAGCCTCAAGTGTTCGGTTGAATAGATGTTGGTTGCTCTGGTTAAGGGTATCTGCCAAATGCTGTACATGTAAATGTCTTCTAATACTTTATCTTCTTGGACCAAATTCATCAGATGCCTTTGCTGACACGACCATAACACATTATCAGCAGTGATTGGAATAAAAGCATTACAGCATTTTTGTTTAGCCTGTTTTCTTTTTGAAAGAAACATAGCATGAATACCGCAGACTTGAAAACATAACAAATCACTCATGCTGTCTATCTGCCTTTAAGTGTGTGTTTGCTCTAGATCAGTTTTATTATTCCATCAATGGACATCTTATGATATTATGCACTGCTTAGCACTAATAGATTCATTGCTGTGCTATTGATAGATATTAGATTTTAAAACCCAAATCTTTAGAACAAACAACCTAGCTATGCCAATTTTCAGTCAGGCTGTGGGACATGCGCTTTAGTTGGCACTATCTGAGCTATCAGCCTGCAAAGAGCTACATAGGCACAATGCCAGCATCCACCTGCACCTTCCTCTGCTGCAGTTGAAAGATGTATTGTGTGTTTGTATTGTGTGTATGCGTGTTCATGCGTGTGTGTGGCCTTCCTATCTATACGCAAGTGGGTTGTAACATGCAGTTTACACATGGTACAGTTTCTGTTGATAGATAATCAGTTCTACATTTGATACAGATGATCTATAAATGATACAGCATAATAGAAAGAGTAGTCTTAATTTCCATACTGCCCTATAAATACAGAAATTTAAAACAACATTATATCATATAATGATTCAAATTATAACAGAAAAGTGATTCCTTTAAAAGCAGAGCAGGCAATCAGCCTCAGTCCACTCACTTTCACAGTGAAAATAATGCCAAATTCAGATTCTGATTGATGAGCTCAGTTTCTGATGAAACAGTTATTGATCGCATTCACTGCATCAAACGGCTCTTAAAGCAAGCCTATGTTTACTGACACTATTTATGGCTTTGTGTCAAAACTGTGCTAATTCCAAATGGGCAATAAGCAGAATGGAGACCGGAGCTACAAATCAGTGTGGCAGTAAATTTAAGCACCATCCTTGCTTAAGGCCTCACTGTCATTATCAAGACAACTGGCTGGAGATGTGTAAATTGCAGCTCTCCCAATCGCCTGTATTAGAGAAGGCTGACAGTGGTCTGAATTTCAAATTACTCCATTACTCACACCAAATTGACTGAGCTCTTGAAGGGACTGCATAATATAAGGCAATAGCTGGTGTTGCAGGCACTGGGCTGAAACTGATTTCAAATTATATCCTGTCTATTAATTATTAACTTAATCATAATATACAATCTCAGTGTTTGCAAAACCCCAATCAATTAACAATTGAGGGATTATGTTTACTATGGAACTATATAAATATTACATTCTGATGCATTGTTTGTAAAAGGTTATTTATCCATATTATTTAAAATTTCTGAGCAGTGATAGAACCTCGGGGTTATTAAGTACATCTAGAACAGTGGTGGACTTAATAATGGGCAAAGCTAGGTAAATGCCTAGGGCCCCATAAATCCCCAAATTAGCTATACGTATCGACGTTTTTCTTCATAATTTCTGTAAAAGCAATTATTCTAAATTTTGTTGATGTGTAATTAAACCGCACAGTATTGATGAGCATTCAGAAATAGGCCTAGTTGGAAATAGAGAAATTGGAGTAAATAAAACAAAGTCTGTAAGAGAGGAAAGTAAAACAAGCAAAACTAAACCAAATGATAATTCCAGCACAAGTGGAGCAGATAATAGGATGACGGAAATATAAAGTTGCTCCATGTAGTGGTGTTAACTCATTTCATATCATTATCTCCTCAAATACATCTAATAGCACTATTCGCATTGCTGCTAGCAATAATAATATTATTTAAGATTATAACAGAATACTAATTAATACAGGGTAAAAACGTGCATTTAAGTAAGCTAGAGAAAGTAAAAATGAAGTTAATGCCAGTTAAACTACAAACATAAACTGCAGTCCAATAAGCCTAAGCAAAGAGCAAGAATAAGTGCATTAATTTTCATAGATTGGATTGTTAAATTCATTATTTCCTTAATTATGCTGGAAATATAATCCTTTCATCATAGATGAAATAGCTTGTCAGCACATATTCTGCCCAGTAGATCCAGTAAACACTGAGAATTTAGAAGAAACAGTCGGCAGACTGCAGTTGAGAAGGGTCTCTTCATCTCTTTGCCTTAGACCTCCAAGTTATTAAATTTGCATCTTGCATGAACATGCTCAGAGGTTAAATTGAGATTCAGGAGGGTTAGTTATACTTCTTTTATAGAAACTTCAAGTCTGGGAATAATACTGTTCAATGTATGTGTTATTTGGATTAAAGAAGATTAATACTTTTGCTATCTTTATAGTATGTCCTTGTCCTGGGTGAACATATCAAATATTAGCCTTAGCACGTCTATCTTGCTTCTGTTGTGCTAAGAATGTGCTAACTACTACGATTTTCACGTTAGCATTTGGGAACGATTTGGACCTTGGCAATAAAATCTATGGCACATTCAGGCATGTACAGATGCAGCAAGCAGTAGCAGTACTACAAGAAAACTCTCTGTTCGTTAAACTCTGCTTATAATCATATACACTGCTGCCTCCATTGCCTCTCCCCCACTCCTCTACTACATACCCTTCCCATTAGAGACATTTTGGGGTGTTGGCATAGCTCCAGGCCAGGCAGTAAATTACCCTAAATAATAAAGAGCAAATGAAAGGGGCCAAGGAGAAGCCATTAAAGATACTGATTTGGAGCTGGTAAAGGAACTTATGGAGACTGGAGGTCTTATGAACCGTAAGAAGCTACATTAAATATAAAGAACAGGATGTACACACACCATGTGTTTGCCCTATAAAGGCTTTAATTACTTCATTAAATGGCCCTTCATATTACACAGGACAGTGTCACTCTCAGTTCTCCAGTGAAGGTCTTCTGTATCTGCTGATATTTGAATAGAGAATGTGGAAAGGAAAAAGTATTACAATTGGATGGGTAAGATTTGCATTTATGTAGTCAGGATATCAATTATTGTGGTGTCAGAAGCTAGAACAGCACAAATGTCTTTCCTGGATTTATTTTAGCATTTTCACACTAACATTTAGGCCTACCACTTCAACCTCATGGAATACGCCACATATATGAAAACATTTGTTTGTGAGATGGAAATAAACTGTACAAAAAAATAAGAAAATTGCATTTTATGTTCACAACCAATATAGCAATTTACCCTTCAAGAGCACAGAATGAGTTCAACAAGGCTATAATCTACATTTATGAAAGATGTATTGGAATTCAGAGCTAAATTCAATGATTTTTGTAGAACACTTGATTAATTTGATGGTTATTTATTTAATGGAAATAAAAGTGGTTAAATTGTCAGTTGCAGAGATTGCACTGAATAGCTGATAGGCTGCATCTTTTCTACTCATGTGTGTGACAAATAGTTTATTATTGATAGGTGCCTCTAAATCAAGCCTTTAGATGGATCCTCAAAGATTACTGAAATCTTATCTAAAGATAAGAGGCAATTTGTGAAAATAATATTATATGGCTCATACCCACACTTGTACAGAAGCAAAACAGAATCATTTCTTGAGGGTTCAGGAAACTTTACAGCTGAACTACACCTCAAAAACCCCCAGCACACAAAAGACCTGAAACTAGCCCAAAATTCTACGCATTGGAAAAGCAGACACATTCTTCTTCTTTTTCCAGTCTTTTTATTAGATAAATAATAAAGTGAGCATGAGGAAGTGTGATTCATTTCCTGATGGCCCTCTGATAGTGCTTGTTTTAGTTTCTATTTTGACCACCTGACCTAATAATAACTCTATGCTGTACAATGGGGCATTGATAATCTACAGAGGTGATCAAAGTAATAGCACACTCTTTTACAAGGTTGGTCACTTAAAATGATAATTAGCATTAATGAAATGTATGCAGTTGTGACTGTAGACCTTCACAAAGGATTTACTAAATAGATGATATATTTGCTTTTATAGATGAGTCATCACTGGTAATTTTTTTTTATAAACTGGGGTTTCCGACCTATATTCACTTTTTCTATAAAAGGAGCAAGGGCCCAAAAGATGCTATGAATTATACTGTATATGCATTATTTTTTGGATGAACAACTCATAACGGTGCTCAGTGTGAGCCTAATACATATTCTATTATATGCATGTGCAATGCACTTTTTCAATTCACAGCAATAGATTATAATCCTTAAATCAATGGCTGCACAAAACATTCCTGATATACTGATCCAGAAGGTATAAAGGGATTTTAGAGTCAGTGTGGAGTCAGCATAAATGCCAAATACTCCACTGAATTTCTACCTCATTTCAT
>JAOVVF010000044.1:21417422-21431348 GCA_028565595.1 Duopalatinus emarginatus
CCCCCCACCCCAAAAATGCTTCTGTTCCTCTAAGTATAATTTGGTGTCTCTAGATGTGTGTAGTGGAGCATTGTCCTGTTGGAAGAGCCCACACCCATCAGAATGAACGCAGGACATGAACAGGTGTAAGTTGTCAGAAAGGAAGCACATGTAGCGGTCACCTGTCAAAGACATTTGCAGACATACCATGGTTTCCATTTAAAGCCAGCTAAACAAACCCTATATTATTATGGCACCACCACCAGTTTTTATATTTTGCATAGCCTCGTCTCTACCACTTTTTCTAGCAGTTCAGTGTAAACTAAGAAAAAAAATAATCACAAGGAGTGGAAAGAGGAGGAGGAAAATAATAAGGGAAATACATGGGGAAAAAGGGGAGAAGGGAAGGACAGAGATTAATAGGAGGACACTAAGAAAAGAAGGAAAGGAGGCTGACAGCAGGAGAAAAGGATGAGTAAGTGACAGGGAGAGGAAATAAAGGAAGGCTGTTGGAGAAAGCTTGATGGAAGAAAGGAAGGGAAAGGGCAGTGAGGAGAAAGACAGAGACATTAGCTGGGACATGACTGTGACCTTAGCTTTCACACACAGTCTCTCTCTCTGTCTCTCTCTCTCTCTCTCTCACACACACACACACACACACACACACACACACACACACAAAATCAGAATTTGCGGCTTGGAAGCCTTTTTCTAATGAGACAATTTCATTTCTCTCATGAGGACATTTTGGACTGTAACCCTCCAGTTAACATGGACTCATTAAAAGACTGCTGGGTTGGGATCAGTATCAGATATAAAAGCTTTAATTGTGTTCTTTCTATCCATGAAACACCTACCATCATCCACCCACTGTCAATAAAAGGTAATCACTAAACATTATCTGCTGATGGGCAGATCCTTTATTTAAAAATGCCGATCCATTAAGCAAGAACGCCTTTTTTTTCCCGAGTCCTTTTGAATTTCCATTATGCAACTGATACATGGACTAAGTGGGTCAATTTAAATGTGTGACATTGCACCAATTAAGGATGATCACAAATCCAGTCAAATGCAATGCAGGTGCAATAGCCATTATAACAGGCCAAGACAGTAAAAGTGCCATACTGAGTACTGCGTTCTAGCATGTCAACCGAATCCACAGAGGCCACAAAGTGAAGGCATCAGACCTCTGAAGTGATACGCACCGTAGACAGCACGGCAAGGCAGTGTCCTAATTTAGCATTATCTCTCTGGGGCTGTGGATGTACAGCAGACGGAGTGTAGCCTGTCATGGGCAGCCTGGTGTGACAAGTATAGATTGGACTGATCTGTCAGCATTTTGCTTGCTTGGGAGACAAAAGCCATCACTGAATAAACATGCCAAAGCATGCAGTGCTGCTGAAGACATACGAAGTGTATGTAAGCTGAAAAGGGGAATAGAGAGAAAGAAATGGATAAGATACAGGACACTTTCTGTGGTTTGGTCTCAGCTACATAACACCCTCAACAACTGTGTGGCATTGCCAATCAATTAGCCATGAATCAGAAGTGCTCAGAGGCAGGGACAGAGGACAGACCGGACACTGCTTTAGGGGCGAGAGAAGGATTGTTAGTGAGGTATAATGGCAGAGAAAAGGATGAATGGGAGCTTTGTGTTGGGAGCCAGCACTGCACATAGTCACTTTACTGACAAGTCGTCTTCTGTGTCTGTACTGGAGCCTGCATGTTTGAATAAGAGAAGAATTTGTTCATGGAAGCTGCTATATTCTGACCCAAATTTCCATTGGTTTTGTCAAATCTATTTTTTTAATCAAAAAACAAAACAAAACAAAACAAAAAACAAATTCTAGTTATTTAATAAGTTGTCGAATCTTAAAGGACTGATGCAAGCACATTAGACATATTCTCTTTATAATTAATGTGATGTCAGTCAGTTTGCTCTCTGTTATTGTCTTTGGGTTATGTTATCGTCAACCTTGCTTATGTTTTTCTCATTTTGGGCCTTGTCTTTTACCTCCTATATTTATGTATTATTATGTATTATTTATGCATTATTGTAATATCTCTATACACCAGGATAAATGCTGTTGTAGTCTAAAAAATGTTCATGTGACTGTATGGGGTTTAATGTGGAACCACAAATAAATCATCTTACTATAACCCTATTCGTAGGCTCTGACTAGGCAGCTGTAGACTGGGTTCTAACTGATATGGAACTGACAAACTGGCAAAAAATGACACTTGTAAAAATGTAATGTAATAAGAATTATTTTGATTTGAAATAAGTTCACTGTCCACACTGCTCACTGTTAATTAAAAAGGTTTGTGAGAGAAGTTGTGCTGCACTGAATGTTGGGATTGCCTTCACAGCCGCAATAAGGCATCTCAGTAGGCAGCTGTTTGACACATCTAAGAACTGAGTTCAGTCTACTTCTGGGGAGTAGATATAGGATGATGTAAATTTGATGTAATCTTGTTTTTTAAGTTTTTAATGTTATCCTGAAGATTTACAACAGGTGGAACTGTGTGAAAAGGCAGAGTAGCGTTTATTTAAGCATTACAAGATTAAACATTAATTTAGAAACTTAGACTGTGTAATTACTGTTTCAGTTTTAGTCAGTGAGATCACACTGGTCTAAGATTATTACTCATCACTTTGTGTGTAATTATCACAATAACATTTCTGTCAAACGCTATAACAGAGGTGCTGTATGGCATATATGTCATACGGTGAAGACGGTCTAATGATAGATGGGAATCTAAGTAAATGACTTTTGTCATCAGTTAGTATGGACAAAATATTTCTCTGTTCATGAGCATGTTTCACAGTGTGCGTGCTTTGGTTGTGGCAGCAAAAGAGGACTAAAAACTATACAGTGTAGTACATGTAAACATTAAGCCTTACACTGAGTCTAATCTTTTTTTCATATCTGACAGTGAGCTGCATATGAATCAGATGAAACATGTATACTCTAGAGTTTATTAAAACAAAGTAATTTTAAAACAGGAGAATGAAATGAAATTACCTGAAATACTGACCTGCTCCCTTGATGCCTTTACCAAACACAGGAGAATTTTATTTTCCCTCACACACGTGTAGCAATAATTCATTTTAGCAGCAAATGTCACTCCACATCTCTAATCTGATTGTGCTGGGTAATATGATTGTTCTGCTCTTTCATTTGTTCAGCTGAAACACATTCATAATCTGTTGCTCATCCTGCCCTCGAGCATTTTATTATTTGTCTTACCTTGCTATGTGGACAATGCAGAGAAAACTCATATTAGTAGCATGACAGGTATATCACACAGGTTAAAAAGGTTATTGTATTTAATGCCTGGGGGTTGTTTTGATTCCTCTGACATTTGAGGTCTCCAAAATTGAGCAAACACGATCTATGAGTAAAAATAATCCTTATTAATATAATATCACTAAGCCTGTTATTAACATTTATACACATGAACTATTACATGCAGGGTTAAATCGATAGTAGTGTAGAAGTAGCTCCATATCTGTGGCTATAAGTTATTACTTGTATGCATCAGGAATAGTGTAGATGTGTAACTTTGCTTTACTAACAGAGATAGGGAGAGAAAGACAGAGACATATATGTGGGACGGTTATTATCCCTCGTCCTTAAACACCTACCTCCCTGTTCAGATCTGTGCCAAATCTGTCCTACCTGCTAAATCTTGATAAACAGTGCACAATAACTAGTTAATATATTTTATCTGCTCCTCTTGGCAAGGCCTGGCACACACCTCCATCATTATGAAAAGTGTTGTGTACTATGCCTGCTGATGTGTTTGACAGTGTTTTAACTGCCACTTTGATCTAGATATCTTTGTGTTTATGCTCTGACATCTTATTTATATTTATGCCCATCTTAAACTGTTTTTTTAACATCACTTGTTTATTTTAATACTGCCTAGCCTAGCTGCTTTTCTCTCCATGTTCCACACTTAAATGCCACTACCACAGCTTTCTCAGGGTGTATTAGTGGCACATGCAGTAAATCTACAGCTGGCACAGCCAAATATGTGGCAGATGAAAACTTTACATTGTAATTAAAAAAGAAAAAAAAACAATATTAACATGGGTGTAAACATTACGGAGAAATTAGATTAAAACAGAAATTATTATTATATTATAATAAAATTAATAATAATAATAATAATAAAATTATTATTATTATATAAATTATACCAATAAATGTTTATTTCAATGAGGTTTAAAGTGTAAATGATGTGTCAAAATCTTACCGAAATCTTAAATTGAAAATTTAAAGTGACAGTATTCAGCTAGAAATGTACTGAAATATACTGAAGTGAAAGAGCTACTTTTAAATGTACTCAAATATTAAAAAGTAGATGTTTTCAACTGATGAAATTTGTTAAAAGTCATGGTTTCATGTTAGAAGAAATGTATCTAAAATGATTTAAAGTTTGATTGTGTTTTAAATGCCAACTTCTCCATTTTCCCTGAAACTTCATTCGGTCTCTATGAGGTGACTATGAGAATTCTATGAGAATTTTCGTTTTCTCCTATCACACCAAACCCATAACTATGAGAACATACACTCACTGAGCACATTACTAGTACTACTTTACACTTCCTAAATTATGCAATTATCTAATCAGCCACTCATGCAGCAGCAGTGCAATGCATAAAATCACACGGATAGAGGGCAAGCAGCTTTGGGTAATGTTCACATCAACCATCAGAGAGTGGAAAAACATGATCTCAGTAATTTTCCTGTAGTATTTTCTATATAATAAAGTTTCTATAACTGCTGATTTCCTTAGATTGTCATAGTGGGAAACAGACTCTATAATTTAGATGAGAATGGCCAGTCTGGTTTGAGCTGACAGAATGGATGTCAATGGATAACCCCTCAGCAACAGCATGAATCCATGGACCCAATCTGCCTTGTGGCAACAGTACAGGCTGGTAGAGATGTTGTGGAGTTGCTGTAGGATTTGTTTGGTTTTTTTTTTTGCTTTTTTCCCCCTTGGTATCAACACATTAACTTAAAAAACTTACATCACATTACTTCTGCCTTTTATAGTCCATCCCTTGACAGGTACCACCGTAACAATATAGTCTGAGTTACTTTGGCAAGGACCAAATTGTGATGGCTAGACAACTGGGTTATCTTTAAAAGAGCAAGTTTTGTGGGGTGTTCCGGGCATGCAGCGGTCAATACCTACCAAAAGTGAACAATAAACAGACTACAGGGCCAAGGGTGCCCAAGGCTCACTGATGTGTGTACAGTGTAAAGGCTAGCCACACATAGTCTAGTCTGATCCCATAGAAGATCCACAAAAAGATCCACACCTTCAGAGGTCCTATTGAGTCTATGCGTTGATGAGTCAGAACTGTTTTGGTGGCTGTTTTGGCTGGTGGTGTTAATGTTACAGTACAGTGAACAGTTGTTGGTTAGAGGAGATAACAGACCTTTGAGATTTTATGGTCTAAATAAAAAAAGAAAAAGTATGGGTTTTAAAAAAAAACAAAAAGAAAACCTGATAAATAAGAGTACAAGTACTCAATTTTGATCACACATAAACTGCAATTATTTACAATTAATTATTTTCCACCTCTAAATATTAGATTATTTTGACAGCCACTTATAACACACACTCATCAGGTTTCACATACTATCAAGATATCCTAGCTTCCTGTTTAGTCCTAAATACTAACATGATTTTTTAAAAATATTTTTTTATAATAACATGATATTTTTTTTAAGTTTTGATTCACATAAACAAAGCTTCCTTGGCTTAAATATCAGGTTTTGTTGTTTAATTAAAAGAGGCAAGGTTACTGAATACTGAGTTTCCTCTTTTGAAAGAGCTGCACTGAAGAAACGTGTAGATTCTTTTTATACCTAATTGCAATTAAAGTTAGCAATACATTAATGTATTAAATATTCTTTGTGCATGAAATATGCTTCCTGGTGGTAGCATTAATTAAAAAAAATTTTATGGTGCACTGGGTAGACTGAGAAAACATTTACTTTTGCATTTATGGCATTTAGCAGACTCTCTTATTCAGAGTGACTTACAAAGTGCTTAGACTTTTACTTAAAATATCCAGAATAGGCCAGAATTCAAAGCCATACAATACCCAATATAAAACTTACAAAAAGGCCTAAAGCCTAAAAGTACTCCTAAACTACGCTCAACCTGTGAAAAGAACAAGACAGTAGATACAACATTCAATTACAACACTCAGTGCTCATTTAAGTGCTGTCAAAAGCAGTGTGTGGAGAAAAGTCCTGAATATAATTAGAAAAACACTTTTTACACTTTGTTAACCATGGTTACATTGCTGTTGCTGAACATTAATATAACTATCACTATATTAGTTTTATACAGGTTTTGACTTCAGTAAATCTAATTTATTGTTCTATGAGCTACTTAGTATTTTACATATGATGCATCTTGTGTCACTGCAGTCTCATATAAATGTATGTTTCTGATTACACTATTGTCATAAATGCTTTCCCCTTTGCACAGTGTATCAACAAAGTAGAGATCACTAACTGGATAGATTTCAACCACAGCACTTTTGTAACCAGCTTGCCGAAGTCTTTTTGTTAAATGAGAGCCATTGAAATGGTGCCCACACATTTAACAAGGGTATTAGTGAATTTGTTTTCACTTTAACAGGTCTCTTGATAGCCGTAACACTGTAATTCTCCATCTGTGGTGTCCAATTGCATTTGTGGAGGACCTGAGACATCATGGTTATGTCAACAGTGCTTTATCCACAACTTTAAAACTTCCTTCATGGAGAAAGAGGATTTTTCTGTGCATGGCTGTTAAGAAAACAATTCTTCTATCTTTACAGTCACTTCTTTGTGGTTTTATTGTTAGACACCCTTAACTTTGACTGTATTCTGTTGCGTTGTCCATGTTTTTCTTGTACACTTTACAACATGCATTTCTATGTTTGGGAAATAATCTTCTTCCTACAATAGGCTTTTGCAAAGGCTGTATTAAGTTAGGTTTAGGTTTTAAGTTGATTTAGGACCAGATGGTCAGCCACCCTCTGTACTGCATGCAAGCATGATCGGGGAATCAAGGTCACTCAGACACAGCGTATATAATCAAATTTGCACTTTATTTAAGTTGGCACAGAGTTCATAAATGGGTTGTATGTACATGATTGGTCAACAATACTGAATTATAAAAATATGATTGCATGCATGCACCAAGCATGACTAAGCAGGTTTTTAGACATGCATGAATAAGTAGGATAGTCAGCAGAAGTGAAAGGAGTGTACTTCAGGTCAAAAGATAAAACAGAAAGTTCCTGCTGAGTCCAAACAGTTTATGCCAACACAGGCTTATTCAACATAATATATACTATAATGTACAATATAATGAACATTTCAATTCTGTTCTTTAGAATATTATATAGATTATAGATCAGATTAGATTTTTTCTTTTTAATATTTTTTATAATTTTGTCATTACTATTAAAATAGTATTAGTACAAATAATAACAATTGAATTATTACTACTTAAAATAATTAATAATACTAATGTCATCTTTTTTTCTTCCCTCGTTTGGAAAACCCCTATGGATGGATGGCACCTCTAGCATTCATCTGTATCACCTATACCTCCTATACCACAGGTCTGCTCTGATTTACAATGTGAACCACATTAAAATGTTGATACTGGTTAGAGCCTTGGTTCTGTACTACACTGTGTCTGCTTTTGTGCCGACTTGCTGTAGGTCATTTTTAAATTATTGTTGTTACTACAGCTTTAACATATGTATATATGTACATTCTTTATATAGCATATTATATATTTTTACTTTGATTGTTCTATAAAATACTAGTGTTGGTAAAAGTTCAGAAGCTTTGCGATAAAAGACACTGACTCAAAAACAAAAAGCACATTTTTTGTTTCGTTTACCATTTTTAAGGAGATGGCTCATCAAACTTATGGTCTCAGAATCTTCTAGAAGCATGAATAACGTTAATTAAGTATCAGCTCAAATTTGCATTAATGCTGCTTCCATTAGCACCCTCTTGACATTGACAAGGCCTAATGTATTTACTTAATTTATTGCTTATTAACTTCTGACCACAGGCTCTTGAGTGGCACAGCAGTAAGACATTTAAAAGAGTCCAACAATATTGGAGGGAATGATAAGCTTCCTGTCTCCCTTGTTGTTCAGAGAGACACTGACTAATAATGTGCATCAGTGGGCTCTGTATATGTGGATGAACACATTACCTAAGTAAGTGTTCAAGAAGTAAATGTTCAAATGAAGTTTTAGTCTTAAATGGTCAGTGGCTAATTTGAGACAATAATAATAACTTTTGACCACATAATACACACATGTACACTATAATAATGGTTCTAAACTTGGTGAAAGTGAACAACTTGCTGACCACAGTGCTTGCACACAGAAAAAATTGACCTCCGCATTTAACCCATCCATGCAGTGAAGCTCACAGATACACAAAGAGTAGTGGCACAAACATACACATATACTAGGGGCAGTTAGCACACATTTCTGGAGCAGTGGGAAACCCTTTCCACAGTGCCCAGGGAGCAGCTGGGGTTAGGTGAATTGCTCAAGGACACTTCAGTCATGCCCTGTTGGTTGCATGGATCGAACCAGTGACTTTCTGGTCACAAGGCTGGTTCCTTAACTGCAAACCCATGACTGCCCTGCCCAACCTTTCACCAGAATGGTTCACATATTTGCACTGCATTGCATTTGTATTGCATTCCTGTACTTCTGTACATCTGATTAAATGTAAACACATATAAGATAAACCAAACAGGGCATTTACAATGTTAAATTATAATGTGTTGGAAAGTTAGAAATCAAGATCCCAAAGAAGTGTCTGTTTAAATGGCTAAGAAAAGTCAATCTGACTATTAAGCCCACTTATGAGATTACACAAAATCTTCTGA
Organism: Duopalatinus emarginatus; assembly: GCA_028565595.1. Lineage (NCBI taxonomy): Eukaryota > Metazoa > Chordata > Actinopteri > Siluriformes > Pimelodidae > Duopalatinus > Duopalatinus emarginatus. The sequence continues at coordinate 21,426,351 of JAOVVF010000044.1, forward strand.
TGCAGTGTAAACCAGAAAAAAAAACTGGTCCACATCAAATAAATAACTAGCTCAACGTTCCTACATGTTCCTGGCATAGATATTAATGAATACGCATTTCTAAATCCCCCAAAACCAGTTGAACTCTACAGGTGTAACCCTCTAGGGCTTTAAAACAATGGTTTAACCATTAAAACAATGGTTCATTGTGTAATAAAAAAACGGATCATGTTAGCGGCTCCAGGGTATCATGCGTAATCACGCTTGTTTATCTCCAATTGGAAAAAGGCTTCTAAGAACAACCTCTATGACACTGAAACTGCAGAGATGTGTAAGTAGTGTATCTAGTATGAGACTGCTATAAATGACTTGTAAATCATGGGACATAAAAATGGTTGATCTAAGAACAGCTATGGAGCTATCAATTTGCACCTTGGATGTAACGTCTCAGTGCGAAGGCTTTTAGTGCCAATCAATTAGTGAGGCATCAGGTTTACTGCAGACTTAATGCATGTCTGTGTGAATTTGTTTTGGTATCATTCACTAATGCAGAAATGTATCTCATTGCTATATAACGCATGGAATGTATTTATATGTTTTCTAGTGTATAAAGCGAACTTGGCGTGTTGATTTGTAACAGGCTGCTGCGACTGAAGTCTACAGTGATCATATATTTCTCCTACTCTCTGAAGAGGCATGTGCATTTTTTTTTATTTGTATACGTGTCTCAGCTCAATGTTTCGCATAGAAACAAGCAATGCTTGCTGAATGCTAACTAGGGGATTTAATGTAATAAGAGACTAGCTGATCCCTAAATGTTTAACCGAAACTAAACAAGAAAAAAAAACTAGAAAGAAGACAAGAACTACCGTGTATAGTAATGTTATTATTGTATAAGTGATTGCTTTATACCAAGAAGATTAAAAAAAGGTTTAACAATATATTCTAAGATCCATAAATCTTTTCCAATCCTTTTAAACCAGGATGAAACAAAATAAAAGTCAATTACCTAATGCTTGTTTTTACAAGCTACATTCCAGTCAGATGTTTACTTTGTTCACAGAGAAACTGAATAGCATTCTCAGGGAAATAAAAAGTGTACGGCCATTTTTAGTAGCAGTGAGCTAATGCAGATTCATGCACCAGGTTTAGCAGACTTTCTTGTTTCTGGTTGCTGTTTGCGGTCTGTATTAGCCATGTCTCTATATGCTCTAGCATTCAACACTTAAAATAGGGACAAAGATTTTCATTCTTTCCAATCCTCAGGAGGTTAACAAGATCTGCTAACTGACTGCTAATTGACTTCGTCAATAGCAGGCTAGAAAATAGCCACAGTAATTTTCCATGGATGTACAGCTTTTTGGGAAGAGACGGTGCACCAGCTGCAGCAAAGCTTGAGGCCTGGCCCTCGTGCTAACAAAGAAATTGGATGAGATCAGAAATGCAGAGATTCTTAGCAATGCAAATAACAGGGAAGCATCCCAAAGGCAATCAGCTCAGCTAGATCCTCCTTTGTAAAAATGTTTGAATAGTGAAAAAGACCCTGCAGTATTCTGGCTGTATTTAAGCAGGGTAATGCTGATTTTAAACCAGAGAAGATGTTCAAATAATTGCTGTACCTATTATTATTATTATTATTTATTTATTTCGAATTTTCAACTGGACAAAAAGCTTCACCATCACCTAGTTTCACCATCGCTCATGCAAGCAGTACTAGCATACTAGCACAATATTGCAGCATGCACTAGGCTACCAGAAGCAGAGTGAGGGATTATATTCACTTGCACGAGTTCATTATGAACACATTAGAAACACATTCATTCTTTCTCTCTCTCTCTCTCTCTTTGTGTGTGTGTCTCTTACAGAAATGAAAGTTACTCTGTGAATAAAGTACTAATAAGGTACTCTGTGGATGAAGTCAAAATATTTTTAATTTCTATTAACTAGCAATGATTTTACTGACAGCATTCATCCTTATTCTATATGGCACATTTAGTCACACAATTGTCACATATACATTCCACCACAGTAAAAATTCACATATTCCAGCTTGTTAGAAAGTTGGAGTCTGAGCACAGGGTCAGCCATGATACAGTGTCCCTGGAGCAGAGAGGGTTAAGGGCGTTGCTCAAGGGGGCCAGCAGTGGCAGCTTGGTGGTGCTGGGGATTGAACCCCATGACCTTCTGATCAGTAACACAAAGCCTTGACCACACAGCCACCACTGCCCCAAGTCACATTACCTTGATTTATACAATTATAACTGAGTACATTTCAATGACAGGAGCAACAGATTAATGAGTTCACACTTTACTCTAAAATCAAAAGAGTTCTTGTTTTCGTACACAAATATCTATTTTGGGGTGAAAGAGAGCATGGCACAGAGTGTGAATATATTTTTCTAGTGTATTGGTAATGAACTCATGAAAGCGAGCATAATCCTTCAGCCAGCTTCAAGTAATATATATTGCCATTTCAAGTGCTAGTCATGGGTGAGTGAACAGGCAAAGCAAATTTCCCCAAATAAGTCTGAACATGTGCTGATGTGCCATGGTGATGGAATAGCATCCATCTCATTCAGAAAAGTCATTTAAGCCCATAATGGAAAGGAATTGGCATATAAATTCAACATGAGCCTTTCATCGGAGATGGAGCAGCAGTAAAAGACCAGCAAGGTTTTCTTTCTTTCTTTCTTTCTTTCTTTCTTTCTTTCTTTTTTTTGCACTACTTTTGGGATTAATGCAGAATAACAATAAATAGTAACTAAAAGCACATAATTAATTCACTGGTTAGTTCAGGTCGCTTAAATTATTTTGTTAACAAATTTCTGCTGTCTGTCATTTTTTATTGATTTAATTAATACACAGAAGCAGATATTATTTGTTGCGGGTGCTGTGGGATGTCTTGACTTTTTAATGAGTGTGCTCTGATATTTTCCCATAATTTGCCAGTCACCCCAGTTTTTTACTGCAACACCCTGACACACATACACAGTATTCACTCCATGAGAGTTACAATGCCATTCTGTGTTAAACACAAGGCGAGGTATTCAGCTCATGGGATATAAATACAAGCCAGCCTACGTAAACACATCTTTGAATATAAATTTTCACAGGCCTTGCACACAAGCAGCTAACAACAGACACAGGTTTCTGCACATTTCAGACTCAGATTCTGAGATCACAAACTCCTGTTACCAGATACCAACACGTCCACTAATGAATCAACAGGATTCCGCGCCATAGACCTGATGTTATATGAATAAGCAGGGCATTCATTTAAGGAGGCAAAATTTCTGCCTCAGCCACCAAATGCATTCAGTTTGTAATAGACCACAGAGAAAACATATCATGCATCGCCATTATGATATCTCTAATGCTAAGTATTAAAAAAATATACTCAGGGTAACAGGATGTGAAAGTAAGGTTAAAAGGTCAATATGTACTGCACAATGTTGGCTTTAGGTTTTTAGTAAAAAAATAATTACATTGTTTTATTAATGTATTTACTTATAAATCAACTCATGGTAACACAGTGGTGCAGTGGGTAGCTCTGTCAGCTCATAGTAATACAGGCCTGGGTTTGATTCCCTGTCCAGGTAGGAACATTTTTTGCCTTGAGTCTGTGTAGGTATTATCTGGGTGCTCTGGTTTCCTCCCAAAATCCAATGACATACAGTCAGTTGAACAGGAGATACTAAATTGGCCCTATATGTGAGTATGTCTGTGTTTATGTTTATGAATAAACCACACACAACAAAACACATTGCAGCTGCTGGATTATTTTAATGATGGGACATATACTTCGTATCCATACATGTTTATCAGCTTATACACTCTCTGTTCTTTTGTAAGTTGATCTTGATAGCGTCTGACAAATGCCGTAAATGTCCTATCAATCTGTGTGTGTGTGTGTGTCATATTGAGATTTGTGAAAGAGAAGCCAGGAGACAGGAGGCTCACATGAAATATGTTATCAAAGCCGTCACTATTTCCATAGCTGTAATTACAGGCCAGGATTCCATAATGTTGACAGCATGGCACTAATTCTCCATAATGATGTTAAGCATTTTTAAACCTAGTAGAGATAATAAAAGAGACGTCATCTGCTTCCCATGCAGACAGAAGCCATGCCCCGTATGTCTGGTAGAAAGGCACAAAATTACAGGTACAAATAGGCTGCTCCTTCACCATGACAAGTGGGTGAGAAACAGACACTTTATTAAGCTGAATGCTGCATGGATGAATGATGAGGGTTCAGTGAAGCACAATATGCTTTTCACATATGTCACATATATCACACATTTTAAATATGCTATTAAATTACACTATGGAAATCAAGATTTGATAAATGGTGGAATATGAGGCTAAAATTGTGCATATATTCAGGCTGGCAGCACACAAGTATTTACTTGATTCAATTCAAGTCAAGTCAAGTCAAGTAGTTTTTATTGTCATTTCAACTATATACAGTGTTGTACAGTACACAGTGAAACGGAACAATGTTCCTCCAGGACCAAGGTGCTACATAGAACAATAAACTACACAATACCGTACAGTGCACGTGTGCTGAAGCATGTGCAATGATGCAAGACGATTTACAATAAATACACAAGACAAAATACAATAAATACACTAGACATTAACACTAAATATGGGGGGGGGGAGGGGGAGTGAAGATAGCCACTGGTAGTGGGAGCAGTAAGGTGCAGTTATGTCCATTTTTTGTAAACATAAACATTCTTTTTTTTAGCAGCAGTATTGTCCATTTTTGGTAGAAATGAGAACATTGTACTCTTTCAGTTGTGTAGACAGATTATTTTGTTTTGTATCTTTAAAATTGTGTGTGTGTGTGTGTGTGTGTGTGTGTGTTCACTCCAGTCACTGAAATGTGTGCAATTTATCAGACCAGACTCTGGTTGTTCAGGAGTCTGATAGCTTGCTGAAAGAAACTGTTGCACAGTCTGGATGTGAGGGCCCGGATGCTTTGGTACCTTTTTCCAGATGGTAGGAGGGTGAAGA
>JAOVVF010000044.1:21439402-21460833 GCA_028565595.1 Duopalatinus emarginatus
TAGATAGATAGATAGATAGATAGATAGATAGATAGATAGATAGATAGATAGATAGATAGATAGATAGATAGATATACAATCTATATTGGTACAATGAAGACAAAATATTGTAAGCAATACGCTGCCCAAAAAATTTGGACACCTAACCATAACACTCATACCTAATCCATATTTACTGTCTTGTTAAAGGCTTTCAGTACATTTGGAGAGCATCAGTGAGCTCAGGCACTCGTTTCAACAAAGGAGGCCTGGCTGTAGTAACCAGTCCATTTTAATCCAAGGCTGTTCAGTCGGGTTTAGATAATTGTTCTGTGCAGACAACTCATTTTCTTTCTACTCTAACCATGTCTTCATGGACCTTTATGGTTTCAGTGGTGGTGTCATTGTGGACATGCAGCATCCAAAGACATTGTAGACAACTATGTGCTTCCAACCTTGACATCAGTTTAAGGAAGATCCACATATTGGTGTGATAGTCAGGTTTCCAAATACTGGCCACACATTGTAGTATTTATTGATGTAATGGAAGATGTCTAAAGCATGATTCGGAAGCAGAATATATACAACTTTTAAAGCTTCTGTTAATTCTAACTGACAATGATCAAGGAGGCTAATAATAATAATAATAATAATAATAATAATAATAATAATAATAATAATAAACTTTGACACTGTTATGTTTAGATGATGAATGCATTTGTTCAGCTGTTCCACTATTTATGCTTTTCCAAAATGATGAATTGACAACAATGAACAAAATAAGTATGTAATTGATTATCTAGATAAATGTGAGACTGTAATTTCTAACATGGCACCTAGCCCAGATAGAACCAGTTCAGATAGTGCTGCAAGGTAAACATTCAGATTGTGACATTGCTGAAATAGCCCAGTTGTGTTTACAATATCTCCATAGCACACATTTCTCCCCATCAGGACAGTTGCCCTTAACCCAAACAAACTGAATATTTTATGGCGTATCTCTAATAAATATAGCTAACTGCATACAGGTCTAATACTAATTAAGTGGAAAATGTATTGACATATTTTCTGTTTACAATGAGCATCAGCTGAGATGGAGGAAAGGGTGGGACAGTTAACATCAGATAGCTCAACTCTTAATAGTGTAAGATCCATATGCCTGTTGGCTCATCTGTCATTTGCCATCCATTATATGATTGTTATGTTATTTACTAACAAAACTAAATCAACATGCATGATTATTATATCTAGCTAAGCATATAGACAGGATAAACAACAAGGGTTGTGAGTCCTTTGCTGGGAAAACAATTCACATTGGGAGAGATACAAGACTTACAGCATAATTAATTTTTTTTTACTATATCTATATACAGCTGCCACAATACAATTATTACATTTAAGCGTATTAAAAACAGCCTTTTTGAAGCAATTTAAAGACTTGCTTAACTTAAAAAACTTTCAAACGAGCCATTACCCACTACTGCGGAGTGTGATATCACAAATAAATACAGTGCTGAACAGAAGCTTACCTAAAACAGGCTGAAATTTCCCTTTTTGTCCTCTGGTAAAAAGATTTAGTTTGAATCAGAATAATACATCATTTTAAACCAATAAAAACATGAGGACAGAATTCCCAGCATTTAAAAAGCCCTCAGTATTCACCTACATGCTGAAAGCCATGAACAAAGTATTTCATTTAGATAATAGATTTTGAAAAAACAAATATTTTAAGTATTGGAGAATATTGTTCACAAGTGCAGGGCTATACAAGATAGAGACATTATTTGTGGTAAAGCAGCACAGTGTTCAGCTCATTCATAAGTCAATATTAAATATTTGCTATAGTAGCCATCTTGCAGCTATATTCCTCATGATATACTGAGAGAAGATAAAGATTGAAGTAGGAAATGAAGTAGGTAGTATTTAATCAAGGCAGAAAATGGTGAGGGCAGTAGCATGTAACAAATAGCCTTCCCGTGTTGTGCGTGTGGTAAGTCACCCTGTAATGGGCTGAGACAGGGACTTCTGGGGGCCGAGTGGTTCCCTTGGCTGCACTGCACAGCCCGCCTGTCTTTATCAATGGCCAGACTTTCCACATAATCCCCACCAATCAATTACCCTTCATGGAGAAAGTCAATCAGGCAGCTACCGGAGGCTATTCTGGACCAGCCAGAATGAAGGAGAGCCATTTAAGTGTGACTCGCCCTTAATGCTGTGTGGATTTTTAATGGGGCTTCAAAAGTACAAAAAAGCCGAATATGAAGAAGACTGGTGCAAAGTCAGAATAAAAATCCAAAGGGTCTAAAAATAGCTGAAAATAGTGGTTGACTGATATGGGCCAAAATTTACAGTGAAGTAAAAAAAGAAAAATGATGGCAGCATTCATACGGGAAAAACGATCATAAACCTAAAGTTATTGTTACTACTACTATTACTCTTATTATTATTATTATCATTATTTGAAGAAGAAGAAGAAGAAAAAGAGGAAGAAGTTGTCTTTATTTGTCACATATACTGTACATTATATTACAGTGCCATAATTTTTCAAAATCTTGCTAAGTCAAGGTATCCAGCCAGAAATGTATTTAAATAAAAGTGCTACTCTTAAACATACTCAAGTATGTTTTAACATAAAAATAACTTTTATCATCTTGTAACAGTTTTTAATCCCTTTGAGTTTATTCATGACTAATGGTACATAAGTTGCTAATGAATTAATTTGATGACTTGCTCACAACCCATACATAGCAACTTAATTAACATCCATATAAACAGTTAATGTGAGCAACTAGTTTAACTCACTGTTTTTTGAACTAGATGAATTTTAAACTACTTGCCATGCCTTATATCACCAGACAAGACAGGCTTTATCCACAACAGTCTTTCTGTCTCAAATGTTAGTTCACAGCATTACACAATACTGTCAACTAGCACAGCATAGTGGTTATTTCTATGGATGCTGAGGCATTTAGTCAGTTGGAATGAGAGTATATGTTTGATGTACTGTGGCATTTTTCGCCAGAGGATAATTTCATCATGTGGATTCTGCTGCCTGTCAAGGCACCATTGTAAAAAAAATCATGTTTTTAATGACTTGCCTGTTTAAATAAAAGGTAAAACAAAAGAAAATAATAATATATTGTAAGCCTTGTTTGTAACAAATGACATGAATTCTTCCCCTTTTGATATTTTGTCCCCACTATTGTTTGCCTTAGTGCTCAAGCCACTTGCAATATTTATTAGAAAAACTGCACAGATTAATGGGATAAAAAGAAGATCACACAACATGCACCATAGCTTTGTATGCAGATATCATATTGCTGTTTCTCTCAGAGTCAGAAAAATCTGTTCCAGTCTGGATAGAGTTGAAAAGAAAATTTAGTTGTTGCTTAGGTTATAAGATTAATTTTGACACGTCTGAAGCAACCCCACTTAGGATGTTCGGCAACTTATGCTCCATCTCATTTTTTCCCTTTAAATGGTCTGTAATCAGATTTTGGAATACAATTTTCCCTAATTTAAAAAAGATAGATAACCTCAACTTCTAACCAATATTAAAGTGGATGAACACACTAATTTCATGGATAGGCAGGATAAACTTAATTAAAATTACTTCCAAGACTACTATACCCCCTTCATATGATTCCAGTTCACATGACAAAGAAGGTTATAGCTGACATTAGCTATTTTAGTAGATTTATTTGGAAACCCAGTATCAGACCTTTAATTCCTCAGCTTCCAAAAGACAGGGTGGGCTAACATTCCCAAGTATATGCATATCACAAAAAATCACTGTTGTTTGGTTATTACAAGAACAAGATACAGGTCTAGAATATTGTTTTGCTCATCCCATCTCTTTACAAAGTAAATAATAAATTTAAAAAAAGTAAAATAATTTATTCATTTTCAGGACTAGGTGACATAGTGAGATATCAATAGATATTTTTGGGAGGGATAATTTATCACCGGGATTAATGCCATTTATTGTCAATAAAACATTTTCATCTGTTTACAAAATAGAATTATAAAAGCTTTCATCATTGGTGGAAGGCAGTTATACAGTGGCTATCCGATCTGTATCTGTATATATGTATTTATAACAATAGCTCCAGGAAATATTTAATCTACCACCCAATGGTAAAACACAACTTTTATGTGAATACCTCCAGATTATAGATTTGAAACAGGAGATAATCAAACTCTCTGCAAATCAAGCAAAATATAAATGCAACACTTTTGGGCTGCGCTCAAAGAACTAAGACTTTTTCTACATACACAAAAGGCCTTTTACTTTCAAATATTATTCACAAATTTGTCTAAATCTGTGTTAGTGAGCACTTCTCCTTTGCCGAGATAATCCATCCACCTCACAGGTGTGGCAAATCAAGATGCTGATTAGACAGCACGATTATTGCACAGGTGTGCCTTAGGCTGGCTACTCTATAATGTGCAGTTTTATTACACAGCACAATACCACAGATGTCGCAAGTTTTGAAGGATCGTGCAATTGGCATGCTGACTGCTGGACATGTCGGCCAAAGGGCCTCATTGTGAATGACACCATTGTGATTCGAGTGGCCCAAAGTGGCAGTGGATCTTGTCATGGTGCCTATGTGCATTCAAAATGTCATCATTTGCACCTGTGCATCTGTGTACGTTATCTGAGTGCTAGACTTAAAGAAAATGATAAAGAGTTCATACTTGGTCATACTTGGTCTTATTTCCTTTCCAGACCCTCATCTTGTATAAATGAAATTAATGTGTGTCTCAGTTATGGCTAAAATGATACATCAATCAGCCATAACAATAAAATGGCCTGCCAAAACAGCTGTTACAACAGCTCTGACCCATCAAGGCATTGACTCCACAAGACCTGTAAAGATGTGCTCTGGTATGTGGCTCCGAAATATTAGCAACAAATCCTTCTGTGGATCTTCTGTGATCAGAGAAGATAGGCTAGCTTTCACCCTTAACACATCAGTGGACCTTGGGCATGCCTGACCCTGTTGCCAGTACACTTTTAGCAGGTACTGACTACTGCATACCAGGATCACCCCAGAAGACCTGCTGCTTTGGATATGCTCTGACCCAGTCATCTAGCCATTACAATTTGGCCTTTGTCAGAGCCAATCAGATTTGTTACATTGGCCCATTTTTTCCTGCTTCCAACTCATCAGCTTGAAAAAAAAAACTGACTGATCGCTTGACGCCTAATATATTCCATCCCTTTACAGGTGAAGTCAATAACGTTATGTAGTAACAGTGGGATCTGTCAGTAGTTTTGTAGTTTTAATATTGGTGAATATTTGGTACAGTATTCAGTAGTGCTGTTGTTGATACCTGCTGTGTGTTTGTCTCTCACAGCTGTATCCATATTTGTATAATAGTGTTTGTCTCATATGTAATGGTGCTGTCACTGTTGTATTTTATTTCTTGTTTTTCCTTTCTTGATATGAATACTGTATTGTTTTATGAACTAAAAAAGTGAGTGTATAAAAGTAGATCAAGTTCATGGCATTTAGGGAGGCAGAGGGGGTATGTTTTTTTTTCTTTTCTTTTTTCATTCGAATGTGGTGGTTTATCCCTCTTTGAGATACAATGTTACAATGTGAAATACATTAAGTAGCATAGTAGAAGGTCACAATAGATGATAAATTTGCATAATTCTTTATAGTTTATGCACTGATGAATTGAACTGATTGAGTCAGTGGCTGAATGATAGAAGAAAAAAGCTTGTGTGATGGCTGAGGAAAGAAAAGGACTGATAACCTGCCCATGTTTTTTTTTCTTGCCTTCTAGACAAACTCCAGCACCCCCACAACCCAGTAGTAGGATAAGCGGATTAGGTAATACATGATGAATGAACTGACTGACAAACAAAAAATGTCCCTTAGAGACCAATTTACTTTTAGGAATTAGGGGCTTAAGTAGACCAATCGTGTATTCATGTATTTTTATTCAATTAAAAATCTGCTTATCTTAGTAGCTCTGGCCGTGGTGCATGCAGAGGTCAGTTTGGCCACAACAGTTTTATCCTCCTTAGTGGAATCTTTCTTAACCATACATGTGTGTTTTTATTTTGCGTTTAGATTAAAGTAGAAGAAGAATGCTCTGGTGCTTTTCAGTTGAAGTTGTGCTGTGCATACAAAGCAGTTTTTCCCTCATGATTTAATACAGTTTTGCTAGGCATAAGTTTGCATGTAGCCGAATGCTCATCTCCCATGGTTGGCTTATGCCAGTCAATATATCTTTCATTTTTGGGAAATGCCATACATGTTCTGAGACAGATACATAAAAAAGGGACAATCCGGAACAAAACCAAGACGGAGAGTAACCCTCATCCAAGGTGTATTCCTGCCCCCTGCTCTATTCCTATAGACTCCAGATTCACCACAAACCTGATAAGGATAAAGTGATTACTGAAAGTGTGTCAGAGAGAGTGAGTAATGAAGTACAATTACCTAATCCTAATCCTATCAACACAATGATGAACAGATTTAGTATTTTAGTTATCCAAATGTGGCTAATCGTATTTGACTATAGATTATGTCTTAAACTCTTTAAGATTTGATTAGAAATTGTCTCATTAAAATATCATTTTAAGGCACATTTCTAAGCATTTTGCACTAACGGGTTTGTAATCAGCCAAAATTATCCAAACACACTCATAATGTTCATTTCAATAAGTCAGTGGTAACGATTTGGTTCAGTGGTTTACCCACCACCCCCACACTACTCTTTAGCTTTTTACCAGCACAAAACTAAGGAGTTGATCATTGGACCCTTACTTTCACTGCCACCCATTGGGGAAAGCGCCAAATTCATTCTTCCAACACTGTAAGTGCTAATCTAATGATGGCAGAGAGGGAAATTACAGCTTGGTGGTTGTCACAGCAGCTTGAACCTGGAAGAGTTCCACCTTTGTAAAGGAGGTGTGAAAGTCTGAAACTAATTCTTGTTACATGCCATTAGTGAGTGAAAATGAGAATCAAGCCACAGAGGGTACACAGGGATAAAGGGTGGAAAGTGAAATGATGTGAGCATATTAGACCAGCTCTAGCAAATAAAACTGTGGGTTTTTATGGTTCGACTGAACATTTATTTTTTATCTGAACATGACGGCCTTGAGACTAACACAAATGCAAAAATTCATTAGATCTATTAGTTTTGTTTAAAATTATTTTAGCAGATGGTAAAATAGATTGACAAATTTTAATGAGATGAAGCAGATTGCACTTCTTATCTTTTGAACTTCAAACTAAGCTGAAAAGGGTATGTGTTCTTAATTTAGGCTAGATAGTATGTTTTTAAAGATACACACTAACACACATACACACCTACACACTACATATAGATGTAAAGCACAATTTCCCCTAGCATAGCATGCTAATGTGACTCATCCTCGTGTACTTTGGTGAAACAGAACTTTAACTACACCTGCACCCATTCTCTTAATTTGGTCTTACTTTATTAACAAGTATGGATAAGATAAAGTTCATCATACAGTTATTTAGCAAACATACCCGGCAACTTTAAGGCCCATGTGGCAACCCACTATGAGCCCTGTTATTGGCATGAAATGAGGGACATGTGTAGGCCCCACACTGCGTAGTCCAGGTGGTGCCCCAGTGGGACAGCCACACCCAGCTCAAAGTTGGAATACTGTGCAATGTGGCTCAGCATTTTACACAGGTAACAGGGCCACTGGTGCCCAGAGTGGCCGCAAATGAACCCCTAAGGGGCATGTTTGCTAGGAAAATACTATTAGGTTATTTGTTTATAATGCCTCAGTTTTACCTGTATTTGTCTATACCGGAACTGACTTGATACTGGTAAAATGATTTAACTAAAAAGTGGTGACAGTAAGGTTTGGCTTAACTAAGATGTTGATTGCTGTGAGTACCATAAATGAAATTCCATTAACTCCAACTATATTGAGGTGGAAGCAGAAATTTTTAAACATAGGTAGCCTATCACAAAACCTGAACAACTCAACCAAGATTTTCTCTATGTGATATGACTAATGTGGGTGCCCATGTGGGCTTTCTGTGGACAACCCACTGTTGGCTCTCACATGGGTGCAAACCCTCATGATGGCCCAGAAGGGTAACTGCAGGGGCTTTGCACAGGTTAACTCACAGGGGAGATCATGTGGGCTTCTTGAGTGTAAACACAGCGGATAGTTAGTGGTAGCTAGTGCTAACCAACCAAAAAACATTTATTTTTTTATTTTTAAAATAAATACTGTCTATTCCCCTCCTCTGCAGCTTAGCTTATCTTGACATAATGCTAGAGGGTTCGGTTCTTGCAAAAAAATAAATAAATAAACTGACTCACCTTTCCAAAGATGCTTCTGAAGTAAAGAGACTCAGATGATGGTGGTAATATGACCATGGAATTGGCCTAATCTGACTGGCTTGTTGTATCCAGTGTTTTCTGAAATAGGCATAATTTGTGGGTTACTCCAGATACTCAAATGTAAACTTACTGATGGATAAATGAGTGAATTTTCTCCTTTCACCGTTTTCATTCACTCAACATTGTTAAGGCTATGCTATCAGGAACTGCACTTAGTAATACATTTATTTACAAGTACAGTTACCAACTTCAGTAAGTTTTAGCAGGATGTTCTTCATCCTGAGTGCACATGTCTTCTTGTTCAAGACAAGGAGTCATCTTTGTTACAGTATACCTTCCATCTCAGCTCTCATAAGTTTCCCATGGTGCAGCACAATATCGCTAATAGAAGCAGTGTGCCTCAAATTCAAACTCAGACAGCCATTGTGTGTCTCCTGATGATACGGGTGACTCTGGATGATATGTCTGTCTCGTCCTATTCTTTTTTTTCTCATTCTCCTCTCGTTCTCTTCTTTCCCCGTTTCTCATCTTTTCTTGTGTTTATGTGTCTCTGGCTGCCTAATTTTCACTCCTATGTGTTCATTCTAGCTGTCTTTTTCTCTCTCTTTCCCTCTTTCTCTCTCCCGGGTGGTCATACGGCTGACAGACAGACAAGGGGGCCTGAGATTTCTCTTAAGAGGACCCAGAGACATGATGGACAGTGCACAACTAAAACCGTAGATCAGGGCCAAAACAGAGACACAGAACGCATAAAGAAAAAAGAGAAAGGGAGAATGCATGGAGACAGTGATGGAGTGCAAGGGAGAATATTTGAATTTTTGTTGAGCTGCACTGACATGTTTATCTGTGGTTTCAATCTAACAGTCAGGTTTTCCTTCAGTCAGCAGTACCTAATGATCCTTGGGTGAAGTTTATCACAAGAACCGCTGTGTACAAATACACGACATGCAAATTGAAAATTGAAAATGAGAAAGTCATGGAAAATTGTGTAGTGCTGTGTTTAGTGCACATCGATTTCTACATGATGAAGCAGATATTTCCTCTCTTCTCTGAACTATAACTGATGGAATAAATTAAAACAGGCTTGCTCAGCTTCCATACCTCAAAACAGGGTTAATTAAGTTGATTAACTTTAGTGTACAGTTATCTGAGTTGTCCTTACTTTAAATAATAAGCTCAGTATTATATAATTCAAATTAATCAAGCCCTTTTCCCACTAATAGTTTTGTAGAACATTCACATAAACATTTCAGACTGAAGCTGTAGAACCTGGTGATTCATAGGGTGATTTCTTGTTATCTATGTACTGGGAATTGTATAAGCAGACTCTATAATGACATCCGGTCCTTGTTCTGGCTAAGCTAAAGAATGTTTCCATGTGTTGTGAGATGGTAGAGTCTAAAGGCAAACATTCTTTGAGAGATACTCCATCGTCTCTGGAACATTTCATTATGTTAGTGGTTTTCCTGGTCATGGTCATGATGGATCCAGAGCCTATCCTAAAAACACTCGGTGGGTATATACACACACCAGATCCCAGGATGGCTCCATACAAATATTCACACTCAAGGGCAATCTGATCTACTGACATATTTTTGGGAGGTAAAAAGAAACACAAGAACCTGTTGGAAACCCACATGGACACTGCGAGAACATGTGCAGAAACTTGAGCTCAGAACTAAACCTGAAGCCTAAAGCTGTGAGGTAGCAACATTACCTTCTGCTTCAACGTACCAAACTACCATATCATGCTGTCAGCATGTCAGCAAACAAAGGAATATTTACCATTGCATTACTTCTTAAGTCAAGATAACAGATAACAGTTAGCAGGACCTGGACCTCATAGCAGCTTAGGGAAACAGGCTAATCTGAGCCTCAAATGACCTGAACAAAGTCAAGAGGCTAGGGTTTGATCTGGCATTTAATGAGTGTCAGATTTGATTAAGCACATGATTGTGTCTTGGTTCAAGATTAACATAAATCAAAGCTAAAGCATTAGTTAAGAAAAAATCAGCATGGAAATATCTGATTGGGCTAATTCTTAGACTGATTATGGAAAGCTCTGATTAACTTTGAGTTCTAAAGCTTAGACTAAACTGACTAACTCAGTTGTTACCTCTTTTACCTCACCTTTCTTTCCCTAATTCCCAATTGGTCACCATGAAATCACATAAACATGCTGTACAAAATGTAAATCTGAGGTCCATCAGTTTTCCTTGTTCATTCTTGATTACAATATTTAGTTTGGTTATATTCATCCATCCTCTTTGTTTTCAATCACGGGACTTCAGCATTATTTCATTTCTGCCACCTTCATTTACATCAATATGTCTGCCAGTCTGAGAAATGTGATGCGCTGTTCACTGATGTGGCATCAGTATCAAAGTACACTCTCTTCAGAGCTGCAATCATCCCTTCACAGGCTTCTTGATTTACACTCAAACCATAGCATCTCTAAACATCTCTAAAGTCAATATTCTTCTGCGTTCATCTAAAGTTTATTTAATGTGTGCTGGATCTGTCAACCACATTCAATTTGCTTGGGTAAAGATCAGTGAGTAAGGTGTGAGTTTAATTATGAGCAGTAAAAGAAAAGCAAAATAATCTTGATTAATTCTTGTGAAAAATACATTCAGTAACCACCTTTCTTCTCAGAGGAGGAGCATGACTGTGAGATTCAGAAAGCTTTTATCACACATTGTCATTTAAATGCATTACGCCCCCGCCACGTCCTGCTTAATGGGGAATGTAGAAGGGCCTCCGATTAGCTTCATGCTCCGCTAGCAGCACATTCAGGTTTATCAAGAGCTAGCTATTTTTCATCTACACTTTTGGTTTATTCATTATCTCAAACAATAACAAATCATGCAAATGAGAAGGCCAAACTCAGTTCAGCATATTTAAGGGAAAATGCTATTTTTAATGGCTCTAAGTTGTTTGAAATGTGAGACGATGTGCATGAGATTTTTTTTTTTCAGATGAATTTTATGGCTATACGATTCCATGTCAATAACTGGAATGTGTGCTATCCTTATTTAGTAAAGGTAGAGAGAAAAAAATGGATACTAAGCTAATGACGCCATTTATCTCCTGGTTTCAAATTAGCATGAATGTAATTTGTTTTGCATACACACTCAAACAGGATGAAAAAGCAAGCTGACTCACATTCTTGCATAGTTCTGTGTACACAGCAGTTTAAAGAAAGATGCTAAAGAGGTTTACATGAGTGTCAATGTCTTAAATTTATTTGAAAATAAAATATGACCATAATGACTGCTACTGTAGTAATGGTTCACTGAAGTAAATATAAATTGTCCAGGAAGAAGAACAAGCCTTTATTTGTCATATATACATTACAGCAATGATTTTTTTTTTTTTTTTTACAAATCCAAGCTTGTTAGGGATTTGAGGTCAGAGAGCAGGGTCAGCCAAGATACAATGACCTTGGAGCAGACAGAAGGTTAAGGGCCTTGCTTAATGATCCAACAGGGGTGGTCGGTGCTGCTGGGGCTTCAACCCCTGACCTTCTGATCAGTAGCCTTGACCAGAGTCTTAACAGTTAAGCTGTCACTGCCTCTTGTTCTAGTACTTAGCACAGAGTCAGCCATGATACAGCAACCCTGGAACAGAGATGGTTAAGGGCCTTGCTCTGGGCAGCTTGGTGGTGCTGAGGCTTGAACCCCTGACCTTCTGTTCAGTAACCCTGAGAGATAACTTTGAGGCCACCACTGCCCTCAGGTAAAACTAATACCTTCAGTTGACACAACTGAGCGGAAAATGTTCTTGTCTTAACTAACCAAGTTAGTGATACTGAAGTGAATATCAGGGTTTGGCTTCCTAAATGGTTTTATGTTAAAATCCTTTCGAGTAAAAGGATTTAATGTGGGTACTAGATCTTTAAAAGTTCTTCCAGAAGATTACCATGTTTTACATTCAACATATTTAAAAAGTTTATTACATTCCCTATATTACCAATATATAACAGCCCCATAGAACAGATAATGATGCTTTTACATTGGACAATATAAGAATAATTAAAACATGCATTAGACTGCTAAAATCTAAAATGCCATTGCCTTCCAGGAGTGAAACATAACACCAGTGATCTACTTAGAGCATGGTGTGGTCATAGGCGGTGCTAGACAGGGGCCAACAGGGGCCAGTGCCCCTGTAAAATTGCTCCTGGCCCCTGTTGTGGCCCCTGTGTTGAACAGATAATAAGTTTCATTAATTTCTTACGGCAACGTGCGCTGGCTAGAAGATCGGAACTGACAGAGCGTTTTACACGGACTTCTTAAAGCGCTATATGCACACTGTTACCTGCATCTGAAATACCACTAGCAGCGTGAACACTAGAGTTAACAAGGATACACCTCTAAGGACTACTGCAGAGAGGCGAAGGTCAGGAAAATCATTCAATTTCGTTATGTCAGTGTTTGCACAGTGTTTGTGAATTAGCAAAGCAATGGGAGTCCGTGATCCATGATGTCATGTTCACCAAGTTGCTTTATCTTTCTTAAAAGTCTACAAACAATAAGGGGCCTACTAGTTAGGGCTTAGGGCAGCCAACTTCACTGGGGTAGTGTGAAGGCTAGTACACTTCACTGTGTGCTGTGTGTATTTCTCACATTCACCGCTGGGCGTCTAATTTCCCTCACGTGATCAAAAGAGTAATAATTAGTTAGCAAATTTATTTTTGCTTTCTATTTTATTTTATTACTGTCTATGAAAGAATGAGATGATGAATGCATCAATTAAAAAGGTGTCATTGTACAGACAATGCTCAGTGTGTTTTGTTTTGTTTTATAATTAACTAAAGTAAACATTTTGAATGCTTAAATATTGGTGTGTTTTGTCCTTACACTAGCCCCCCTGAAAAAACACTGGCCCTACCTTGGCCCCCTAGTAATTTTGGTCTAGAACCGCCCCTGGGTGTGGTAAAAATAAACAACAAACTGTGTCCTTGTTCTTTTGTACAGTTTACTCTTGCTTTAATAAGCGTTATTTCCATGTTCCTGTTTTTTATTTCATCCTTATTTCATTTTTTTGTTTTGACTATGAATCTGCCTACTCTGATATTGCCTTGCGCCTGTGCTCTTACCACTGCTTGGAGCTATAGCCACGATTATTGGTTTCCCGTAATAAAGAACAAGGTGCTTGCGTTCTGCCTCATCTGCTCATACTTTGCAAGGAGAAGAACAGTCTGGACATAAATTAAAGGAATATTATGTTTGTGTTGTGATGTTATAAGATAATTACCTTTTATGCCATCTACTATGCAACAATCTAGAATGTTAATAACACTCTTATAATGGTTTGGTGCAAGGTAGTGCATTGCATCCCACAAAACCTAAGAAATCACACTTTATGGAATAGAAATTGCTACAGGCTAGATGTACTCACTGTAATAATCAGGCTCCAAATGTCAGTCCACAGCACGATACCATCTGTTCATCTACAAGTCTGGAAAAGAATGTCTCCTCTATTCCCCATTACAGGTCACTTCACTAGGATCCTATTCACTGATTCCAATTCTCCCTTTACCAACTTCTACCAACTAATCCTATCTAAAAATAATCTAATAATAACACAATAGAACTAAGGACAATTCAACAAAGACGCAGAAGTGGTTGACATGGTGGAAGGTGACACTGTGTTTTGAAAATAAAATCGGTTTACATCATGACAAAATTAGTATGAATAAACACAATTGTCTGGTTAACAGACAAGGAATTGTCAATTTCCAGAAAATCTGGAAAGAGTACAAAACATATTGATGAGTAAATATACTCCTCCTGTAATAATAATAAACTCAAGTAAAAATAAAAATTGGGTCAAGAAATTTGCTCAAGAAAAAAACTAAGCTGAAAATGTTCGATTTTCTAATCTAGTCTTATGTTAACTAACTAAGTCAATGATACTGAAGTGAATGTCAGTACAATTATGAACGGTACATAAAGAATGCAGCTAAGGTTTCAGTAGCTTGCTAGGCTCATTAGCTAGCAAGCTTATAGTAAGCTTACATGTTTTTAGATGTTTACTTGGGTGTCTATCAAAAATGCTTTTTTACACATTATTCATTTTTACACACTATATAGATGCATAAATATATGTACTTATCAGGCTTACCTGTGGCTTGTGTAATTTGGAGATCATTATCACACTGTTTCCTTTGAAGCATTTAAAACTGACAATACCTGCATTCGTATCCACTATCTCAAAATGTACTGCTGCTTAGAAAGTATTTGGCATCTGAAGTATAGACCTTTAATTTGATTTGGTCTTTGAATTGATAGTAGTTAAATTTGCATACACTGTCTTAGGTTTAATAAATGAGTATATTATAATATAATAATTATAATCATAAACAATATTTGTAATATATAATATTTATATATTATAATATATATTTAAATATAATAATTATAATACAATGATAACAACAACAACAATAATAATAATAACAATTATTATAATTATAATTATATTATAATTATAAATTATTATTATTATTATTATTATTATTATTATTATTATATACACTATACACACACACACACACACACACACACACACACACACACACGGTTATGCTTTAGAGTCATTTAAACTAATATTATCCCCCTCCATATACATGCTATTCCTATTCCATGCAATTCCTATTACATTATTGCATTTATAATTCACTATAAGAAAATTTCAGTAGGTTTACATACACAAACTTGAGGATGCCTTTAAATTGCTTTCCATTTGTTTCCTTTGTCATTTATCAATGTCTCAGTAAAAATGGCCACAATGTTTACTTCCTTCCTTATAAATGTCTGTGCATTTCGAATGGTCCATTAACTTGGTTTGCCTCCATATTTTCTGGATTTATGATGGTCTCCTTAAAGCAAACTACTATAAAGCATAATCATTTATTTTCACAAAGAAGGCTTCCTTCTCACTTTCTCAGGTGTCACTATATCTGGACTGCATCTTCAATAGGGATTGAAATGATTATTTATGCTAAGAATTTCTGGCACAGACATATTACCTGGGCTGTAGAAGAAAATCCACTGATGTAATGTTTTTTATTAACCTTAAGTTCAATCATGATAAAATGGGAAAAGTAGTGATCCAAAAGCACACTTGGGTCTTGTCATTCAACCCCAAAGCCTAGACATGTGAAGAATATGAATAAGAGAGATTGTTGTGACATCCAGAGAGTAATGTAGGTCTCTGTAGGTCTGCTCCACATCTTAATGTTTTTAACAATCTTTTGAACCCCTTTTCTGATCAATATTGTTTAACAATGTAAAAGCACCACATGACTTCATCAGTCAGATAAATTTAAGAAGACGTGAAGAAACTCCTGTAGAACAAGCTGGTCTGTTTTGGGGATAATCAGCATAATTTCACTGATGACAGCTAAATGTAATTATTTGAGCATAAGATTGAACGTGATTGGTTCATTTTGAACACAGTCACATCACCAGTTATAAAAGGTTGTGCACACTTATACAACCAGGTTATGGTAATTCTTTTATAAAATGTTTCAGATTTTTGCTTTATATTCAAATATGGTAATTTTACATTAAAGAGGGGAAAAGGATCTGGCACGTTCTTAGTTTTATGAATTGTTTTTTTTTTTCTTGCTTTTCTTTTCTATCACAAGACCCTGCCATTTTATTAATAATATGTAGTCTTTTTAGATCCACAGTTAGTTAAATAAAAAGTAATAATAAATAAATATCACATCATTTTAAATGAAATGCAACTTTGTCCTTGTTTTTCACATGATCACATAGTATGTACATAATCCCATGTGAAAAGCACATGATGGTGCATTTTACTATATTGCACAAGTGATTTCAACATATAAAGTATGGTATAATCTGAATAAAATGTTATAAAAAAGCCCTGCAAGCATACTATTTACATGTTAAGTTTGTGTGGCTTTTATATGCCACACCATTTTCTTACCTATTATTCAGTAACTACTATGAACAATCAAGTCATTTTTATGACATTGTACAGGGTTACAGGTACCATGTAGCTGTATCATGGCTAACCTTATGCTCTGGGCCCAGCTACCTAACAAGCTGGAATATGCCACAAAACATTTCACTGCATTATAATGTATATTTGACAAATAAAGGATTCTTTTTCCTCTGAAACATGGACCTACACAGGGCTGGTGGGAATTAATAGGATTACAGACTAATAATTTACAGCACAAAAACGGGAGCCCACCAGTCCACTAATCCCTAATCAACATAAGATTTGAGTTTTTCATAAACACAGTGCATTCATGCAATACACAAACATAATACAGCAACCTTTTATGAGTATACACTGGGCAAATTTCACTGCAGGCACACATGAGCTATAAATCCCACACTCCCACTACCTCAGTAATGACTGGTTGGAAGAGAGGCTTGTGAATAATGATCAGTCAGATTCAGTTGTTTATTTTCAAGGACAAGACCATAGATTTTTTTGGCAGATAATATTTGGAACTCGGATGGAGATCAAGAACTGCATGGCTGGACAGGTGAATTAATTTGAATGTTTTCTGTTTGTAAACACCAGTGTTTTTCAGATTCTGGTTAAATGCATGATTACTCTGGAAACTAGCCATTTTTTTCAGAAATGGTAATGTAATAAATTGCAATATACAAAACCAAACAGGGATTATTAAAGTAATGCTTCAAAAAAAATGAGAAATTATCTTAGATTTTTTTAGCTCCTGAAATCATCTACAATTTTACATGCATCAGATGTTTTATGTGCCTGACAGTATCAGATACTGCTGCTTTCTACACTGTTCTCACACTTTCAGCCATTAATTTAATATGAACTTTATTAAGTCTCTTAATATTGCAAAATGTAATTACCCCTCTAATCATTTCTCACTTATTTGCCTTAAAATTATGTGAGGAACTGAGTGTAATGAATTGTGAATATGTGGGTGTTAATTAAAAGATAAGTGTAGTGGCAGTGAGCTGAGGTCTCTTCACATGTGAGTTTACTGTCAGACTGACTGCTTTCTCCACATATGCTGACATGAAATATGATGAAAGATGAAAGGAAGAAATGGACGAGTATATGGTGAATGGGCAAAGTGGGGAAAGTGAACTGAGGGAAAACTGGAGGCTATATAAATGCTGATGCTGTATCATGAAAAGAGATTGGAAAAAACTGATTTGCTCAGTTAAGGTGATTCATACAATGTCAGTTTTTGCTGCGGATAAACACCACGTTTGTTATAGTACTGTATTTCAGTTGCAAGGTGAAGTAGATGTTCTGAACACTTTCAGAATTTATCCATGGTCTGTAATGTAATCATTAATAAAGATACATGAGACAATTCCACGGGCAGATGTACAGACATATTGCACTATGCTTCACAGACGAGGTGGGAGGTTATAGATCACATGAATTGTTTTCATTTCACCATTCTGCTCATCTCTGCCTCATTTATCCACTTTTTTTATTTAGCAAAACACAAACTGTTTTTTTTTTTATCTGTACATATATTCTATAAAATAACCCAGAATAAAATAATTTTTTGATGATATGATATCAAAATATTATTTTTATAACAACATCCTCATTGTTTTATTCCTTACTTTATGCTTGAGTATATTTAACAAACTGTATCTATTCTCCACAATATTATATTTCTCACATTCTACCATGTACTAAATATTCTGATTTATGTTAAGGTTTCATGATTACCTCCTTTATCGGCCCCACAGAGCAAAATAAGGCTTTGTATGCACAAATGACACATAGTGACCAGCTGCAGATCTTCTCCTTCCACTTGTATGTTAATTCAATGAGACACAGTTGACCAAGTCATCATTCAGATTCATATCCAGTGTATAAAGAATCTGTTACAGCATGCACTGCGATGGCATATGAACTCTCAAGCATCCAAATATGCACCCAGTATACTAAAGCTCTCTTTAGAGTAAATAAACAAACACAGGCAACACAAATTGAAGGATAATGCAAATGTCCTGTCATAAACATTTTCATTTTTTGAATATATGCATGTCAGCAGGTAGATATTTATCTCATTTGTCTCCTGCAGTGGAGAATGACTGGTGCTCAATCTCACAAATGAAATTACAGTGCTGCTTGGATAATGAGAAAACTGACTGTGCCGTGTGATCAAGTACCAACAGAGGTTCATGAGCATCGTTGCTCCATCTCTCAAATATTCCACCGGGATTGGACAAAGAGAAACAGAGAATGCCCGTGGACAGAAAACCATGCCAGATGTTCTAACATTACGGGTTTGGTGTTTTCCTCTATTTACAGCCACAGCGTGGCCCATGCACACACACTCACCAGTGTAGCTATGAAATAAATGCCTTCCTGCTCCGAAAACAAAGTCAAGGACAGCAACAGTAATTATCAATTGTATGATACAGGCGGGAAACAGACAATGAAGCACGTTGTTGTTAAAGGAGAGACAGAGTGAAACATGGTAAAGATGGGGAAAATAAAATCAGCAGTTTGGGCTGTAATCTTCTCGCTTAGAGACATGCTGGGATTTGGCTCTTGCTAGTGAGAGAGAGAAACAGTGAGTAATGTGAACAGCATGATCATGTTTCAGCGCATGTCTCTCTGCTGGCACAGAGAGCTAAGCTCCATCTGTTGGCAACGACAGTGACAATGAGAGAGAGTTTGCATATCTACTGCTCTAATCTTATAACACCTCTTACCAAAGACATCACAGCCTCTCTCTCTCTCTCTCTCTCTCTCTCTTTCTGTCTCACACACATACATATACACACATGCACACACACAAGAACAAAAAGTGCCACCCAGCACACCCACACATACATACCAGTGTTTCATAAGGCTAAAAAACCTGCAAAATCTGACGAATGCAAATATGTTAAAGCTGTGTGGAGGATGTGTAGATGGTGGCTGGTATTTTACCCTCATCATCATACCTGATTTAATACTACTAATAACAATCTTAGTAAAGTTCATTACTAAGCACACATAGTTTTTTTCAGCACATTCAAAAATATGACATTTTTAAAAAATGATTTTTGAAAATTTGCTCATCTCCATTACTGGCCTTCATTAGTATGGTAAAATAGAGCAGCATTAATAAGGAATATGCCTTCAGCCATTCATTTTGTTCAAATAATCTATTACAATTTATTAATACATTTTATCTGTTAATGATACTCAGAGCCACAGCATATTTCTTCAACTCTTAGATTCTCTGTATGAATGCAAGTCTTCTTTTCCATCCATTATACGATGCCCTTACGCTAGGGTTTCAGTCTGAGCATAAATTTGACATGGTTTTAAACAATATATTAATAAATATAAACAAATAAGTAAAAGAATCCAGCATAGTGGGCTGAGAGGGATAATTTATTCACAGACAGTACAAATATTAGACCAAACAATGAGATTCCACATGGCACGTGTTAACACTGAAGACACACCACCCACATTTAAAGGATAGGCCTGCACAAAAAGATGTCCGACCAGATGTCTCGATCTAGGCAGCAAAGCTGTTCCAGGAGGTGACTCTTTCTGACTATCTCTACACAGAAAAAGATAAAAAAGTGGTCCAGATGGCTGTGCATTTCCACACTGCTCTCATTAGGGTTTTTCTTTCTCCATTTTTTTTTTTTTTTTTTTTTTTTTTTTTGGATTTGGGATTTTTGGATTCAATTACATTCAATGTGGAAGGTTCAGGGCTGACAAGAAGCCATGAAACACTACTACCTACACTACTGCCAAGTATATGCAATGCTATTTATGCAGAACATGATCTTAGCATATTTTTAGCATATTTGTCTACGATATTTTTGTAGGTCCAAAACAATGATTGAATAAGACTAGGCTTAACGGTAACTAGGGCTGTGCGATATGACAAAATATATTGTGTGATAATAGAACAATGTCTATCATTTAATATTACGCTCTATCGTCTGTTTTGTTGTGTCGCAAAATACACACTTTACTGCAGTCATTTTGTTGTTTGGATGACACGTTAAGGATGGGCACACAAACATGTAGGAGAGAGCATGCGGCGCAGTCCGGACTAATTCTAAACAGGAGAGGGCAAGCACACGAACAGCAAGCACAAAACAAGGACCTAAAGGGTCACTGTATCTTTTGGCCATTGGATTTTCATTTCAGAAACAGAAATTTAAAAAAGAAAAGCAAGCGGTTATTTCATTTGAGCTTTAAAATCCAAATCCAAAACAGAAATAAGTCATTTTTCATTTTCCTTGCCAGAAATAACAAATACAAAATGTACAAGCAAATCATATCTATTTTCTTTCTTTACAAAACAATGAAACACAAACAGAAAAAGGATCAGGGTTTTTTTCCGTTTTTCTCAAACCGGAAGTTTATGCTCACAAGGCCATTGTCAAGGCAACTGGAGGCAAAAAAAATGTGTGCTTTTGTAGCTGCAGACCCAGAAGTTGTATAATTCAATGTATAGAAATCCTTTTTTATGTGGTCATTTTATTTTTAAAACAATTCACTGAATTTACAGAAAAGGTGCTATATTGTGATATCTATCATTATCAGGATATGAATGGACTGATATGAAATTTTGGTCATATTGCACAGTCCTAACAGTAATTATTGATCCAGTCTGCTTTCAGATGGATCTCTGCCAAATCTTCAGAAATATTTGGAGTCTGTCAAGGTACAACTGTAACATGGGTACAAACAATACAATGCACTGACATAGAATCAGATATTTTAATAAAGAAAGCTAAGAAATCTCAAGCTATGTTT
Source organism: Duopalatinus emarginatus (assembly GCA_028565595.1). NCBI lineage: Eukaryota > Metazoa > Chordata > Actinopteri > Siluriformes > Pimelodidae > Duopalatinus > Duopalatinus emarginatus. The sequence goes on from JAOVVF010000044.1 coordinate 21,460,517, forward strand.
AAGTAAAGAATAAGTAAAGAAATACATCCTTGTTGCATCAGAAAAAGTCATATAAATGAGGTTAATTGAGGTGCTTCCAATACAGGTCTGACCTGTTAGACTCAGATCATGGGAATTTGGATGCCAAGTCTTATTATTCATCGTAGTGCCATCTTTTGCACAGGTAAGTGATGTACATGTGATGTACATGTATCTGGCCATCCCTGTGAAAAATATATAAATTCCGATACTCATGTATAAATCTATCTATCTATCTATCTATCTATCTATCTATCTATCTATCTACACACACACACACACACACACACACACACACA
>JAOVVF010000044.1:21460933-21474801 GCA_028565595.1 Duopalatinus emarginatus
GTCTACCATCCTAATCCTTTGTTTCATTGGTAAGTCTTTTTGTCTCAGTCGTTTATGATTTCTGGTATTTATGAATTGTGCCTACTTTATCATTTTGTTTATAGATAATCCATTACTTCGATGGTGCTCTCTGCATGTATCTTGACCTTCATTCTGAATGATGATGATTTTAAAATCTAAAAATAAGTAGATAGATAGATGGATGGATGGATGGATGGATGGATGGATGGATGGATAGATGGATGGATGGATGGATAGACAGACAGACAGACAGACAGACAGACAGACAGACAGACAGATAGATAGATAGATAGATAGATAGATAGGAGCAGGAACTCTACACATCACAACACATTACAACCATGGGAAAGGAATAAAGAGGTAAATAGAATAAAAGTAGTAAAAACACAATAAGGCAGGGGTGTACATGAGGGGAAAAGCAATTTGTTGATTCTGCGTTTTCCGTGGAATTCTTTGTGAACTCAGCATTGAAGGTCATTTTTTGTTTAAAGATTAAACAAGTCCATCAGCTTTTTTTGCACTTAATCTCTTCTTTCTTTACATTTTCCATTAGGGCTGAATAACTTTGTATAATGTATAAAAAGTGGAGCAGCTCAGTGTCCCTTTAGATCTCTTTATTCATTCATGGGAGGACAGCCATCTCCAGTTTGCTCTAGCTGAGTCAGCAAATTCGGGTAAATAACTGACTTTCAATTTGGCATACTGCTGTAATAACACACACACACACACACACACACACACACGCACACACATGCACACGCACGCACACACACACACACACACACACATACACACACACACCTCTACAGGTGTTTCATCTTCTCAAGCTCCAGCACTCAGGACTTGGCAGAAATTACAAAGTAGAGGACAAGCTGAGGAGGTATGAAGGATATGTCCTTCTTATCACTTAAAACCCTTTCTCTTTTCCACATAATATTAGAGTTTAAGGATTTGGGAGAGCAGCTTCTGAAGGTTGGAAGGGGGAGTTAATATTTTGTTGACAATGAATTTAAAGGATTAAAGTCCTTTAGATGGGATGCTATCCAACAGCCCATGCCTGTGAAGAAAAAATCCACTATGAACAACTGACATTTTATCGTGTGATCCTCAGTGGAGACCAAGGTGTATTTTTTTTTATATAAAATTCTCCCATCAACATTTCAAGCATTTGACAGACAGTCTTATACAAAGCAAAGGTTACTGGTATTACAGGGCAGCCAACATTGTGCTAGGAGTTGCCCAAGGACCCTTATTGGTGTAGCACCAGACTGGCTGCCCAGATCAGGAATCGAACCCAGGTCTCTGACATGGCAGGCACCACACCAACCAACATGACTTCCCTGATCATGCTGATCTATTTTTATTCCTCTAATTTTCCTGCATTACCCCGAATGCTGTCCTACTACGTTATGTTAGTGTTCCAATGGCATTTAGACCTTACTTCATCTCTACCTAGGACCTTGTTGTTACCGTTTATACTAACACTTGAGATCACTGAAATATTTTAGCCCTAATTAAACATAATTGTAACTGTGCTATCTATGTCCCCTTGTGACCTCAATGCAGCACATAAGCACTAACTTCTCATGGCAATGTACAAAGTACAGAAGCAACTTTGAATGACTTGAATCATTAAGCACATGATAAATATTTTAATATAGACATATTTTATTTGTTGGAGAGTGCAGGTTTCCTTTAACGCATCATTGTGCCCAACGTCTACTTCAAATGTCATAAAGACACAACAATTCTGTTTTTCCCTTGGGGAAAAAACACTTAATAAACCTATAAGCCCCATCCACTAATGTGCAAAATATGTGAAACTTTGGGAACTAGTCCTTGTTTTTTTATCTGATTCCCACAGAAGTGGTGTGGAACCATTTGAAGGAGTTTGAAGGCCAATAATTTTAATGTTTATATGTTTAATGTTAAAAACAGCCCAGTAAACCTGGTGCATGTGGGTCACTAGGGGGCACTATAAGAGCTGAAAAACAGCAATTATACTAACGAGCATTGTACAAAGGTCAAATTTTTATATTACTGTTATATCTTTATAACTTGGCTACTATCATCCCATTAGCATTCTTCAGCCCTTAACCTTAGCAACGTTAATTCAAGTAACTTTACTGGAATGTGTATATATTGACTGCATCAGATTTTATGCAAGCTAGGGATCATCGAATGGTTACGTTCTGACAGCTAAGCAACTTTGCAAATACAATTTATAATATACAATTTGCCTCATATTTTGGCTTTTTTTATGACATATTTCTTTCCTATTGACAAATACAAATGACAATTATGAAAAATGAAAACCTGTTTAGGAACTTTGATTGCCCAAATCCATCTGCACTGTAGAACCCATACTAGCACATTAGGCCTAATTGTCCTTATAGTACTTGGATCTTGCTAATTTCCGGTGATGGCTACATTTACATTAATATTGTCACAGACAAACACTGAAGAGTCAAGATAATGGGGAAAAGTCAAAGAGCCAAATTCTGCACAAAACAGTAGATAAGTGCCTAAACTACTTTAAAGCTATTATGCTAAAACAGGTTTGCTCATAAATCACCGCAGCTCAGAAAAAAAAAGTGTTCACCTGTATGAGTGGTTAATGTGTCCATTTGCCTGTCATTCTCTAACAGATGAACATAATGACACAGTAGGCCGTTCCAGCAGAATAATGCACAGTCCATCCCTGCTAATATTATGTGTGTCTAGGTTAATTGTATGCATGATTATACTGCCCTGTAGTTATTTAAACATAAGACACTTCCTGTTGCTGACTTCCTTCTGCCCTATAATCCCTTCCTATATAAACTACTGCACTGGGTGCAGTAATGAATTGCCTAATTTGCTTTTGAGCTGTAAATGAATGACTCAATTACTGGATGATTGTAAGTAACTCTTGCATGCTTGTTTCGAAGTTTGAGGAGATCTTTAATAGAGCTGTAGTTGGCAGTTTATAGTGTGATAATTCATTTAACCAAATGACAGCATATTTACAGTTTGCTCTGAAATGTCACTCCTGTAACAGATTCACTGATCTAGAAGGCGTCTTGTGCTCTTTGTGGGATGCTATTCTAAAAGGCATACATGTCAGTGGTAAAAAAGTGCTTTGGGCTGTAATCTTCCAGAGAGAGTCATAAATTTAAGCATGTGCCCTTTAAAGTGATCAGATGAAAATAATGAATTATGTCTGAAGTGTGTAATTCCAACCTACTTAGCACCCAGATGGCTTATAACTCTCAGACAGACACTTACATCATAGCTCGACCCGGCCTTTAACAACAGAATCAATATGCATGGAAGAGAGGTTTCTGGTAGACGTAGCCTTAATTGATTATACCCTGGGGAATGGAGCCTGCTGGGCAGCCAAAAGCTGCCCTACGTTCTTCTTTCAAGCAGAATTAATCTATGACAGGAGAATAATGTGTTGGTCATTTGATATCAGGCCTGACAAGAGCATTTCAGCCACTATTGCTGTGTATCTTTCATCTTTTATTTCCCCTCCTTTATTTGGATGAAAGATGGCTGGTAAACACATTGTTCCAAAACATTAACCTTGATGGAAAACAATATATTTGGCACTTGTGTTGTCAGCTGTTGTAAATCGTCAGGGATTTGATATAAAGTTTGCTGTAATTCCATTTGCTAGGTCACAAGCACTCGGCAGTCTTTCCCCTTGGTACCTGAGTGCCATTTTGCATGTATTAATTGAACTGTCCACCTCTCAGCAACGTAATGGCCATCTATCACAGTTTTCCTTGCCTCCACAGCGTCCTTTTCCCTGACTTTCAGAAGGCACTTCATCTTATTTTGTTTGTACCATGACACAGCTGTGATGCGCTCATGAAGCACAGGCAGGAAGTGGCACAGCTCCATTAAGATGTTTAAATAATGCAGATACAACAACATGCACTGTGTTACCATATGTGTCAGTGTTTGATAATTACTACTATCAATCATTGCTCATGACAAACACCCCGCTAATGATCTACACAGGCAGAAAAGTTCTCTAGCATGGAGTCATGTCAAGGTCATCCAGGCTTTATAACAACCAGACACAGGCAAATTATAAATTCTTTCAGTAACAATCACTGTGGGCTACCACAATATGTTTTCAACTAGCTGTCATCAGGCCCTTTCTTCCTCTCTATACAATTATATTCATAACTTTTGCCCAAGGCACCTCTCATAAAGTCAACACTCAGTCTGCAAACTTGAACTCGTCAGTCACAGTTCAGTGTGGTAAGGTGTGCACTAGCCTTATTCTGTGCTGTCCTAACACAAATTACAGCCAAAGTCCATTTACAAATTCAAGACTCATTCAAACTGAATCAGTTACTACAGACAATAAAACAACACACACTGTCTATAGTGATATGGTAACAAAATATTGTACAACCAGACTCTAAATAAGCCAAAGGGTATTTTTAAAAGGTCTTTTCAAAATGGATATAATGCGTATTTGTGAAATTGGAGCAGTGTTTACACAATAGCAATTTTAAAATATTTACAATTATTTTATTTTTTTAAATTTCTCCACCCAAAAATCGTCAGGTGGCACAACTAGAATTTTTTTTTTTCTTACAATTTTTTTCTAGGCTACAGGGTTCTACTTGGATGTCTGTATTAGCTTTTGCTAGCATCTCCATACCTATACATTTTCTAAAAAAGAGTAAATAAAATTTTCTTACTTTTACATTGATTTTAGTACCTGACATTGGAAGTGAGTCAAATGTAACCAGCCAAACTAAGAGTCAAATGTAACTTTTTGAAAACGCAGCGTTGAGGAATTCTGTGTGAATGAGGTGTTTTGAAGAGGACCTCTGTGTCATCATGTTCACATCAGCCTTCCAGATTCCCCCTTGTCAATCCTCCTGTCACTTACACCACATGTTCCTCTTTACATTATAACCACACCTCGGATAACTCTGATAACGCTGAGGGGGGGTGAGGGTGGGTTGAAGTAATGTCTCCACACTGGAAGCCCAATACAGAGAGGGGAGAGCAAGTGTATCAGGTGGACCAGGTCCATCTTCCAACTTTAGACTAATAAAACTATTTGGAAAAACACACAGTAAACTATGATACTGGACATGTTTTGTGTACCTAAAATGGAAAACTTTATTATCTTTCATTAATGAACAATCATTATATTCTCTCTAATGTCTTCTGAAAGTAATAAATGTGTGGAGAGGAGATGAGGCTGTGGAAGAACAACACACTGCAGGTAGTAGAGGAGAATGACCTCTGGCTGAGGGATGAGACATTCTAGATATTAGATGACATTTATTGGAATGCACTTGGTGTCATGTGAACATTCAATTAGATGTGAGTCACTCTTCATCCCTACCTAATATGTTTACTTCCCACACTGCACAAATCAATTCTCTCTCTCTCTCTCTCTCTCTCTTTCTCTCTCTCTCTCTCACACACACACACACACACACACACACACACACAACCAACTCAACTACACAATCTAGGTTTAATATTTTATGCATAAAAGCTTAATATTACTGAACATGAAACAGTCAGTCTGCTAAACAGTGTTTCAATTGCGAGCTGGCTAGCTAGATTTCTCCCCATCCCCATTTGTCCTCTTGCTGTAGTTTGTCAAGCAAATGAACTTTGTGGTGAACATTGTGGTAAAGTGTAAAATAACGAGAGTACGTGTACAATTTGCGTGAAATGTTTAGTTACTAATAATGAGAAAGCACTTTAAATGAAGCTCCACCCTCCAGTGAATGAATAATGGTTATGAGGGACATGGGCCACGTGAAATGTAAACCCTGAACTTCACAATAAATAAAGATTATGGTTCCAGTTTAAGGTCATGTTTTTGTTACATTTTGATAAAATTTCATAGGCTGATCTTTACTGTGGGTGTAGTCATGCTTCTGTGACATTTTATGGTATTCAATTACATTTTTGTGGAATCTGCACACAAAGTAATGCATTATTTAAAAAGGAAAATATGTGTTGAAAACTTGTGACTGGTTTAATGGCGATATTTATTATGAAGGCTATAGAGACAATTCCACTGTGGTGACCCAGAGTCAGCTGTTATGTGAACAAATTGCTTAGCAGCCAGTTCATTTCCTTATTATTTGTAAATAGCAGAAGAGTTGATATGCTATCTAGACAATGGTATTTGGATGCTACACATCACATAGACCCGGCTTTTATGGCTTTTTTTTTTAATTGAACTATTTCTATTGAGAAACCAAGGTTCACATCTTTAATTTCAAACAAAGTCAGAAATAAAAAGATACATTTCTGAGGATTACAACAACATTGAAACATTGCTGCACACCTTGAAGTATGATACGTACGGCTGCAAGGTTATTTGAGACTTCAAAATGGTGTTTTTTCTTATGAGTCTTAAGTTTCCCTGCTATCTTTGTCTTTAGGACAGCAGTGAAACCAAGGTGCACTACCAAAGGGGGTACTGCACACAGCAGAGTTTGCTGTGTGGAGGAACCATCAAGTGGGAGCCATTGGAGGACCTCCAGGAAGGTGATGACACACATTAAATTTGGTCTTATAAAACAATTTGTCGCTGCTTTAGATAAGGAATTGGCTGCAGATGTCTCTCAAAGTTCATATCCTTGATGCTCATCTTGATCAATTCAAGGAGAACATATCGCACAAAGACGAGCAAGGCAAGTGATTTCAGGATACAGTGGATTCTGAATGCCGGTACCAATGAATATAATGAGAACATTATGGGAGACTTCTAAAACTGATGTGGACTTTAGTTAAGTATTCTGTTTTTCTGACTTTATGTGGAGGAAAAGACATAAATTCCAAGACATCACTGCTCTGGCCACAAAAACTAATTTTAGGGGTTTTTATAGCATTTTCTATAGCTTTGAGTGCTTAGATACATATTATACTTTTGAGTATGATTAGAAAATAACACTCCCTGCCCAGGATCAAAAAAAAGTGTAACATAGTGTTAATAGTGTAATTCATTGAGACTAATTAGGATTTAGGGTTGTTCATGGATTGTCTGGACTTGTTGTCAATCCTGTCATTAGAAAAGAAAGTAAATCTAAAATTATTTAAGCTCCTTTGTTTCAGTATTACACTCTGAACTGCTCCTTCCAGTTCCAGAGAGCGTTTTCTCATGTTTTTGTGTTTAGTACGTCAGTTATATGCCAAGTGTCTAGTATTTGTAATGTTTTGTTTAATAAAAATCTGCACTTACATCCTCCAGCTAACTCATCATGCATCACCTGCACCACAGGATGTCAGTTAATTAAATCAGTTAATCAAGACCATGATAAAAGCCTAAAACATTCTCAATGCTAAGGAATGCCAACTTTACTCAAAGAATTGAAATAATTATAGAAGGGGAAAAAAAATCTGCTTTACTTTAATGTATTCCTTTGTAATTTCACATAATTAATGCTTTCTGATCATCTTGTACAAATTGTATGTTGTACATTTTCTTATATTTCATCTACTGCTTGTGTTTGATTCACAACATATACAATAGGAATTTTTTTTGCTTCAGTCAGTTATCTGTCTGAAGTATGTGACATACAAAAACGTGTAAAAAATGTGTAATCAGCATTTAATATATGCACACACACACACACACACACACACACATTTTGTAGCACATGTATTTTGAATGAACTGCTTATTTTACTCTCAGACCAAAGAAAAATTGGGTGAATAAGGAAGAGATAAAAATACAAGCATGTGACATAGTTACAAAGGAAATTCAGGTGGGATTGTCTTCTAATCTCTGGAGGTCTGTGGAGACAATAATAAAACCAGGTTAACAAAAATAAGTTAATCCAAATTAAAATGCCTGTATAAATAAACATGCATAAGTTGAAATAATGCATGAATAAGTACTAAAGTCTTTACAGGGCCTTTGATTTTGCCATGCTGAGTATCTGTAAATTAGTGCAGAAGACTGGAAGCAAACAAAATCAGTCTTCCTTTCTACTGTTTTAATATCAGTTAGAGATTGCATGCATTTTTTCACTCAATTTTTGTTCTCAATTCCTCTTTTCCTCATAAACTTATGCAGGTGTTTTCAAGGCACATGGATGTGTTCAGAATGTACAGTTCTTTTCTCACAGGCATTGCAGCAAAGGTAGGCACCACACTGATAGAGTCCACAGGCCTGACACCTCTACACTTATGAGGTGATTGACTTCTGCATGGTGACCTACATGGCTCAGCTTAGCTCTGCTAAGCCAGAGGTGCAGAAATCATCAAGAGCTCTAGAGAAATGTACAGCAGACAGTCCACAAAACAATTTTTCCTCTACAGATCATCAAGAGATGTAGATACACAGATGAATATTGCAAACTGTGTTTTTGTTTAACCTTGTGTGTTCCAGCCAAGTCTTTAATTCTGTTTATACAATAAATTATAAATTATCCTATAATATAATCATTCAAGATGTTCTCGATATTAAATAGTCATGACTTGCCAACACTGTCCACTGATCACTAGTTTCCTAAAAAGAAACCTATAGTACATGCAGCCATGTGCCTGTCAGTATAAGCCAATCTGTTAACACAGACATCCTTCCAGACTGTGTGCTTACCCCCATTGACCCCCACCCCACTGTTTGAACAGGTAATCAACCAATCTGTTAAAGTTCGAGGATACCCAACATGTTTAGGTCAAAAGAAATTATCAAAATATAGGAAATACTGCTTCTTGTCAGTGTACCACAGTTCAAAAATCGACAACTCAGCATCCTCTATAAAGGTGATCTCCATCTACCAACTTCCAGCTGAGAGTATAATCAAGCCACAAAGTTCCTCTAGAACAACATGTAATAGTGACAGTAGTAACAGAAGTGCAATAGTAAGATTCCCCCTAATGTAAGTAATGTTCCGCAAAAGCCTTCTTTCATCTTTCAGCTCAGTCCTAGACCATTTCCACACCACTGTAATTGAGAGAATCCTTAATATTTGAGAAAATATCTGGTTCTCCTTGGCTCCTACCTTTTCAAATACCAGTGTGGTATATTATCTATTGAGATTATCACTGAGCACCAGTTTTCTTTTAATAGGACCTTGGAATTGTCCAGAATAAAGCACAGCATGTCATCTTAGAGAGATCTAGTTTGTAATCATGTATCCTTAAGTCACACAGACCTTCTTAAAGTCCTCCTTTTTTGTTGTAAAGTACACTATAACTGGCTGGTGTACAAAACTATTCAATTCTTAAATGACTTGCATGCTTCTACCTCTGTGGTTCTGTTATAGTTTCTTTATAACCCCTGTGTAAGTTTTTTTCTTGTCTCTATATAAGTGTTTAGCCATAATATTTAATTCATTAAAAACTATTAAATATATGCTTTTATTCACTTTGTTTTCCCACTGCCAATCACTGATAAATTGCACAGTGGATGTCTATTGAATAGTCACTCATTTATTTTAACCCTAGTCCTATACTTTCTAATGTCTGTACCAAGATTTGATAAAGGCTGCATTTCTCATTCTCAGAAACACTGCAGCATGGATTTTAACTGTATGCTTTATAAAACCTTTGAATCAATCTAAAGCTGTGTGGGTTTTTTTTTCTTTTCCTTTTTTCCTTTAATTTCCTTTTTTTGTGTGTGTGTGTGTATGTGTGTGTGTGGGGGGGGGTGTATACTGGGCATATCACCTACCTACCTACCTAAATAAGTTAATAGACAAATAAATAAAATATTAACAAAGGGTATTTAGTTTAAAGGTTTCAGTATATCTTTTAGCCTTCTTGTCTCAACAATTACCCCTTGTTGCTTAGCTGCTCATCATACATCTATAACCAGCATTTGTTCAAAATGTCAAAACCACTTTAGCTATATTTTAATTAAGGTAATTGCAACCCGTATATACAGCATGATATCTCACCAAGAAAATTAACAAAGATTAGAATGCTTTATGGCCAAAAAATGTGCAGAGACCAACAGCACTTAAGAAACACTGACAGCTTAATATTAATACAGCCGCCTCAGGGAATGAATGTAGAGGTGAAAACTTGAAAAATCAGAAGAGATATGTCCATGTCAACCCACTGAAGGTTGATGTGGCATTGTGACCAAGATTTGTTATAGATGCATAATGCTGCACATCATCATGTATAAAGTGCCTTAAGTGAAATTTTGACTGAGCCTTGAGATTGTTAATTAAGGTCATGCATTTGCTTAGGCATGTTTTTATGCATAAGATAAATCCTATTGTATATTTATTTATCAGGTGGAAACCCAACAGAGATTTTTAAATCTCTTAACATACAATCTTTTAACATGTATTTCGCTGGCATGGTTTGCCCCCACTTGTCCCATTAGAATGAAGCGCCACTGCAGATCAATAGATTCTTCTGTCTGATCACTTTAATCTTATAATGAAACATTTATTGCATAATGGGCATGGTCACTTCCACTTCCACATATACATAGGGCATGAGGGATCACTGAATGGATTTATGAAAATAAAAATGATGTCAACCATATACTATGGCTGGCACACTTATTAGATCTCAGCCCGGTTCAACACCAGCACCTAACACTAGCTTTACATTTTAAAAATTGTTATACTTCAAGGAAAGACAAAAGAAACCATTATAATTCTCTTTGGTATTCATATCACCTATAAATATGATAACATATTGTGTATAACATATTGAGTCTGAATAAAATAATGTCAGATATTTTACACACTGCAACAGAACCATTCTTGTTATATGCATGGTTGAGTACCTTCATTCTTTGACTTATCCTATTCCTTTAGTTATTATGAATTTTCTGCTGTCATCTCAGTCTGCCTTTAACATTTGATTCATGCGCTTTTTAAACGCTTTGTCTAGTTTCACCATGCTATGTTTTATGCGGCATGCAAGAATGGAGAAGCTGTCTTGAGTAGGAGTCTTGTCATACTTTGATTCATTTGTAATAAGAAATGCCACATTCCACTGACATCAATAAGTTGCAAAATCTTATCCATGTTAAAACCATCTATACACAACACAGAGCATTGGGGATACTGATGATTCTTGATTTTAACATGAGTCAATAACAATAAATGGTTAAAGTAAAACTCCATCTTGAAACACATTACATTATAATCTGCTGCTAATTTGCTGATCTGTGCTGGATTTCTAATATTGTAATACAAATGGCAGAATTGGTTTAAATCTAATTACAAAATAAAGCCTGGACATGACTCAATATCACCTGTTTATAATCATTATTAATACACACCAAGTTTAGTGTGGATTTTTTCTTCAAGTTAGCTTTTCTGTTTGACAGCTTCACTGTATTACAGCCATGTAGCTATACACACACAACACGTGCTCAACACGTTTATTCTACACCAGATTGTGTGGGGAGTATTTTGTGCTGGTCAGCACAACTTGAACACCAAAACTGACCTAACCATATGATTCTTATACCATTAGTGGGAGTTAGTATTTTTATTATGTAGCCTTTTCACCTTTGTATGAAATGTGGAGAGAAAGTTGCTAAAAATATATACTGTTCGTGTAATATACCTGTTGCTACATGGTTATAAATGATTAAAAATTAGACTCTTGACATTTCTATTAGTACATGCGCAAACACCCGAGCCCTGATTTGACATGTGCTTTGTATAAAAAATTGATTCAATATGGTAGCTGATGTGTGTGTGTGTCTGTGGGGGGGGGGGGGGGGGGCTTGCTTTGTTAATAATGAATGTGCTGGATGCATGCCTGCAATGACTCCACAGTGGCCTACTTCCCGAGCCTTCCTCCAGAACCCAGCTGGTAAGAGGGCTTTTTCTGAGAAATGCTTTTATTCGGAGGCAGTTTGTAGCTGGCAGTTGGGTGGTCAATAGGGGATGGGTAACCTTGCTGAAAGGTGGAAGAAACTGAATGGCAGAGTGATTTTGTTGCCAGGCTTGTGCTGTGGCCTGCCAGATTCTTATCAATGCAATTGAACATTAGACAGCAGGGGACATGGATCCTGAATAACCCACAAGAGACAGTGGACGCATGCTGAAGAGGTGGGACTGCAGGTGACAGGATCAGGCTGTGCTCTGTTTGTTGGCTTTCTGCTTGTCATCCACAGTAATGAAGTTAAATGAGCAAAGCAAGCCCACCAAGGGTGGGGAAATCATTTCTTCTGGATAGAAAAGGCAAATGTGAATGTTACAGTGGCAGGGAGAAGTTGGAAAACAGACCTCTTGCTCAATCAATAGGTGCTTTCCCTTCCTTATCTATTTCACTGTTTTGTTTCCCCCTGCATCATTATATTAAAAGGAATGTTTTTTTGGGGGTTTTTTTGTCAGGAAAATGGCCTCTTTTGTTGCAAAAATAAGTGCCTTCAACCTGAATGTCAAGGAAGATATTAGTGAAAGGTTGTAGAAGCAGCTGGGCATGTAGTAGGCACAGGTAATAAATTGCAAATTAGACTCAGCCTTATTAGAGCCCATCAGTAGTTTTCATGAAAACAAAGACAGACAGGGTTTAGACAGGTACATACATAATAATTAACAAGGATATGGAGGGGCTAAATCACAAAACAGTCTAAAAATACCCAAACAGTAATGCTACAAAAACACAGATATAGCTAAAGATAACAAGGCCTATGGCACAGTGGTGCAGTTTGGACAGAAGTCATGAAAGCTGTTCTACAGTTTAATAAAATAGTAGCACTAAAGAGCAGATTCTGGTAAATTTAGCAATTAAAGAATATTTTACAAGATATTGTACAAAAACAGGCAAACAAAAATATTTTCATTGTCAAGTAATTCAGGTCATCTGCAATACCGAAAGGTTGCTTGTTCTAAACCATCCAGGGGAATTTATGCCTATAAATTGTTTATGTACTAATAAATTACTTAATTTATTTCTACATCACTCTACAGTATACTGGATAATGTGTACCCTATAAAACTATATGTCTCTATAATTAAATCCAAACAAAGTAAAATATAGCCCTGAGAGTATTTAAAGCATAATTGTGTTATGATCATTGGGTTATGATCAACCTGTTCTCAGCTCCTGGTGCTTCTTATCATCTATGCCAGGCCCCTTTCTTAGCCTGAGAAATCTAAATCTAATTTAAAATCCACAAAGGAAAAGTACATTTTCCTCCTTCCTTGTTTAAAAGCCAACATGTATCAAAATATTTTCTAGATCCAAAATTAAAAGCCATGCTAAATTTCAGCCCACATTAGAATGAGTCATGGATTTTATCTCAAAATCCTGTTATATAAATACTGCAGTATGCTATTTGTCACATGCATAACAAGGTGCAGATGTTTTCCATTGATAGTGACATCTGCTGCAAAATTAACTGTTAAATGTATATGATAATTATTTCTCTTGTTGACTTTTTCTCTTGTTGCTAATTTAACCAGGTGACAGTTTTCAAATGAATGAATTCATCCCAGTTTCTAGACACCTGTGAAGAATGCACAGTAGGTGAACAGAAAGGGAATAAAAATAGAAATATTTCTGGTAAATGTTTTATTATTTCAAGTGGTTCCACAAATTTAATTTGTCCACTTTCAGATGTGTATTTGTAGAAATAATTACTCATAATTTTTTTATATTATCTTATAATAATATTGAGTAGTGTTTACTTCAAGAAATTCCAGTGACATCACATCATGTAGCAGTTTACTTGATTATGATTATGTAAGTCAGAAATAAACAGTGATGAGTAAAGTTAACTTGATTTATTGCACAACAAAGTGAATAATACACAAAGTAATATTTTTTGTGCAATTTAAAGTAAAATTAAATAGAGAGACAAAGAGATAGATAGATAGATAGATAGATAGATAGATAGATAGATAGATAGATAGATAGATAGATAGATAGATAGA
>JAOVVF010000044.1:21484150-21511251 GCA_028565595.1 Duopalatinus emarginatus
ACCTTGGAGGGCAGTCTGAAGTCCCTTAGACGTCTGAGGTGGTAGAGACACTGACGGGCCTTCTTTGTGACTGCATTCATGTGGCAGGACCATGATAGGTCCTATGAGATGTGAACTCTAAGGTACTTGAAACTCTCTACTCTTTCCACTGCTGTACCGTTGATGAGAACAAGGTTGTTGGTCCTCTCCTGTTTTCTGCTGCAGTTCACAATCAGCTCCTTTGTCTTGCTGACGTTGAGGTGGAAATTGTTGTCCTGGCACCAGTTCTCCAGGTGTCTAATCTCCTCCAGGTAGGCCCTCTTGTCGTATGAGATCAGGCCTACCACAACGGTGTCGTTGGGCTGGGATTTCTTGGGGACAGGAACAATGACGGACTGCTTGAAGCATGTTGCTACAATGCCCAGCGTCAGAGAGAGATTAAAGATGTAGCAAGTTAATTTCATGCCTAACACTAATCTTAACCCTTAATCTCAATAATCAAAGGGAAAACTTTTAGCTATTTAAGTTTTTGAAATAAATATGTAATTCCAAAAACAGTTAGGGCCTTTGCATTTAGTACTTTGTGCAACATAACTTTGCCAATTTACCAGCACTGATTCCTTTTCTATTTACCGAGAATACAGAGACTGAAACACATCTTAACACATCTGTTTTTGGATTCTTCATCTTACCACAAAGGTTTTCAATGGTGTTGAGGTCAGAGAACAAGGATGGTCATATCAAAAGCTCGATTCTGATATCATTGAACTATTTTCTGTTTTTTTGGATGTATGTTTTGGATCACATCCTACTGAAAGACCCAACCACAACCTACGGTAGTTTCTTGGCAGAGACAGCCTGGTTTGCATTTAAAATGTCCTGATATATCGTGGAGTCCTTGACGCCATACATGCCAACAAGGGTCTAAGGGCCTTTGGAGAAAAATACAGCCCCAGTGATCTGATCTTCTACTATACTTAACACTTGGCTTTAAGCTCTTCTTTTTATGCCAAACCCATCTTGCATTTTGGTTGAGAGAAAACTATTTTTATCTCATTTGACCATAGAGTAAAGGTTCTAGGAGTGTTTAGTGAACTCAGGACTTAGGTGCTTACATTTGTGGGATGATAAAAGAAGATATTCCTCTGGCACACCAAATAGTTTGTTGGCATGGTGGTTGTTTCTAATTGTAGATTTGGAGACAGAATGACCCCAGAATGCTCCTATCGTCTGCCAATCTTCAACCAGGATCCTTGGAGATTTTTTTTTTTTTTTGCCTCAACCACCCTTCTCACTGTGTGTAGGATGTACTTCCACTTGCATTCTCTTTCAGGATAGATCATTACAGCTCTGGTTATTTAAAACTTCTTAATTATTGCCCCAATACTGGATATAGAGATTTTCAGATTTTCATGTGGGTATTTTTGTAATAGTGCGAAGACCACACGAAATAGTACGACATACCACAATGTGCAGGAATAAGCTGAAGAAAGTAAATATTAGGTGTGACTATCATGTGCTTCTTATTTTTTAAATAGTAGTCCCAGGTACAGTTTATGCAGGTTTTATAAGGAAATTAGATGGCTAGTTTTACTGAGCATCATTGTGAAACTGCCATTTTTCTGAAACATTTTATTTTTGAATAATCTAAATGGTTTTGTACTGACTCAATAATCCTTGAATCACATTTAAAAAAACACTTGGTCACAATGGATCCTGTTGACATTCTGTGGTATCAGACCAGATAGGCTGGCCTTCGACCTCCATGACCCTGTCAGTGGTTCACTGGTTGTCTTTTCTTGGACGTACCCCTCAAGTCCTACTGTTTTGAAGATGATCTGTCCCAGTTGTCTAATCATCACAATTTGGACCTTGTCAAAGTCACTCAAATGCCCATTTTCCTGCATCTAACAAATTGATTTTAAAAACTGACTGTTTACTTGGTGCTTAATGTATCCCACACCTTGTCATGTGCCACTGTACAAGGTCACAGATGTTGAAGGCTCAGTGATGTGTGTTGGGAGTGAAAGCTAGCCTGTCTGGTTTGATACCAAAACCGAGCCACTGAAGTATCTGTTGTTTACATCTTATTGCCAGATACCACCATACAATGTCTTGTGGAGTCCATTCCTCAACAGGGCAGAGGTGGCCATTTAGGCAGGCAGTTTTAATATTATGGCTGGTGTTATGCACACAAGCACAGCTCCTTATCACCATCTTATTCTGTTCACAACTCTTGACCCTATTAATTTAATTTCCATTAATATTTTATTTGATTATAGATGTTATCAACTCTAATTGCAAACTGTTTATGATAGCTTGAGTCTAAATTGGGTAATTAATTGAAAGGATGGTGTAGCCATTACACAAAGAGGGACTAAATTAGAACAGAGTAATTTAATGTCACTCCCATTCAGAGTTTGTTCGGATGTGACAAATAAATAGCAAACAACAGGGGCATACATTAAGGACTGCCAGATATGGTGAGAGACAGAGACCTGATGAATAAATCAAACCATGTTCTATAAAGGGACATGAACATGTCTGCTATTTATGACTAAAGAAATGCAGTTTTATGACCCAAAGGTATCTTTGGTGCCACAGTAGCATTGCCTTTATGTCAGAAACACCATCCCTGGAGCAAAGATGTATGGTCACATTTCTTTACCTGGATAGGCTGGACATTCTTCACTTGGCTCTCTTTGAAGATCTCTTTGAGTCTTTGGTACAGCAGTCCTGTGCCAGCAAAGAGCATGCCTATTCCTGCCTCTTCCTGAGGAGAAGGATTTAACAGACATAATAGGAGAACAGCAGGAATGGGCTGCCTTGACTTTTAATGAGGGGAAAAAATAGGTTTCTTAAAACAGATTCACACCATTTGGGCTAAGGGGGAGGCCTGTCCTAGACAATAGCAGCAGAAAAGTGAGGCTTCTAACTGTGGAAGAGACGGTTGGAACTCGGGTGGAGATGGAGAGGTCAAAAATTGTGCAGACTTGATCATGCACTCAGAGACAAATGGAGCTCTTTTTGTCAGTCTAGCATTATATCTCAATTTCAAAGAACTTTCTGTACATTCGCATCTTTTTCCTTTCCATCCATGTTTAATCTTACTTTATTTGCTGTCTAGAACACACTGTCACTTCTCTGCTCAGGCTGTTGTCATTGACCACCATAATCTATAATTTATAAGTGAGCAAGTTATGTATTTTGTGTGTTTCTGATCAATTCTGGGAAACTGGTATAGCAAAGTGAATGACTTGAAGATGAAAATACAGAGTGGCTACATTTAATGTTGTGCGTCATGTATTTCATGATAATCATTCTCTTCAGAAAAACAGAGTATTTCTCTCTATGCCTGACTTAGTACGCTAGATGTTTTGACATCCACAGTATGATGGGTTGTCCATTTCAGGTAATTATATTTTACAGAGTACAGTGAGGTACTTTCATTAGACTACTGACAAGCAGAGCTGTAAATTACAATCCATTTGAATCCCATCATTACTGAAACACACTGTCCCGCTTCTGGTCAGCTGTTCCTGGAAATAATGTTTGATAAGCAACACAGGCTGCAAATTGAAGCAGAGAGAGAGAGGCATAAATCAGCATATTATTTTTCTGACAAAGGGACCACTAAGCTTTTAGTAATATGAAATAATAGAACATGTGGATAATGTTTGAGTAGTCCTATAAAAATCTATTTCCTGAATTTCTTGAAAGGCCAAATTCAGGCCCATGCAATTTCTCTAATTGGTCAGAAACACCCCTTCCAGAATAAATCACAAATGTAATTTAATATTCTGTAACAGGATTGTAAATGATATAATGGCCAATATGTCACTATTTGTAATTGGTTTATATATATATATATATATCAGATTTCCCCAAGTAAATTATTTGTACTTTAATAAGCTCAAAACACTACCATGATATCCAAGTGTCTTTGAATAGCCCATCATGGACAAAGACTAATGACCTGACAAACATTTACATCTTTATGAATTTACAATTACAAGTTAGATAATGACACGAAACCTTATTCATTACCTACATAGGCATCAGTGGACTTGTGATTAAGGAACCAGCTTTGTGACCGGAAGCTCACCAGGTTGCTCCCTGGAACAGACATCACACAAATGAAGTAATCTAGAGCAAGGCACCCAACCCCCAACTGTTCCTCAGGTGCCAGGGATAAAGTTGCCCACCACTCTCACCACTCCGGGGAAGTGTGCTCACTGCCACCTAGTGATTGTTCACTAGTTTGTATGTGTGTCTTTCTCTGCATGGATCAGTTAACTGCCAAGATCCAATTCCTCTGTGTGTGCAAGCACAGTGGTCAACGAGTGGTTCACGTCCACTTACATTTTAGTTTAACTTTATGTGTCTATTTCAGTTGTCATTGTTGTAAGCTATCTTAATATTTATTGTTACGTTTTTGCTTATAGTACTCTGCATTGTAGCTAGAATTACTGGCGGTCTTAAAGATGAGAAATAAGAATTTGTCAAAGATGAGGAATAAGGAAGGATGAATACGGAAAGTGTCAGTAATTTTTGTATGCTTGTTTTTTATGATCACATTTTTACATATGCAACTTTGGCTTTCTTCCACTTTAAATAAAATTCAGTCTATTGTAACCAGAATGTAATTTGCTTCTGCTTCTACTTACTAGCATGATAGCATTTCATTTTTATTCCACACAGGCAGTGACAATGGGTAAATTAAAATAAAAAATAAGGTTAATTAGATCTCATCTTCATGAATTATTTTAGGGCTGGCTAAAATAAAGGATGGGGGCATCTTAAAAAAAGATATTATAGTCCACTGTGATATACTTTTACATCAATATTTTATAATAAAGACAGCTAAAATTTAAAGTCCAAGTGCCACCTAATATCAAAGTGTCAAATACACACATATAGAGGGACCTGAGTATGTAACGTGATAATAGATAGTCAGAAAACTTTTTTCTTTATAAATCGGAAAGTTTCGGAGTGTTGAGTGTGTGATGTATGGCGGAAAACAACACTATAGCTGCGTTTGAGTTAATGTAAAAATGGTGAGAATTTTATCTTGTTGTTTTTGGCTTCAGTAATTCTGTATACAGTGGGACTCCTGTGCACAATTGGTCAAAAGATCCAAATTTATGCAAAAAGTGGACTAAATTTGTTAAATTTAAACTGACACATTGGAAAGAACCATCCTGTCACTCCGTCATCTGTAGGGCTCAGTTCATGGCCGAAGATTAACATACCACAAATATGCGATGTGGAAAGTGTGTAAAGAAACCAACAGGAGGCGTTTAAGAGCCTCCGTGTACATGGTGGTAAACGAAGTGCAATTACTTTGCCTGTTTTAGCTGATGTTAACTAACATTAGATTGACTTGCTAAGCTCAGTGGCTCAAAATATACTAGGCTCACATAGTTGAATTATGATGTTTCATAGTGTAGTGTCAAAACCTTACTATAAATCAGTGACATCACTACCTAATGTAAATGTGAAAACATTCTATAAACTACGTCATTAAACTAAATGGGAAACGTGCCCCAGTAAAATGACAAGCTAATAAAATGTGAAATGACCAGTTTGCTAATCAAACACCCATGAAATTATTAATAATAATAATGAATAACAAATTTCTTACAGTCAAATTCCCAATTCTGACGACTGGGTTGGGTTGTTTATAGCTCTGAGGTGCAGAGGTTTCTTCTTCCTCTGGCTCAAAACGGTCTAATTTCCTAGTTTTTATAATCAGTCACTAGACATTTATACTCTTCATCTAATTCCAAAATCTGGTCGGAATCTGAAGAAACAGCGCTGGACAATATTAAGTCAAAGTCGGCCATTATGGTTGCTTTACAGAGGTGCTGTTCACTGTGTTCCCCCTGCTGAGAAATTACCATAGTGAGCTCGGGTTTTTCTGTAAATATAACCAAAATTTTAAAGCAAATTAAGATGCTATTGTCATTTTAATTAATGTCTATATATTTCAGTATCTAAAACAATGTGAAATCATGTACTTAGCCTTTAACAGACTGTATGACACATTTTTCCATAATATTCAGTGGATGTGGTTCCAAAAACTCCCTTTGGAACATCCAAGTTACATTTTATGTTATATTTTTTCAACCTAATAAGCCTTTAATGAACTGATATCAAAAAAGAATATCATCACAGACATTAAAAAAAAACCCTGCAAAATACGCACTACGGTGAAAACAATGGGTTGACATTCATTCATTGTCTATACAGCTTATCCTACTATTGGACCATACAGGGTGCTGAAGTCTACCCCAGTGTTCAATGGGCAGATGACTAATAACCCTAAAGCATGGCATGACATGCTGTGGCAGAAGGTCTAAAGGAGTCCAAATATGACCAATTATAGTCCAGATTTTTGGTTCACAAATGCCCCAGTATGTCAGAGGAAGAGCTGGCAGGATGTGTAAGGTTGTGTGTCTTTGAGGTTAGAATAAATTTCAGCTATGAAGCAGGGGATCTGTTGAAAATCAATGGAAATATGAATGCTAAGAAATCGCAACAGATTTTGATTCATAATTACGTGTGATATACATATCATTATGATGGTACATTACAAACGCATCTTCTTGTTTGTTCAAAATTCACAATGTGAAGTGTCAATGCATATTTCATTTCTCAATCTAAAAAAAATACATTTGCAGTTTTTTACAAATGTTTAGTAATATCCATTAATATGTTAGTGATGTTCAAATCAGCATTGAATTAGGAGGAAAAAGAATATGTCGAAGACAGCTAAGCTGAAGACAGGTTAAGAGTATTCTACTTTTAAGAGTGATTTATATCTACCTAAATATTATGTTGGCAGGCCATGAAGCCTAATTTTATTTCTCTTGCTTTGGGCACAATGTCAGTTTAATAACATTTTAACAAGGGTCTCAGAGGACAAACCCATCTTCTCTAATGCCAAATATGCTGAGGACATGAAAATAAATGGGTGAGAAAAAAACCTTCCCGTCTATTTCAAGAGACTTCTCTGATGAATACATTGCCACATGTTTACTCAGGTATGATATTAAATCCCACCCTAGTGCTGCTATGTAATTTTGACATTACTTTATTTGATTTTGCAATTTGTGTTTGTTCTGTTTAACAAAATAACAAAAAGAGAAATATGAAAGCAGACTCCACAGCTGTCTACCCTATCCCTGTGAGATTTAGTCAAAGCCATAACCTGCATAAGCACCCGCATACTTAACAGAAAGATTACTATATCATATATATTTTCTTTTGATTAGACAGTAACTAAATTTAAAAAAAAACTATTAACTGAAAATTGGCTTTCAGCATTGTTTAATGTGTGCTTGTGAGAGATGATTCAAAGCCCTGAAGTCCTAGACCCTGGTTACTCTACTTGGCCAGGATATTGTCTAGTCTTGTCTATTGTCTTGTCTAACTAGTGAAAAAACAAGTCTCTCTGGAGGTGTAGGCTACTTATACAGTAACAGAAACAGAATAAACTCAGAGCTACATATGTTTGGATTTTTATAGGAAAACAGTGATTTGTGAAGTATTATGTACTTTACTTAACTATATATAGTAAATTATGGCTGAGATATTCATCTAAAATAGCTACAGCAGTGTAGCTTTCACTGCACCCTTTGTCACTACACTGTGTTTACTGAGATGCTTGTGCATAAAATAATGAAGCAATCATATATAAGTAACATGTTTTACAGTTGCTACAAGGTCATTGCCAAGTCAAGTTGTCAAAATGTAATTTAAATCATGTTTACAGTCTTAGATAAGCACAGAGCAGAAGCAATAATAAAGAGAAGTAAAATCTATACATAAGCATCACATGACTACAAGCCTGTAGTGTGTTACCAAATCATGTCATTAGTAAAGGTTGTATAAAATAACATCTTATTTTTCCTAAAAAACATGAATAGTCATCTAAACTCTTTATACAGTAGCATAAAGTGACAGTTCAGGAGACATGTTCCCCTTGTGCATGTCTAGGTTCCCTTGTGCATGTATTTGTGTGTGTGTGTTTGTGTGTGTGTGTGTGTGTGTGTGTCTGTGTGTAAGGCCCACCCAGGGCCTTGCATCCAGCGTTACTAGGATCCCCAACACCCTTGACTATAATAGGGCAATATGGTTACTGAAGAGAAATAAATCAAAAGTGCACTGGAATAAATGGGTTGTGCTGTGGCAGGATAACAATTAGGCTGCTTGTCAATGTGCCCTAATAAACAAACATATTATAACCATCTCCAACTATATGGATGGCATGTGTACATTCTACATTTTTGTACCCATTCATTTCTAGCTGGGTTGTGGGTTTTCTGCCCATTCTTAGCCAGCATTCAGAAAAGGATGAAAATAATCACCATAGGCTGCAGCACTCTGATACAAGCAAGAGAGATGAATCTTCAAGAAGGGGTTTGCATTCAGAGGTATACTGAAAATCATGTTTCTTGTTGGCATTATAGTAAAACATTTGTTGCTATTATACTACAATACGTATACAATGCACCCTTTCACTTTTTTCCATGTGCTAAAATTAAAAAAAAAAAGTTTTCCTTGATTATTCTGCACTCAACACTCCATAATGAGAAAGTGTAAACATTTTAGATATTTTTGCTTATTTATTAAAAAGGAAAAACGTAACATGAACCTGAACATATATATTCAGACCCTTGCAGGACAATTGAAATGTAGCTCTGGGGCCTTTCATTCCTCTTGATGATCTTTAATAAAGAATGAGCACTCCACTAATCTGGGCTGTATGGCAGAGTGGCCAGATAGATGCCCCCTCACAGTAAAAGACACATCAAGCCCACCTAGAGTTGCAAAAACATCTCTGGAGAGATTTAAAATGGCTGTCCACTGACAGTACCCATCCAACCTGACAGCGCTCGAGAGGATCTGCAGAGAAGAATGGCAGACAATCTCCAAATCCAGGTGTGCAACCCTTGTGGTGTCACACACAAGAAGACTGGGGGCTGGAATTGCTGCCAAAGGTGCTGCAAAGAACTGAGTACTGAATACTTATGTCAACGAAATACTTTGCATGCAGAATAATGTGGAAAAAATATATTTTAGCTCAAGGCTAAATACTTTCCGAATATACTGTAAAATGTAATTTTATACCAGTACAAAAATACACATGTATGTATAAAATACTTTAAAGAAACTTCTCAGCTACTTTTCTGAAGCTAAACATGTATTTAAAATTTCCACAAAAGTATCTGGAATGTTTATGCAATTGGTGCTTTATACAACATTAGAAGAATAAATGTTTTGCCCTTGTGGACTGACAGCACAGGGAGGCAGAGGAGAAGGAAAAGGCTGAAACAGATAAATTCTGCCCAGGTTTAAGGCTAACAGCCTGTCACTGCCACATTCTTATCAGATCACCTGCGATCGATAGTAGCGTCAGTTTTAAACACAAATACATTCATCTCCTTTCCTAGCAGCACTTAGATCTTTACACTGCAGGTTATCTGCTCATGGCATGTGGGTGATGTATCATTTCATATTTTACTTGATAACATCTGCAGGCTAGATTAAAGAACATAGTAAAAAATGGTTGTTCTTTTGTTTGCATTAAAACAGAACAAAAAACAACACACAAACTATACAAACCACTTTTATGTGTACAAAAATGTTAAAATTGAAAAAAAGAGTAGTCTTGTAATTCTTGTACACATTTGTATTCGTTGTATATTATTTAAATACGTTTTATTTGGGTTTTACAATGATGATTGTGGCTCATCATAGCTCACCAGATATCAGTATTGTATCCTTACACAGTAAACTAAATAAAACGAATAACTTACTGATGTATAATTGATAGTATAAAGTACATAGAAATATCAGGTCAATTCATTCACAGGTGCACCATAAACAAAGTGTTACCAAATGCCATCTTTATACAATGTTTTTTACAGATAAACATCTTATGCAACACCGAGCATTTTCTAGTATATTTAATGACACCCTCTCGGCTGTCTCTAAAAGGTCACCATTACAAAGGTCTTAGTCAGCTTAGCTCTTACCATTCCATGATTGTGTGATCATCTATCCATTCATTGATCCCATCACACTGTGGATTAATGGAAAGGTTAGAGGAAAATAATAATACAGCAGAAACTATGGCACTGGTAGTTACTGCTGAAAATTCTCATTCGGAAGGCTGTGTATTGTCTGCATACCGCTCCTGAACATCAATAGCACAGAATTAGATATGGTGTCAGGAAATGCTGCACAGATGTAGTCTTTTGTTTTGCATTTCTGGGATATGGTGTCTTCTTTGCATATGATATTAAAAAGTCCTAAACAAAATCAACCAACCTTTTATTGCTGCCTGCAGCATTTTAATATAGCAATTCTCTCAGCCAAAGTGAACACTAAGGAGCTCTGGTTGTTTTTTTTTTATCCTTATGTAGGAGTTTTATGTAAATCCATACTGTTCTCTCAGTTGCTTTGCAAAATAAGGTGTAATGAAAGCTACCAATAAAGCATAAATGTAATGTGCCCTTCTCCACCCCTCCAGAATCTTACATAAGTAAACAAATTAAGGTCACGGCATAAATTGTCAGATTTGAAGAAATAATATTACGCCAAACCATCACTTAGTTGAAAAAGACAGCAGCCCATCTATCGTTCTGGAGGAAAGTTCTGCACAGCGCAAACAGACGAACCACTGTAATGTCTTGGCTTTTTTTGTTTTTTGTTTTTTTTTGTCACCTGTCTGTATGTACACCTGCAGATTCATTCTAATCAGCCAACTATGTGGTGGTAGCAGCAAAATGCAAAATGTCAAAAGCTTCAATTAATAGGCAGCTGCCTTCTGAATGGAACATACCCTATATTTATATAAATATATATATTTTAACACATCAACCATAACTAGGTTGAAAAGTGTTTACCTATGGCATGGATTTCGGTGCGGGATAGACTGGTTTGAATTTTACAGCTGATCTCTTGGAATTTCTACAGGCTCTAATGGTGCAAATATATGAATGTTAAAATATATATATAAAGAGAGTTCTTCTGATGTGATTTTTCTGTTAACGTAAAAGCCCTCTCTGTCTCTTCTTTCCATCATGTACTTTGTATATATATATATAAAATATATATATTTATAATATAGGGTATGTTCCATTCAGAAGGCAGCTGCCTAGTCAGTCAGTGCCCACGAAGACCTGTCTCTTATTCGGCAGCATTCTAACCAACAATGTGCCTCAGTAGGCAATTCCTACAGAAACGTAAATGAACATTCAAATGAAATCAGCTCTTTTAATGTTCTTTTAATCTATTTTAATGTTAAATTCACATTTTAGTTGCATTAGGAAAACATTCATCATGCTTCATAAAAGTACAACATTTGTGTGCCAATGCCCACTAGCTTTCGTGTGATACTGCAACAAGCATAGTTACAATAAAGACAACAAGCAAAACATGAGTTTTTGTAAATGCCTCTATGCTCCCTTTGTTCCTGATCAAAACAATCTGAATTAATAACAGAGCTTCATGGAGCACACCATAATAATTTATATTACAGTTGCACATTAATAACTCATTTTAACAAGTTACAGTGATGTACAAGTTAATCATTTAAAAGTATTCTCAACATTTTATTCCTGGGCGACTGAGTTAGCTAGCCATAGCTAACACTGCTAGTGTGCTAAGCTAACGGTAGCTTCGGCGGTCTGTAGGAGTACAGTTAACTTGAAAAAAACTTAAAACAATCTAAAACATGCTCATTAAAATAAATACATACAGCAGTGGCAATATAAGAGAAATGATAAAAATAACTTACATTTGTACATAAACTCTCCTGAGGCAAGTCCGTCTGTCTGATGGGATTGCCTTCAGCAACAAGGCTACATGCCGCGCTGCCTTCAGAATTCTGTTAAAATAAGGACGCTGCCCAGTTAGGCACCTTATGTTGCCTTCTAAATGGGACAGATGACTCTCAATGCAAATTTTAATAGTATCCTATTCTCTTTTATTTCATTATTAAGGATATCCACAAAATAATGTGTGTACGCCCGAAGAAAAGCACACTCATGCATACTTGCTGTCAAAATGTAAAATCCACCACAAAGCTACCTGTTAGCAAAAGTGTCCACTAAGAGCATATAGTGTTAGGAAATGCTAGAGATAGGTTGGGGGTCTGAAGGGAGCTGTAGGAGAAACCATCAGGTATTAATATGCAAGTTAAACTGAGTTTGCAATGTGGTTAGAAGTTTACATCTGTTTACTCCCAGATCGATCTACTCAGAACTCACACTGGAGGGTCACTTTGACAGAGAAAAAAACAACGTACATGATGGAAAGAAGAGACATTGAGAGCTTTTACGTTAACAGAAAAATCACATCAGAAGAACTCTCTTTGCTGAATTAAATTTATCATTTAATTCTGACTAATGGATTGATATTGATTACAGATGTCTGGTTTCAAGAGGCATGTCCTGGCAGTGCTGTTTATTACAACAATTTCTTTGGTTAGGTATTTAAGGTAAAACAGTATTTCTTTCTGGTATAACAAATTATGCACAGTCAAATAACTGGTTACTTTTTACAGCATTAAGTTAAAATGTAATTCATGTGTCAAATGGTTTAATTATATAATAAACATTGCTGTCATTAAACAATCAAGGCATTGTTTCTGGTATATTTTGTTTTGAGTCAGAGTTTGTTCCTAAGAAAATAATGTCAGTTTTATCTCATCTGAAAGTTGTGAATGAAAAATGTAAAAGCTGTGAATGAATCATTTCTTTCAGGGGCAGCTGATTTTATACAGGCAGAGAAGTAGAGAATACTTAATATAGTATGTATGGAATAACAATAAAAGACAACTTAATTATTCATAGCTTGTAGGTTTTCATATGTGGAATCCTTACTTGCAATAAAAAACAATTAGATTTAAAATGCATTATAGCACTGTGGTAATCGCATAACTTTCACCATTAACTTTAAAAATGGACTAGCGTTTAAAGCATTATCTGGGAATTTTTGTAATCTGTTTGTAAAACCCAGACTCTGAAAGCCTGAAATCACAAAACTGGTCATCAGGACTCAATTTATGCAAAAGCATAAATAATAATAAACACACCAGGTGAAACATCAGGATCAGGTAAACCTTTGGTCAATAACATGTTTTCTGATTTTAAGCTTTCAGTTGCATTAATGTAAATCTGTAATCTCAGGTAGACAAAAAGAAAGAACTTAAAGGCTCTAGGTTTGGCAAGACTTCGGGTGCTTCTTATGTCTCATAATGCACCTCCTTACGTTTTTCCTCCAAGGAAGTGATGAAAGGCTGCAAGAGATGAACTAAGGACAGGAACCATGAACACTCTTGTATATCAAATGAGATGTTCTTGGTCACTGGTGCATCATTTTAAAGGGACTTCTTTTCTTGATGATGTTTCCCAGATGTATAAATGGTATAATGAATCTGCCTATACGCAACAATGATTGCACAACAAATTATCCTTAATTATAACATTATTGCATATACATTATACATCACACACATAAATGTTGGTATTCTATTAAAATACCTCATGTCTTAATTTGTCAAGCAAGACATATTCATCGACTGTAATCCAAGGACTTAATAAAAAAAAAATTCTTCTCTTTTTTGATGCTTCTAATTGCTTTTTTACATATACATTAGATAGATAGATTCAACATTGTCATTGCTCAGTACAAAGTGATGAAATGCACTTAGCATCTTCCACAAATGCAAATAGGAGCACTGTGCAAAGACAGAATAAAAGTATAATAAATATTATGATAAGTCAAGATATGAAGATAAATATAAACATAAATACAGTATATGTAGCTGAAGATAGAGTATATACACAATATAAACAGAGTTGTGGTTCTATATACATATGTACACGTATGTATGAGCGGGAAGTCAAAAATTATGTGCACTCTAGTTTTACTAAATTCTTCAGCCAGAGTGCACATAATTTTTGACTCTCAAACATATACACATACACAGAAGCATGATAAATGAAATTAATAGATACATGTATAAAATATATAATATAAATAAAGTGTATACATACTATAATGTTTATACTATTAATATACAGAATAAATATGTCCAGTATACTATGTCCAACATGCAGTGTAAAAGAGGTCAGAATTTGATCAGTTATCAGATCACGGGCTAAAGGAGGTAGGATTGAGGAATCAAGGAGGCATCAATTTAGCCTGGTATAACCAGATCCAAATTCACTTCGTGAATAATAGTGTCTGGCCACGCTCCACTGGGAATTGTTTCCACCTACTGCATCCTAATGGGCATAGACTTTGGGTTAATTCTGAAACCACTGGAGCACTTTCAACCAATCAGATACATAGATACATGGAACATTACACCACTCAAACCTAATATTTCATCTGAAACATGTGGGAAACATTGGCAACATATTCCATCAGCTTGTAAAATTGGGTGTAACGCTACGCATCATGCTGCATTGATCTAACAGAGCTTGTCACAAATGCAGTGGCTTTTCCCAAACCCCATTGGTAGTAAGGCAGCAATGTCTTGAAGAATCATTTTCTTTTTGCTCCTGCTTTAACTGATGAATATTTGCTCCTGCTTTAACTGATGAATATTTGCTAACTTTGCTACTACTGCTTATACTGATTTGTCTATGCCATTGTTGAAATTACACTTTTATTTCAAAATTTCAAAAATTACAAATTTAATTTCAGAGTCATTCCATGTACCCTGTCCTCTGTTAGACCACAGACTGAGTTAATCACAGGCCAAGTTTGATGGGATTTGAAGAATTTGTGAACTGGAAACAAACTATCGCCACAGACTTAATGACTGTAACGCCAGTTGTCTGAAAGCAAGAAAAAATATATTCCTTTGAGGGTCTTTTACTACAGAAAATCACACAATGTCCCTGAACTAAGACAAAACCACTGTGTTGATTACTTAAATACTGCTTTTTCTGTCTAAGTGTCTTTACAAGGACACTAAGATTTATGTTGCATAGAATAATGATGTGGTTTCTCACAAATGCTACTACAGAGAAACTAAGAGGAGAGTTTTTTTTTAAACTAGCAAAACTAACAAAGGAAGATGGTTATGTGGATTATTCCACAGTGTTAACAGGTAGATTAGTCACAGTACTTTTACCATACGCCTTAGCTGATACTTTGAGCTCAAGACAGGTGTTGGTGGGAATGTGGAAAGACAAAAAAAAGTGGTTTTAACCTTGTCAGGTGATGCAGACAGTAGGCTATTCTCAGAACATCTTTCAAACACACAATTATAGAAACGCCTACGCAGACACAATTGGTGAGTGTCAGCATGAACATCCAGAAGTGGAATTCAACCAGACTGAGAACAAAGACCTCCTGCTGTGAACTGAGAAATAGATGATGCTACATGCTGTTCAAGTTCCATGCCAGCACATGAAGGATTAGCAGTAATATCCCAGCTTTTAAATGGATGAGAGACATGCAGACGTTTTGAAGAGAGCCTAAATGCACATGAGGGTCCAAACAGAAGACTATCACTGGCACAATGAGGCTCAAAACCAGAGCTACTATACCTAGTAATACCAAGATTAAGCTCATAAATCATTTAGTCAGGTTAATGGAGAAAAAGTATAGAAACAGAAGTACAACAAAAAGATATTACTATGTAGATATTAGATATTATTATATTATATTATGATATTATATTAGTAGATAAAAGATATTAGATGGTAAATAAGTGCCTCCTACACCATAAAACATGGGAAAAATTTAAAGGCTAGCTTTATTTCTAATTTCTGTAATGCAGCTAGCATGACAACTAGTTGAAAACCACAAGTTATTCGTCAAATCTTCGGCTTGGATAAACATGAAGTGTACATACAGATTACAGCGACATACGTTAGGCCCCACTCTTGCGGTCATGTCTGGTAAAGTTTAGATTAGGTTGGAATTTAAAACCTGTCTGCAGCTACAAAAACATATTCCAATGACTTTACAAATATATTAAGAAATGTACTGATGAAGTGTAAAATAGAAATATAAGTAGACACAAGTACCTATCTCTGGACAAAATGGCTTGATGGCTAAAAGACCCGTGTTTCTGCAAGATACACCTCCATCATTTAAACAATAATTTCCACCATTTTACAAACTTTGTTTCTCCTCCTTCCTTTTTTATTTCCTACTGTTTATTTCTCCACAGCAGGATCTCTCACAAGTAGATGTGTTGTTACATCAGAGAATGGCTGGTTGCCTAATATTACAGGCAAAAGAAAATACATTTTCTGTGTAAAATGGAGGAAAAACAAGGCAGATATATTAGTTCACAGCAGACACTGTTTTATAGCAACACTGTTCTATGCTACATCGCGGCAGGCAACATGCAACTTTACAGCTACGGAAAGAAAATACATTAAGTGTTTAAAATTAAGCCATGATTGCAAAATTCTATCCCTGAGGTGCTGCTAGCCTTTTGGTGAAAGTCAAAACCTGTACATCACTATTATGCTGGAGGTGTTGATATGCTATTGCTATGTGTGATCTTTTTGTCTTATATTTGCTGGAACATGCTGTCATTTTGTTCAAAGCTTATGAAATAGTGATATAATAAATCTCACTTCCTAAAGCTCTATTTAGTGCCTGTGGTTGCCATCAATCAAGTCAGCCTCAAAATTTTTTTAGCTTACCAGGGGGAAATGACGGGGCAATTCTATACAAATTGACAAAAACAAAAAATGTTAAGCGAAAAATGATGCCCAACTCAGCTTGGATGGAGAGGAGCGACAGTTTAATGCTGATAGTATTATTACCTCACAACTCCAGGGTCTCGGGTTCATTCCTGCACTGTTTGCATGGTGCCCTACAAAGGACTAGCACCCCATTCAGATTGTGTCACATGTTACAGTAATCTTATTATTATTATTATTTTAGTAACAAAGTAATGTAAAGGATTACAGTTCAATATTGTGTAATCTAATTACAGTTACTAACTTGCAAGTATTTGCGTTACTTACACACAGATTTCCTGAGCTGTCCTCTGTCTGGGCTGCAGCACCGGCAAGTTGCCAGGTTCACTAATTATAAGTGACTCTGGGCTTATCTTTTTGTCACCTAAAGTGTAAACATAAATACATGGGTTGCATTTTTGTTTCTAGTGTGTATATGCTTACTTGGAGTTTTATAGGATAAATAATAGTTTATTGTAAGTGACTTTTTGTAAATATTGGTAGTCACTGGTAGACAAATATAATTGCTTATTTGGACTTGTTCCCTAATTTGGTATCTCTCTAAAATACCTGTCTATAAAAGCTAAATTGAAGGTTTGTACTGTTGCAGAATCCATTCAAATCTGTGTAACACACAAATTAAATCAGAATTGCACCACTAATGCTTCAAGAGAATTTTCAGCTACTTATCAAATGTCATATATTAAGGAAAAAAGTGTTAAAAACACAATCCACTTGACAAAAAGGGTTATACTTTAACCTCTGACAAGGACTTTTATTATTTTTTATGCTAAAAGTATTTTCTAATAATGTCCTTTTTGGACATTTAACTATTTTACTTTTATCAATATCAGTTTTAAAACTGTAATAAGTAGATCCACAGATATGAATTAAACAATATGAACAATAAATCAAAACCCAAACAGATCCATATTGAATATACAAAAACATGTGGTCACAATGCAAGGCAAGGTCAGAAATGCCAAAGATCAGAACTTATATCAAAACTAAAAGGCTAAGGCAAACATAAGGAATACAATGCAAGCTCATACACAAAAGATCTATTGGAAAACACACCTCAGAATTTACAGGCTTGGTGGGCAAACTGTAAGGCTTTGCACACAAATTCAAGCCCATGTGCATTGTATATCAGTTCAATACACCACAATCACATGGAGGTGCTGGTGTGCTATTGCTTTCTTGTGTGATTGCTTATCTTTTTGTCTTATATTTGCTAGAACATGCTGTCATCTTTGTTGGAAGCTTATAAAGTAGGAATATGATACATTTCACTTCATATAATACATTACATTTCATAAAGGTCTACATTGTGCCTATGGTTGCCATAAATCAAGTCACTCTCATCATTTTTTGGCTTACTGGGAGGCATGAGTAGGCAATTCAGGACATGGAGGAATTAAACAATATTCAAAGTCAAAGCCGAATATCCAAAATGTGTTGATAATGCAAGGCAAGGTCAGAAATCATATCAAAAGTTCAGAAGTCATATCAAAACCGAGGGGCTTAGGCAAAGATAAGGCAAGACAATACAAGGTCACACACAAAAGATCTACTCAGAAAACACAGCTCAGAGCTCACAAGCTTAGTAGTTGAACTGTAAGACTTTCCACAGACATGCAAACCCATGTGCATTTTAGATTAGTTTAACAGGATATTATCAAGACACCATAACATGTGTGCCCTCTGCTGGTCTGGAGGAGAAGTACCAGAGCTCTAACATTAGGGGCCATAACATTAAAACCACAAAATCACTGAAAGTAGAATCTGTTGCTAACATGTTGGTGCCAGATACCACAGCACACCTACAGAGGTTTTGTGGAGTCCATGTCTCGACAGGTCAGAGCTAAAATCTAGCTAAAGAACAATATTAGACCATTATTAAATAGTTAAGGTAGTCTTCAGGATGACATAATAGTTTTAGAAGGGGTGAATGGATTTTAAAGGTTATTTCCTCAAACATAACAAAATGAATAATATATGCACATTCACAATGAGTTGCTTTTACTGGTATGTTAGATGTTGGCTATTCCAAAAATTATTGAATTTTGATAATACTTCGGCTGCATGATGTCCACAGAAGCATGGCCCCTTATAACTATTGGGATATAATTACGGGAAATAGGAAGTCATAAATCTATCACATTACCCTGACTGCTTGCTGCAAAGCATGTTTTATTGCAGTGATTTAAAGTACCTGACCTTTAAGTTAAATCATCAACTATGCCATTATTAATAATGGTATTCATTATTCCTTATAATATTTATGCATGTTTCAAACAGGACAGAAATCTTATTTCCTACTTTAATATTTTTAGGAAATATCTACAACTACACTTCACAAGGCAGTTTATTGAGTGCTGACTGCATTACCTAGAGAAATCTGGTGAAATGCTGATATAGACAAAAGTGCACTTAAAGTGAAGAAATATAATTGGGGAATCATTTAGTGATTTGTCTGGATCAGTCATGCCCAAACCTAGGAATTGTGCAACTGAAACCAAAAAATTGTGCTAT
This sequence comes from Duopalatinus emarginatus, assembly GCA_028565595.1. NCBI lineage: Eukaryota > Metazoa > Chordata > Actinopteri > Siluriformes > Pimelodidae > Duopalatinus > Duopalatinus emarginatus. The sequence continues at coordinate 21,503,395 of JAOVVF010000044.1, forward strand.
TTAAACAATTTAAAATCAGAAAATCTTCTGTGGCCCACCCAAACCTAGTTTTTGTGATCAGATTTGTTACCTGGTAGAACACCTCCACTGACACACATGGATTTCCTGCAGCTCAGATACTCCCTCAGCTTTTTTTTAAATCTCTGGGCTTAGATGAATATTGTCCCTAAATACAAGCCTGTGACTGCCTCCTTTATTAGTAATTAGTAATGTTAGTTAATAATAATATTATTTCGGATTATTTCATGTAAAAGTAGTTATTTCTTGTTTATTTCTTTATAAAGATTTATGGCAATTCTATATTTTATTTTGTTGAATAATGAGTAAATAAACAAGCAAATACATAAGTAAACAAATAAATAAATGTTAGTGACCTCTTATAGCTCACCTGCAGTATTGGGATGGCCCAACAGGGCTCACACACTTTAGGAAACACTGATCTAGATATTATAAAGAAATTTTAGCAAAATTTACAAAGGTTATTAGCTTAGGTGTTTGATTTCAATACAGGCATATGTTAATTGGTGCAAATGTTATAATATGCTATATAATGCTTGACTTGATAAATGCAAACTGGTTTTGCAAATGATTAAAAATGACTAATGAACCCTAATGACTCCATACGGCATCGTTGTTTTCCAACACATTTCAATATTTTTATAATATAAGTGGATCAGAAATAATGGAATATGTAGTTGCCCAAGTGTGTCCTGTTAGATCGATTGTTCAAACAAACAAAAAACAGCTCTGAATGTCTACTCTTGGTTTGAGCCCTGGGTTTTGCTTATAAAGACTTTGTAGTTAAAAAGAAACAGCTGAGGAAATTGAAGCTGGGGAAAAAGGGAAATCAATCAGAGAGATTGCACAAGCACTGGGCTTAGCCAATACAACAATTTAAAATGTCCTGGAAAAAAGAAACCACTGGTGTACTAACAGCCAGACATCAAACAGGTCGCCAAGGAAAACAACAGCAGTTAATAACAGAAACACTGAGAGGGCTGTAAAGAAAAACCCCAAAACAACAGTCAGTAACAACCGCCAACAACCTCCACAGGGCAGTGGTGAAGGTATCATAATCCACCAGTTGAAGAAGTCTTTGGGAGCAGAAATATAGTGTCCATACTACAAGATGCAAACCACTAATCACCAGTAATAATCAGAATACCAACTGGAGCTCACAAATATAGAGCTGACTTGGAACCAAACTTAACCTCTGCCAAATTGAGACCAAAGTGTGGAGAAAGAAAGGATCTGCTCATTACACACACCATGTGAGTTTATTAGTCAAACACATTGGAGGTAGAGTCATGGTTGTCTTTGGAACAGACTGACTAAACTTCATTTGGTGATGTAACTCATGATGGTAGCATCAGAATGAACTCAGTAGTAAAGAATAATTGTCTGCCATTTCACAGACATATATATCCAATCTAATTGAGAGTATCCGCTTCATGCAGGTAAGCACACTGCCAACACAACAAGCTACTTCATCAGGGGGAAAAAATAAGGTTTTAGACCGGCAAAGTCAATCACCAGACCTTAACCCAATTCAGCATGCATTTCACATCTAAAAGAGAAACCTTCTAAAAAAAAAACAAACAAAAAAAAAACTGAGAGGTACAAGCCTGGAAAAGCATCACATTAGAGGAATGGAACAGTTTAGTGATGTAGGCTTAATGCAGTTACTGTAAGTAATGGACGTGGAACCCAATAAATCTATTGATAGATAAATAATCTAACAATTGATCTATCTGTCTATCTCAAATGACAAATAACCAAATAGCTCCAAAAACAATAATAAAAAACTAAAGGTGAAAGTGAACTACTCACTATTTCACCTCTGCATTTGACCCATCCATGCAATGAAACACACACATACACAATTGTGAAAACAGTGGGCAGCCCCTTATCCGCAGCAACTGGGGAGCAGTTGAGGGGTTAGGTGCCTTGCTCAAGGTCATTTCAGTTGCGTCTTATCGGTTGCCAGACTCAAACCTTTTGGTCCCAAGTTGGGTTCCTTCACTACAAGAATACAGCTGCCCCATAAGAAAGAGTCTGTACGTGTTCCTTTTATTACTGAGGTTAAGGTTAGGGTTAGCCATAGCATTAATTAGATGCATTAATCATTATGTCAGTGAGGGTCCCCACAACCGTGTGTGTGTGTGTGTGTGTGTGTGTGTATGTGTGTGAGAGAGAGAGAGAGAGAGACAGAGAGAGAGAGGGGGTTAGTGGGATGGAAACACCTCACTCTGACCTATACATTAAGCATCCATACATGACATAATTAAAAGGCAGATGCAATTTTACATTTGTTCCAAAATGTGAAGTTGTTATTGGGTTATTACCGGGGCTATTGTGTAGCAGCATGTGTTATGATAGATTAACAATAGTCAGCTTCATGCTGCCTAAGAGTCAAAGAAAGCTATTATAACTATGTTGCATTTGCCTCCAAAATGTCTCATTGGCTTTGTTATGGCTGTATCCCTTCTAGCCTCAGCCTCTGCAGCTTCTACTCTAATGGCCTCTGCATTATGCCTCCTGAATCCTCCACTTCTTCTGGCCTGTTTGCCACGAGTTCCCCAACCACTGGCATTATGCCAGTCATTTTCAATAACAGCTTAGAAGTGCCCTGTGTTTCAGGGAAGTTCACACCACACCGATGGTCAATATACAGTTTCCCAAGTTCTTATATACATGAAAGCAACAAAGAGGTCTCTTTGATGTCTGGTTAGAAGTGTTAAAGCGGAAGTATAATAAAGCCGTCTCTTTTCTACTCTCTTCCTCTGCCTGAGGGATGGAGAAAGGAATGGTTCAACCCATACTGTGTTCCAATTAGAGTAAGCCATTCTCTCTCACACACTGAAGAGTCCTCATTTTCATTAGGGAACTGAGTAAAACAAAACTCACATTTACTGTATGTACATGGACAGAAACATATGCTCCTTGCTCTCTCTGTCTCTCTCTCTCTCTCTCTCAAATGCATGTAGGTTTTGTGTTTATAACAATATATGCTAATAATACTGCCTAATATAAACTCATACAGATAATGTAGCACATTCTGTTTGTGCCCTTGACCAAAAGTAAGCAGGTCATTAGCTGTCTTCTTCTTTCCTCACTTTGCATGTTAAAGGATATAACTTAAGCAGGACTAATGTCTTCATTTTCACTCCATATGTTTAGAGTAATGGTCAAGCAGGAGAGTTCAATGACAGCTTTATGATGAATGTTTTGTTGCCCAGTTTCATCAGTGCTTCATCATACCTCCAGGACTCTTTTTCTGAAAATCATCCATGGCACTTGTTTATTAATTAATCCTGTCAGTCATTTTACTAACCCCAGAAGTATATTATGCCTCGATTTGTCCACCCTTAAAATGAAGTAGAGTAAATCTTTAAGACTTTTTTGAGAACCAGATGACCACTGAAGTGTAAACGTCAGTCATTTTTTATTACTTTTTTATTACAGACCAGATTATCTTCATGCACCCTATGAACTCAACAGTTTCATTCAAGTGTAGTTTTTACAACATAAACATTTCTTTTGATGTGTGTATGCAAATGTCCTTGTGGGAAAAAATAAATTTACAGCACTAGAGTGTAATTACTCTACTTATCTCAGTATGTGCACACACCTTTGACTCATCTAGTGGTTTTGTGTGTCATGATCCTCCTGCTCTCTTTCTCTCAAATATTTCTCCAAGGACTGTCTGACCTATCTGATATAAAATTACTATACACTGAAACAAACACACACATACAGTACATGGATAGATGGGGGTGTTCACTCTCCTTCTTTTTCTATGTCTCACACAAATGCACATTCAGAGCAGGGAAATTATGAGTTTGTGCACTGAGAGAGCCTCCTCTGGCACACTGAAGGCTGAGACACCTTACCACATACCTAATTACTGCTGCACTCAACTCAATTCACCTTTTTTAAAGCTGAACTAGTAATGGGCTATTAGAGGTAACAAAAGGACAGAGCAACTGGACTGAAATTATAATGGTACAATGTTCCAGGCAGTTGCCACCATCAACAGAAGTAGCAAAGCCTTTTTTTTAATGTACAGCCTTTATTTCACCAAAAATGTGGCGCATCTAATTCACACACATTTTCCTTTTCCTTTTTTAATTATTTGCCAAAATTGCATTATGAATGTATTCAGAAACCAGATGCTGGATTCATTTATCTTTTATTGCTTTATACTATATTATTCTGTTGTGCAAATCTGCTATCTCATACATGCCAGTTATGAGATATTTATTAGCACATACATGAAAATTAAAATTTAAATGTTAATAGTCATATATTTATGTACTACCTTTATTTCACCATAAGTATATAACACATAGTGGAATACTCTGAGGCTGTGAATAGTCCCAGAAGGTGCAGCAGCTTATTTCATGGCTATGAAAACTCATCACATTAAAATTCACACATCACATAACTTTAACGTCAAAGGCCTGCTCCATCCCTTTTGTGCTGCCTGAGGCTTCCTGAGGCATCCCTCCATAAGTGAAAATGGAGATGCAGTTTCTTGAATAATCTCATCATATTAGTAACACCTCCAACACTGTGACTTGTGGATTGTGTGGCTATATATCACATAATGAGAACAGGCAGAAGATGAGACATCTGCGATGTTAGATTTATTGTTATTGAATTAATTATGACTAGTGCTGTTGTGTAGAACCAGATAGCTATATATAGTATAATATAATATATAGTGCAGGGAAATAAGTATTATACACTGACTTGCCAAAGTCATGGGACAGAAACTAGTATTGTGTAGGACCCAATCTAGCCTGGCAAAGGGCAGCAAATTGAAGTGGCACCAATTCCACAAGTGGACAGAAGACTCCTGCAGGTATGTTGAGCTATGCCGTTTGGATATCCACCCACAACTCTGTGGTACATGTAGGTGCAGCATCTTAGGTGCGAATAGACCTCTCTACCACATCTCATAAATGCTTAGTTGGGTTCATGCCAGCCAAAAGTGAAGGCCACAACATTCAACAGATCTCTCCAGCCCTCAATGTCCCTCAAAACAATTCTGAACAACCGATAGTATGGTCCATTATCCGCCTAGAATATTACATCATTCCCATCTGCGGGCAGGCCTCTGCACCATACACTGTGGGTGGTAATGCTTTACTTCAGTTGGCAACTTCAGAAATGGAGTGTTCTTTCCACCTGGCACCCACTACCAGGCCTCATTCAATAATTCATGCCACGAGCATTCTGTCCAGTGTTTAAAATTAAGATAGTACTTCACCACGTATACTTTGGCATTCCCAAGCCATCACCACATGTTAATAAATATATATATATATATTCTATACTCAAAATTCTTGAGCAAGGTTTGAGTGTGTGCTGCTGGTACACTTTTGGGTCATTAGTATGCAGGGTTTTTCAGTAATTAAATTATGTCAGGTATGTTCTGGATTTGGCACTAAACTCCATTTCCCCAAATCCCTCACAGCCCACAGACATGGCACTGCATTGAATGAGAATTCAATTTGCCATTCTCCATGCTCATCTTACCAAACTACTGATCACACACACCTGGATTTTGCTCAGTGTATTGTTCATGCCAAGACGTTGTTTATTGTGCTCTTGCTGTTGTTACTTTGACCCCTGGAATGTTTTTTGGATTCTCTGCTTTCTGGTTTTGCCTAGTACTTTATGCTGTTTGCTTTGTGCCTGTTGTCTGATTATGAGTTTGCTTTTACTAGTTTGGACTGGTTGCTCATGGCCTGTTTATTAGTCATGGATCAGCTTTACTGTTTGGATCTGTTTAACCTCAGTAAAACTGCACTGTATTTGGACTCATTCATGTCTCTCGACAAATTAAAGGACATCTGTTGCTGGGTACAATTCCAAAATAGATCTGTTGTGACCTTAATATTCATCTATATATAAATATTCTGCATAAGAAAACAGACAAATTCAGCTAATGCGTGTGTATGTCTATAGTGCACTGTAAGTATTTAATACACTGGCATACATAACCACATTATCTAGATCTCCAGCACATCTGTAATGGAATTCATGCAGGTAATTGCCAAGGGGACCAGGAGGCACTTCTACTGCTGTATATGACAGAGGATTTTTTTTTTCATCAATCAACACAGGTACAAGCTCATGAAAATTTGTCACTTAGTATTGTGTGTATAATTAAACTTAATCAGCTGGAGGCAGTATTGATTGATTGGTACTAAGTGTACCACAAAGGAAACAAAATGTGTATGTACTTCTGCAGACAGAGGAAAAGACAATAGAGAGAGAGAAAAAAAAAGCAGCAAGTGGGGAGATGAGATGCACGTTTGGGGTGAACACCAAGAGACTCTATTACTGAAACAACACTTGCATAATAATTCTTTTGGCAGCAAGTAGATGTTGTAATAAAGTTTATTATGTCCTGACTCTGAGGTCTCTTACTAATATTCAGTGCTCTATTTTAATCAAGTCAAATTAGATAGAAAAAATTCAAATAAAATCAAAAGCTTGAAAACTGGTTGCTCAGACATGGTTGGTTGCTTAGAACAGAATTTCCCTTCTGCTCAGTGTACATTGGGACAGACTCCAGCACACCCCATGACCCAGCAGTAAGATAAGGAACTTAGATGATGAATGAATATTTAAATTTCAACATCAAGTATTCAGTAGTGATTAAATGTCAAAATTTGGTATTCAGTTGCTCAATAATTCCAGTTCTAGTTGTTATGGCAGTGATTTGCTTCCATGCCCAACTGAATGCTACACACACTCACACGCACACACACACACACACACACACACACACACACACACACACACACACACACACACACTTACCACTGATTTCACACCAAAGTCTGAGTAAGAATTTTGCCCTTGATGGGATTAGTGTCAACTTTGATACAGTGAAGCACAGTAAAAGGAAGAATGAGAATTCACAAAAAGGAAATGGCATATGCAATAATTCAATTTCTAACTCATGCCTGATTGTATGAATGGATTGTCAGTAGAAGATTTATGCCTTGATTGCTTCCCTGTCTGTCCTCCGCTGTCTAATTTAACTTGTTTTTTGTGCTGACTGCAGTGAGGTGCCTTTTTATTTTAACATCAGAAGCTAAACTAAGTGAGGCCTGCTGCCAAAATCACCCACAAGTACAAGTATCTTTAAGAAGTACTGATCACACTGTCACTGTAGATTTATCATTACAAACTACTGATTAACCAACCAAATATTGGATGAACAATTTAGAAGGTAATTGTTTTGATACTTATTTTGATGGTAAGAATGTTGATAGTATGTTTGATAGATTGACTGTAGACAGTGTGTATAATAGATTAAATGTTGTGTATGATAGTTTGCTAGAATGTTGGTGTGTATGGTGAGTGGATTGTTGATAGTGATTTTATTATATTGTATAGAGTATATTGTCACATACAAGGAACTTGGTGAATTAGTGATATTCACGTTATAAACAGTATGACTTGACTGCTACCACTTTTTGCTACTATGTTCGGGTGTATAGTAGATTGATTGTGGGTGGTATGTATGGTAGGTGGAATAATGCTGGAATGATGTTGTGTCTAATGTTGTGTATGCGGGGATGAATGCAGATGGTATGTTAGACTGTAGTGTTAAAACCCAGTACTCAGGTTCTTTGTAAAGCTGTAACATTTCACTTGAGGGGATTGATGCAAATGTAGCTAATTTAGCAATTTATCTAGATGCAATTTTATGTAAGTAAGTAACCAAGGAAGGAAGACAGGAAGGAAGAAGAAAGGAAGGAAGGAAGGAAGGAAGGAAGGAAGGAAGGAAGACAGGAAGGAAGAAGAAAGGAAGGAAGGAAGGAAGGAAGGAAG
>JAOVVF010000044.1:21511351-21535734 GCA_028565595.1 Duopalatinus emarginatus
AGGAAGGAAGGAAGGAAGGAAGGAAGGAAGGAAGACAGGAAGGAAGAAGAAAGGAAGGAAGGAAGGAAGGAAGGAAGCACATAATGCTCTCCTGGGCACATAATGTTAGAATTCTGTCCATGTCCTGACTCTGTGTGCAGGGTAAAGCCAATAAGAAAGAAGTATCATGGGATTCTATAATAAAAATGTTGCACATTGTGAAGAGAGAGAGCGAGAGACGGAAAAATGGCAGAGGAAACACACTGGCATTAAGTATTCACCGTCAGCATACAATAGCTCCAGCTATAGCTTGTTCAGAAGATTTCAATTTCCACATCATGTGAATCATCTGTGCTGGCATTGTGCAGTCACATTCCTATTAAACAACTCGCTCTGTGAAATCTCCTGAGATTGGGACTTACAGGAACCCTGATCTGGCAAATATTGAGTTTATATCAGAAAGGCAGAGATATTCTCAGAACTCATACTTCTCTTAAAAAGTCGGTCATTGAATATTAACATTCATGAGTGAATAATAATCAGGCAGAGGATATCCAGGGCATGTGCAAGCCTTCTGGATTAACAGTCAGTCATTAGGTTACTTATACTATATGTATGTATATATATATATAAGTATGGACAATTTGACTGTATATACAGACAAGTGGGACATTAAAGAAAAAGTTGGTTATGCCTAAGGGTGGTGAGTGCCCCTGATTTTGTATTATGTTTGGGGACAATCTAAATCTCCAGACGAACAGCACGGTTGCTAATATATATGCATTAGCTATAATAACCATAAATAGTAGTTAAAGAGCAATGAGTACCAGAGACAGGCAGAATCAACCTTTATGGACAGCAACTAAAGCACTTAAAGCGAATCATACAATCTCAATAGCAAGAGAGAGATAATGCAATGAAAAAGCTTAAAGGATATACAGTAGAGGAAATAAGTATTTGATCCCCCACTGATTTTGAAAGTTTGTACATTGACAAATAATTAAACAGTCTATGATTTTTATGGTAGCTTCATTTTAACAGTGAGATATGGAATATCAAAAAGAAAATCTAGAAAATGAAATAGTATTTAAATAAAATATAATTTGCATTTCACCGTCAGGCATGGTGGTGGAAGTGTTATGTTTTGCAGGTGTTTTTCTTCTAAGGGCACAGGCCAACTTCACCGCATCGAAGGGAAGATGAACGGGACCAGGTATCGCAAAATCCTGGGTGACAACCTCCTTGCCTCCACCAGGGCACTGAAAATGGGTTGTGGATGGGTCTTCCAGCACGACAACGACCCAAAACATACAGCCAAGGAAACAAAGGAGTGGCTCCATAAGAAGCATATAAAGGTCATGGAATGGCCTAGCCAGTCTTCTGACCTCAATCCCATAAAAAAAATCTAGGGAGGGAGCTGAAGCTTAACGTTTCCAAATGCATGCCTAAAAACCTTAAGAATTTGGAGATGATCTGCAGAGTGGAGTGGGCCAAAATTACTCCTGAAGTGTGTGCAAACCTTATAAAAAAAAACTAAAAGAAATGTCTGACTGCTGTGCTGCTTAACATTTACATTTACATACGACTTATTAATGAGTCTAACTATTTAGTCAATGACAGGTTTACTACAAATATAAGGTTAAGTATGCCCAACTGTTGTGTTTTAAAATACATTGTTGTTGTACATCTCGTTTTGATGCTACTAATGTAATTATATGTCCTAATTCTTTCCTAATATGTGCAGTAGTTGTTCGAAGCAGTTTGCATTTCATATCTTCTGTGCATCAATACCCTACAATATAATATCGGAATCACTTTGACAGCTGATATTTTTGGTAGCCATTAGTTCATATGGTAATTTAAACAGCTAGTAACAAATCATATTTATAGTTCACATAATAATCTACTTACACTTTGTACTTATTCAAAAAGAAGAACTTATTTGTTTGGTCAATTTGTAGCCTTTTACTTTTATATAATCCCCCTATTCAGATGTTTTAATATTAAACATGTTTCACCCTGGTTAAAATAAATTACAGCGATATTAACCTTTCTCACCTTTGCTTAATTATACAATTAATCTCACATGAAAATCCCTGTCAGATAATAGCCATTACGTGACCATAAGTACACTGAGCTACAGAGTCAATTGATGTGATGTTCTAAAATGGCCCAGAAACACAGTAATATGTCAACAAAGATCTACGTCTATGTCGTAACTGATAGAAGCCTATTTTTAAATGAGCTTATTATTGTAATATTTTTGCTCCAGATTTAATGACCACCCTGAGTAGGATGTAACACTTATCAAAGAGGAATGAATGAATGCATGAATGAATGAATGAATGAATGAATGAATGAATGAATGAACGAACGAATGAAATGAAAACCTGATGATTTAACAGCTTAATTTTTCAGGACAATATATTACCAGCTTTGATCTAAGCAACTTATCTGTTTGGCTGTTTTCCCCAAAGCTCTGAAGGATTTCAGACTTGCAGTGCATAGAATGAAAATGATTTGGTTTTCATGTTAAACTTCTAGATCAATATTAACATTCTCGAACTAACTGAAGATTCTACCCTTGGACTGAATGCATTATTCAAGCTGGTATTAAAGCATGCATCTTATAGTTTGGTAACAAAAAGTGTCGAGCTAAACAGAAGTCTTTATAACAAACTACACAGGCAAAATGGTTACATTCCGCTCAATAGCAAGCCAGGGGGAAAGCAGATACTGTGCCATCGAAATGCTTTATAATTTTCGTCCCTTCCCTTGTAAAAAAGGGAGAAAATAATATTTAAAAGCAATTTATGTTTAAAAGTTTCAAGGGGTTTATTTATAAAAACAACAAATTAGTGTCAGTTATCATCTCAGAAAAATAATGCATGGCTTCAGTAAAACGTTTGAGGGCAGTGACTTTAGACTTATACGCATTTTCTCCACCCACACACAGAAAGCAAGCAGTCTGTATCCACTCACACACATTGCATCTAGTTTCCCAAGCGTTCCGGATTTGCCTCGCAAATAGAGCCATGGATTTTTTTTAGCACAAAAGCAGAGACTGTAATGAAGGATTAGTAGAGAGGACTGAAATTGAACTTAGGCATGCATAAATCTTGTGCACACATTTACAGGGTAAAAGCAAGTTATGAAGATCTTATTGCTTAGTGCTGTAATAAAGACAAAAGAACAAGAACGGGTGAAATCTACCACTAGTCAGTCAGAGCTGAATATATGACTGCTTCTGAGGAGCTGCATTTGCACTTGTCCTCTCACTGTGCCTTGGAGAAATTAGAGGACAGGAGAGAAGGTGAGCTGAAGACTTACCCGGAAACAAAGGCATTGCAATTATCAGAGCAGTTCTCAGAGGGAAAATAAGCATAAACAAACGGGACTCACACCTCTGCCATCTGTTTTTTCAGAAGACCACTAATTGCCTTGTCAAGCTCTTCAGGTTCGTGATAATACAAAAGCACAGATCTTTTGTGTCACTTAAACGAGGATATACACACATATGGTTCATACATTAGAGGAGTAAGGGGTGATGTCATTTATTTTCTTGAGCTGTATGCCATATTATTCAATTAAGAAGGAAAAACACGTGTCATCTTGCAAAGTAGACTGACTATTTTATTTATTTCATCTTCGTTATAGTTTTAGTGTGGCAACATTGCCCCCTACAACATCTCAATAGAACTACACAGAAACAAAGATGAGTTAAGACATGCTTTATTTTCAGTATTGGAAGATTTATTTCAATGGAATCTTTTTTTCAAAGCTTATAAAATCCTTAACTAGAATTCCTCTGCTATGAAAACCAAGGGTTTCTGTGTCCATTATACCCATGAATGTTTAAGTTCCTCTGGGTCCTCCTGTTTCCTCAAACCTTCCCTAAACATCCTAGTAGGCGGTATTAGGTCAAATAAATTGCCAATTAATGTGAATGAGTGTGTGAATATGTGTAGGCATTGTGCTCTGTGATGTAACCCAACTTAAGTCTACCTTAGTGTTTTTGGGATAGGCTGTGGATTCAATACAATCCTATCTAGGGCAAAACAATTACTAATGTGAAGAAATGGAGTAGACTATTCTAACTTTGCATTTTTGTTGTCTTTTACAGATACAATATAGTCATTTACCAGTGTGTGTTAGCAGTAGTACAGAAAAGGTTTTCAATAAATGCTTGCTGTACTAGATATTGGGTAGCTGAGTACAATTTACATTTCATTAAGACATAAAAAAATGTAAAATATCAGTTAGCCATATCTTTATATAATGAGGTCTGGCAGTGTAATGCTTTTCTATACCTGCCACAAACACACCTCAGCTCTCCTGTTTGGGCCTGTTTTAGCCCACCATGTCTATTGTCCTGACAGACAAGTGTGTGAAGTGCTTCAAGTGCCAGGAACAGGTGTTGGGCAGAGAGAGTGAGAGGGAGGCCAGTGTGCTTTAGCCTGGGCCAGTCGTAAGCTCCCAGAGCACTGAACTGAGAAACTGCAGGTAAGCAACATCGACACACTATCTTCATTTGGCTGTATGATTGTGTTCAGAGATTTAGGAAGTATGTGTAAAAGTTAAAAGTAATATATATTCAACACACTACTCTGTCAGTGGAGGCAGAGGTGAGGAGGTTCTGAATCCTCTGAAGATGTATGGCCTGTATTTGGAAGCAGTGAATGACTACATTAATGAGTCCTATGGGGAGGATGTTTGGAGGCTTATTGAGGCCCGAGCAGAGATCCCTCACCTGAAGTTTGTACGCCATCAAATGTACAAGTAAGTCTCCTGTTTATCACATCTCCTGTTTGTCACTTTTGTATTATATACAAATGAGTGTGAAAGCTTCCTATAGTGTAAAATATAAAATAAATGTAATTTATGACAAATCTGGTTAAAAATGTTAGTTATCAGAAACTAACAAAATTGTCAAATAGTTTATGCTAAAATAATAATTTTAGAGGGAAAAAACATGACACAATTTGCCTTCAAAACATGTTATAACTGCCTTCAATCTATTTTATATCCTCTGAGAATTTATTTCCTTCTCAGTTGCAATGTTTGGGCCCTAATTCTTAGTGACAAATCTTTTATAATGATGATTTTATGGTGTATGGCTGCCTTCTTCCAATCAGATCTCTTTTTTAGGGGGAATTTTTGTCTTGTTTCACGAATGCTACACATTTTATTTTTCCACTAAAATAAAATGATTATTGCACTTTTGCCCCAGAAAGTATCAAGGATGCAAGTTTTCCATCGCTCATATGTATGCATGTATGTTTGTGTTTCATACAGTGTGCTTTAACCCCTTACATACTGGTCATTGCATTTTGACTCAGCCGAAAAATCCCCAATAATAAGTGTCTATGCCAGAGATTTAAACCACAGGTCTATTTAGAATGTATCTGGCTTTAATAAATGGGTGATCAGTCCCTAATTTTAATGCTTCAGTGAGCAGGAAGAGTACACTTGAGAAAAAATGTCCACTATTGCACTGTATAATGTAATAGAATATCAGGCTAAAAATGGCATTTTAGGGTGTTCTTACTGCTGTCAAATGTAAAAATGGGTTAAAGTCAATCTGAAGACTATGTAAAGCTCAGATGAGTGGTAAATCTGCTATAATATATGCCACGACTCACAACATACACTCAGAGTGAATTCATTGGTTAGTTGCACATTTTTAAAGGGAAATACTTTTTTTTCTAGTGACAATCTCATCCTTCGTCTGGCTAAGGCAGCAGGAGAGGTTCTGGGGAAGACCCACGATGAGCTGATGTATGCCTTTGGAGTCTATATGGTTAAACGAATAGGAAACTATGGCTATGAAAGGATTCTCAAGGTGACTGTGAAGTAATCAATAGACAATACTAATAATACAAAAATCAGACACTTTAATAAATACATTTCACCTCTGCACCTGTTTCTGTGTGGTTCAGGTTTTGGGCCGCAATGTACGAGACTTCATCAATGAGCTGGATAACTTGCACGAGTACTTCCGCTTCTCATTCCCTAAAGTGCAACCACCTAGCTTCTGTGTGGAAGAAGAATGCGAGACAAGTCTAACACTGCATTATCGCTCAACTAGAAAGGGTTTTACTCAGTTTGTTAAAGGTAATTATAAACTCAAGCACAGGCTGGGCATGAAAATTAATGCTGGTAAGTTGCACAGAAAATGTTTGTGACTGAAACCAAAATTATTTAAATAAAATACATGGTGATTACAAGGACTACAAGACAGAACAGCCAAAGCACGTCACCTAGGCACCTCTGTGGCTGCTTCTCACATTATGTGACTGTTTCATGTTTATGTTTAATGAGTGTTTAGTTAGCCTTGTTTCGTTCTAGCAATTTAAGCCTTGGGTTTTGTTCACTGATTTGCAGCATATTGGCAAACCACACTGTAAGATACATCATTACATTCTTTTTTGTCCACTTTGATTCCTGCGAATTCTGTTTGCCTGTGTGTGAGCGCATACATTAAAAACAACCTTCAGTTGTGTCCACCAACCAACATCTCGATGAGTTTCTGACTCCACATTACAGGTGGAGATAAATAAAGTAGAGATGTTTTTGATAACCATGTTGTCAATATGTCAACCAAATATTGACCTTAAAAATGCAAATAGTCCATTACTCCCTTTTTACAGCTGGAACAAGTTAAAGCTTGTTACATTTATTTCCAAAATGTGGTTGGCATACCACACATAATGAAATAGATTTCTTGCAATTTTTCTGTTGACATACAGACTGACTGGCAAAATAAATGAGATTTTTTACTACATTGTTTGTGCTATTAGCCTGAATTTTTGTCATGTATTTCTGTAGGCCAACTTTCTCAAGTGGGACGCCAATTTTACAACACAGACATTGAGGTGGAGATTTTGTCTAAAGAAGAAACAGAGAAAATGACTTATGTGGTAAGATATAATGTCCTAAGAAGATTTGATCTGTTTTTTTTTTTTAACAAATATGTAAAAGATGTGCAATAACTGAAAGTGTCATATGGCTGAGAAATTTACCTGTCTAACAGATTTCTTCATTTTCACTCCAATGCTTCTGTAGGTGTACAAGATGAACTTTGACAATGCTGCATTTAAGCATCGCATGCCCCAGCAAAAAACAGCACCAGGTTATGAAAAACTCCCTATGAAAAGGGGCATCTTCTTTGACATGTTCCCCTTTAGCGTGATCTTCCGCAGAGACATGACTATGTACCGCATAGGAGATGGCCTTAAGGAAGTGTTTTCAGACCTGCAAGGCAAAAAGGTCAATGAGGAGTTCACTTTGGTGCGGCCCATGTTGGAGTTTAGTTGGGACAATGTAAGTAGGCCAGACACACAGTTATGTGTGTCTTAGCTGAGTAGACACTTTCTGTTCAATAATGCAAAATGTGCCAAAGGGACATTTAGTGATTTATGAAGTCTCAGCTACTTAGTGTATAAACAGATTTCAGAGGCTCAGCAATGAAAGAAACATCACTGGCCCATTCAAAACAAAGTATATTATGAAGAGTAGATATTGTCTTTCAATGCAAATGTTATGAAAAAGGGACATAATTCCTCAGACATTTTCGCTTACTGACTCAGGTATGGTCCATAAGAACTGAATTTACATCTCATTTTCTATCGTCCTGTGACACGAATCACAATCATGAAAGTGAATAAAGGGGGAGGTTTGCTTTATTACTATTAACAGATAAGACATTGCCCATAGGACCATAAGAGACCCCCCTAAACGGTAGAGACATGTATAGATTACAGGAGCTGTCTTATGAAATAAACTGTGAGGCCAGCACACCACTTGGTATCTGTAGTAAACAGCAAAACCCCCCTACTATCTGTTTTCCTTTAGATCTACACTCACCTCAACAATGTGTTTGAGCTGCTGTCAAAAGCGGTTGTAGAGAGCAAGCAGAAGGTCAACATCCCTAAACTCAGCAAAGAAGAGCCAGAGGAGAAAGAAGAGAGTGAGAAGCCAAAGAAGGAAGAACGAGGTACAGAGTTGCTGCCAGTTTGCTTTCTGACTAGAACATTATGAATATTTCAGCATGAGCTGCTAAATTTTCATGCCGCATTTCATGCCGCTAGTCTTGAGTCTGGGGTAGGATTAAAAAAAAGTCCACTACAAAGAAAGAAAAACTGTCAATGTCAAAAAATGTTCAATATTTTACAGTGTTTAAAATCTCTGTAACACATGCTTATGCAAAATTTAATTAAATAGACGTACTCTGTTTCCTCAATGTTTCACATGATGCTGTGTAATCTATTTACATGGTAATATATTTACATCCAGTACACATAATGTGTAGTGTAATTAACGCTTTTTCAAGGCTAACACCTAACTGTCACATGTTATTAGCGTATATATAAGCAATATACATTGTGTGGTATAGTACTATTAAATAATTACAACTAATTTTAGTAAAGAATGTATGTCATATCCAGTGGGTTTTTATTGTCATTCCTCGATAGCTTGTATATGATTTCTCCAAGACCATGATGCAGCACTTAACAGTATGTGAGACTAGATAAAGCGCAAATTCACAACAGTGTCATAGCGGAACAGAACAATAAATACACAGAACATGGGTTGTAAACTCTATCACAGCAGCTACTAATCCTACATCTACTCTGAACAGCTTATCAAATAATAAATCAACATGCCTTGTGCCTTCAGACAGCAAGGCAATGGATGAGATGAAAGGAGCTGATCAGGAGTACAGCAGCGCACTGACCCAGTACAACAGCTCAGCAAACTCTGGAGGAGAAGACATTGAACTGCTTGCCTTTCAGACCGTCACTGGTTAGATTTACTATTTACAAACCCACTAACAACCATACCGTTCAGTACAGAACCATGCATGTAGATTTGATTAGAATGATAAATGCCATATTTAATCAAAGAAATGGTAGCCTCAGTTTTATGTAGTTGACACTCATTTCAGGTAAACAAGCTTGAAAACATGCTTGCACTGACTGAGGCTCTCTTCTCATTTGTATTTAGGCAAGTGCAGTGAAACTATATTTGAGGACATGCGAGAACCACCTAAAAAGCCACTCCATCTGAAGGGCCAGATGAAATATGTGCCTCAGTGGGATTCACTTATCTTCCTTGGCACACCCATGTAAGCCTGGTGCAAAATGTGGTTCTACTTGTTTAATCAATAAGCCTGCAGCAATATAGAGCGGTCAATAGCCAGTCTGATCAAATTAGAAGCCAGCACTAAAGCTTTAACATGGCACGCTTTATCATTTTATATGTTCAAATTGTAACTGACTAGATTTGTTTGATCAAACATACCATAAAGTCAAACCTAAACAAGCATCTATGAGTCAAACAGTGCTATAAAGGTTTAGTCTACATTACAACTTATCCAATTTCCTTTTCAGTATTGAGACAGTGGAGGACATGATTAAAATGGGCGTTTATGTCAATGACCTCAACCTGCATGATTCTAGCAGAGAACTCATTCTGGCAGGAACTCAGCAATCAGCCGAGCTGCAGCTGGCACTTGATCAGGTACACCATGTTCTCAGAAGTGGCAGCACTTAGCATTCCCTAACAATACACACAAAATGTGAAAATATCTTCAATATGTACATTTACCAAATATGCTTTATTGATTGATTTGTTATTGATATAAACATTTATATGTCTAGGCTCAATAATTTTTAATTTCTTCTATATTTAACTATAAATGTTACACGTTACGATATTTTTTATTATTAACAATAAAATATTAATATTTAATAATTACATTTAAAATGATTAATAATTAAATAACATGTGCTGCCTACACAGGAGCAACAGAAATATGCCCAGCTGCAAGAGATCATAAAGAAACTGGATGAGGAGAAGAAGAGGGGCGACTCATTGCTGTATGCTATGATACCAAAAGCTGTGGCTGACCGACTGCGCAAAGGCATCACAGCACTAGAGACCTGTCAAGTAAACACACACACACACACACAATGTCTGTCCAGCTAATTAGTTGGCTAACCTTTGCCTCATTATGTAAGCAGCCTGTTGTCACTTGCCAGCACAATGTCCTCATCAGATACCCCGTCTAAATAAGCTTCATCCTCAATAAACAAAAAATATTCATGTCATTATAATTTTGCTTATTTGCAGCTTTTGGTTGATTTTTGTGGTTCTGTTATCCAGGTTTTCCCAGATGTGACCATCCTGTTCAGCGATGTGGTCAAATTTAATGAAATCTGTATCCACATCACACCCATGCAAGTGGTGGACATGCTCAATGAAATCTACATCGTTTTTGACACCCTCAGTGAGAAACACAATGTGTATAAGGTAACAAAGCTTACATTACAAATGCATATCATTAAAACGGACATGATTACCGAATTAAACTACCGAAGACAAGGCTACCTGACCTCTTTATTGTTACTGGTCAATTTACTTTTGCTGGGCCTAAGATATCAAGCTCATAAAAAGAGATGGTTTAAATATAGCCATATCTTTAACTGTCTAGTTTAGAAATCTTGTTCAGGTCTTGAGCTGGAGAGTTCAATGGCACAGCAGGGAGTGGTAAGCTCAGGATATGCTCTGTGTGGAGTTTCAGATGTAATCACCAACATCTACATGACGTCTTTCTGTCTCCACCACTTTCTTCCCACCTCTTTAAAACATACCAATAGATAAATTGGAGTGGAGTGTGTAGGTGAGGTGCCCTGTGATGGACAAGCATCCCATCTAGAGTGTATTCCTGCTATGTGCCCAGTGTTTCTGTGATAGCGCTGAATGATTGAATGAACATATCTTGGGTTTATGAGAATAACCTGGATGCATTGTTCACAGGTGGAGACCATAAGAGATGCTTATATGGTGGTGGCTGGAGTGCCTAATAAGACCACATTTCATGCTCACCATATCTGTGACATGGCTCTAGATATGCTAAGCTCCATCGATCACCTTAAAGACCCCTCTACCGGGGATAACATTCAGATTCGTGTTGGTAGGTGCACTGTGACACTGAGATCCTAATTGCACTGTATTAATTTTAGATTTTTTTTCATCATTTTTTCTCAGTTGTCATTGCAAAGTTGTAAAAATATCATTTCTGAGATGAAAGTAATAGCGAGAGACTTAATAAGTGTATTTGTGGTGTCTTTTATAGGAATCCACTCTGGTATGGTGGTGGCAGGGGTAGTGGGCCTGAAGATGCCACGCTACTGTCTGTTTGGAGACACGGTGAACACTGCTTCTCGCATGGAGTCCAACGGTGTGGTAAGAGATGAGTTAATGGTGTCTTGATACCATAACTATTTCTTCATTTACAAATTACGAGACAAGCCAGCAGGATGCAACGTAGCAGGTCCCAGGACAAACAAAGGATTAAGAACGTTAATCACCTTAATTTGACTTGGGAGTTATAAAAGGATGTCGTGTTTATCAGTGTCTTTCTCTGTGATTAGGGTATGCAAATCCACATTAGCCAAACCACCAAGGACCACTTGGAGCATGAGCCATATATCATTGAAGAAAGGGGCAAGATTTTTGTAAAGGTAAATATTATTCTACATTCCCATCCAGAATACTGAGCACTGTCTGGATTCTTAATGGATATAAAGTATTTGGCTTTCAGACAGTAATATGTTTAAATTTCATTGTTAAAATTTATTGTTAAAATATGTAATAAAATGTACTTGTTATGAATATATTAAAACAAAAATAATAATTATGATTAAGGGAAAGGGCTATATGAAGACATACTGGCTGAAAGGGAAGAAGGACCTATCCTTTAAAACCCCAGCTGAGCTTCGTTACAGCAGTGAGCAGAAAGACTCTGAGGATCGAAGCTCTAATGGGTAAGCAGAGCATTTTGACACAAAACATTTGACAAAAATCTTTACAATGATAATGACAAAGAAAGCAAACTCAGACACATAATTGCATCAAAACAAGGTTGCACTTTGCTTGTGTTGATTTGACCTCTAACAATGTCCCTTCCCTTTCCTTCTCACTGATGGCTGCTTTTGGACAGTTCAACTTGTACCAATACCAAGCACTCCAACTCCAACCTAAACATCCCCAACAAGGAGCAGGTAGAGGGGAAGCCCACCCCTACAGACCTGCCCCCTGACACACTCCCACCATTAGAAGGCACCACAGACTCCACTGTGGCCACCAATGAGCCTCAGGACAAGGAGAAGTCTAAAAAGACAAAGAACAACAAAGGAGGCAAGGCAGAAAATGCCTCGCATAATTCACAGGAGAGTTCTCCCTCTGCTGGTAGCCAGAGGAAGGCAGGCCCAGTGCTCAATAACAAAAAGCACAGCTTCAGGAACCAGTACGCACGGCTACCAGCCAACCTGCCCATGCGCAGTGCAGCCTGCACCCTTCTGTGAGACACAAGCAATCGTTCATTCTGTAGTTTAAACCAGACTGAACTAAAAGCCTTGCTTCACTGACAGAACAAAATCAAGGGCCAGCTTAACTCAAGTTCTGAAATTCATAGATTATTGTACTTTAAGAAAAAAGAACTTCAGAACTTGATGTGAGATGGTACTATACTATATTACAACATACTATACGATACAGCAGAGGGATAGGTGAAAGTGTTCAGTTATAATCCTTAATACTATATGCTAACCAGACATACCAACTGTTTTCATTACATCTGAATCCAGAATCTGAAAAATCATTACTGTAGCACATTAACAAGAATTTCCTCTTCCTTTAAATAAAAACTATTTGACAGTTTTTATAGATGGAAACTGATAACAAACTGCTGTGCTAGTGTAAATGTTGATCTAGTGGTTTCTGGACATGAATAAGAGGAACAATTACAGTATATTAAAATCTTATTGTAACTGAATCCGCAGGCTACCCAGAACACAAGCTGTGCCACATTCATGTATGAAATAGTACAGAAGGTCATATGCTGCTGTTGACAGGAGAAGACAGGTGCTTTCTTTTAGCCAGTGTCTCAGACGGTTAGCATCATGCGTGCAAGTCTGATACGCAGGCTTGCTTTCTTTAGTTCTTATGGTGGAATGTTGGGGCACATTTCAGTGTCTGAACAGTGGATTGGTTTCATTAGCATATATGTATGTACAGTTACATTATCAGATTCACTGATGCCTATATGACTACGTATAGTAGGTAATATAATACTTCTGGTGTTGTATTTGTTTTGTCTTTGCTTTGTCAGAGATGGGCGAGTATGTTGTGATTGTTGTAACTGCTTATGAGAAAGGAGATTTATGAAACAATGTTGTGTATCATTTTTTTTAAACAATACAAGATTTTATGCCTTTTGCTGTTCAGCTACTGACTAAACCGTTGTTACTCATACAGAAGATAAAAGTGTTACATACAGTACACAACTGGCTCACAAGGTATAGGTAAATATTTTAGATGTTAAACACACACACGCACACACACACACACACACACACACACACCTAAACCCATTCATATCATCACTGTGATTCCGGGGAAGTACTCATATGAAAAAGAGAGCAGATTATTTAAAATTGTCTATAGAACACAAAATAAACAAAGGTCAAAAATGTTATTGTAACACAACAAAAATAATGAAAATTTCTCTAGTTTGGCCTTGGTGACCTAGATTACAGTATTACAGTAGTATTTTTTTCTTTATAAAGCTCGGGTTAAATGCAATCATGCGGAAGTAAGGAGAAGCTGGGGTGTGATCAAATTGTATTTCTATTTCAAACACAAACAAATATATATATGTATGTATGTATGTAGCCATGTCAGATGTCACTCTACGATAAAGAGGAAGTCATCAGGAAACCAAGTAAGCGACACTTCCTGTCTGTTGCCATGGAGACAAACCTAATTCCGGTAGTTGGCTACTCTCCCTGCACTACAGTTCTGTTTCTGAGGCACAGCATAATTCTTATCTCAGAGAAGGGCATTAAACAAGACTCATCTTCCTGCTCACTCTCCACATCAACGGCTCACAATAAAATGAGCGAGTTTGCTTTGATTTCCAATTTATGTTCACGTTCAAAACAGAACAAAATTAGTTTTTACCCTGTCCAAAGAAATAATTAAATTGGACTACTATGATATCAGTTTATTTGGCCTTTTAATCCCTAAATATAAATAATTTAATTTTATATCAAATTTAACATCGAATATACTCATACAACCATAAGAGTCATCAACTAAGCAACAAAGCTAAAAATAATGGCATAATTTATGGACAGAGTCACCTACAATAGCTGACTGTAGCCTGACAGACATGTAGTCTAAATCGAACCCTAGTTTCAGATTTCACAGCTCTGTGAAATTAGAATTGCATTTAAGTTGCCCCCGAAGTCTGCAAACAATTTCTGGCTAATGACCAACACAAACCAGCTGCACAGAGATTTTAATAGAGATTGATTCTGGTCCAGATGGTTGTAATTCAGATAACAGACAGATAAGCATTCATCTTTGGACTTCGTCTGGGCTGTACTACTACAAGCACACAGGTGAATATATACATGGTTATGATTTTTAAATCATATTAAAGCAAGAATTTAATAAATACTAGAAATTAATATTAGTATTTAAATATTAATATATCTGAGGTGTGGAGTCATTTGAGTTCAGAGTACTAAACTCAAGTTCCCCCACCAAGTTGTACTTTCAAGTTTTAAGAATGAGTTACAAAAGTGGAGCAGTTCCTGTTGTTCATTAACCATTTCCAACAACAACACACAACTCCAAAGTGTAGATGCAGTTATATGATTATTGCTAGACCTTTTATGAAATTGCTGGAAATAAACCCAGCATGCATCCAGCATTAAAAAAAACATAATGATATAAACATTTGTGAGGCCTTTTGTTATTGCTATTAAAGATGTACTCTGGAGTCAGGTCAGTGACTGGAATTTTTCTCTGCAGAAGAATTCAAAATCTTTCAAGCTTTTACAGTTGCACTGTATCACACCCAGCTGCCAAACAGCCATTTCTCAGGGGACATGAACGTGAGTCAGAGTGCAGCAGCAGTGCTGTTGGGGCTGGCTGCATTCCAATAATAGTGATCAAAAAAAGTAAACCCCTCCCCATTGCAATGGCCCACAGCCCAGGATTACTGCTAAATTCTTTACAGGGGTTTCACTTGTTAGGACACGCTGGTGCTCTGTCAGCAGCTAGCAGAGCGAGAGAGAAGGGCGGTCTGTGTGAGTATCTGTCTGTGTGTGTGTCAGAGAGACAGTGAGAGAGAGAGAGAGAGAGAGAGAGAGAGAGAGAGAGAAGTAGACAGAAACACGCACACTTAGGGGTGTGTCTTAGACAATTAGTTCCTCAAGGAAGTACAACTCACATTATCTTGAAACAGACTACTGAGCAGAGACAGTTTCTTTGGAGATTTTCTGTGTGGTTCCATCCTTGCTTAAGGAGAACACTGTTAAAAAAAACCTGGATGTTGATCACCTGAGCTGCATACACAAGGAGGACAGAGACTTGACAGAGAGGAGGGAGGGAACGAAAAGAAAAAAGCAGGTAAGAACCCTCTCTTACTGACCTATGAACTCAGCTCGACACAGAGACAGGTGTAAGATTGTGGAATCAGTGAACTAACCAAAGCAAGAGAAAGCAAACACAAATCTCTGTAATTTGTTTCTCTAAATCTAAAAGAGAAACCAATCTGTTTATATTCAGCAGCTGGAGCAGCTGGCTCTTGTACAAAATCTTGGTGTTATCTCTTTTCTGCCTCTCTGTATAAGCTGCAGTTTGGAGGGAATTTATCGTGCGTTCAAGATGGAACAGGTATCATGCCCTGCCTCCTATGTCAAGGGCCGATCAAAAAAGATAAAGCCACTTGCTGCAATTACACAGGCAGATTTTAAACACTGGAGTTTCCCTGTCTAACAGTGACCCAATTACGCAGAGACGTTCACCATGTAGAGTAGCCGTTGCCTGATGTAGAGTAGCCGTTGCCTGAAAGACTGAAGGGCCTTTGCTATCAGACCTGACTCACTGTCTTGTGAAATTGTGAAAAAGCAAATGATTGGCAACTCTTTGCGGCTGCCTAACAGAACAGGGTTTCACTTCCTTTATGAACAACCGCATACATTCCTCAGTCATCTTATGAAAAACAACTGCCGTGCTGAACAGGGCGTAAAGAACATGACACACGCGCATACTTACTAAGAGACATGGAGAGTCTGTGCTTGCCATGGCACAAAGCAAACATTCCACACACAGCTTACGTGTGCTGTCACTAGCTGGGAAAAACAACAGCAGTAAAATAGGTGAGAATCTGTGATTGTTATCTGTTATAGTGTACATAAGGGAAATTTTGGGGCCTTGGTGGCCTCGCTCATTTGCATACAGAAATCACCAAACGACATGTAACTTTTCGGTGAAATCTACAACACCTTTTTTTACACATCAAATCTGTGTAGGCTAGTGCAGTCATGGATTTACGGTTAATGCTGTGCTTTACTGATCAGAAGAGCAGGAGTTCAAGTCCCAGCACCAGCAAGCAACTCTGTTGGGGTCTAGAGAAAGGCCCTTAACCCTCTCTGCTCTAGGGCCAAGTATCATGGCTGACCCTGTGTGGGAGTAAAAAAAAAAAGTCCCATAGTGTATATGTGACAAATAAGTGAAGTAAACTTGTATTGAGGATATCTAGTAAATATATATTTATATGGTTACTTACAGAACAGTTGTACAAATTCAGAAAAGTCAAAACCGTATGCAACTCATGACAATAAATGAATAAAGTGTCTAATCCTATATGTGTAATATAATGTGGTAATAGAGTTATTGTGAAATGCATGGCAGACTGCCTGCTCAGTTTGAATCAGAACATCAACCTATTAGTGACATCAGTGAGATCACCAGCCGACAGTCCCAGTTCTCCAGCAGCAGGTTATGACCTGTCGTTTAGCTGCTTTCTAATGACATGGTTAGTACAGCTGAGCCAATAGGGCACTTTACATCCTATAAAAACTCCAGACCATGTCTTTTTAGATACACCGACATACTCTAGGCCCTAGGCTACATGCTACAGTCATCTAAGGAATGATAAATATTTACCTTGCTTGTAGATAATTCTCCAATCACAGTTCTCCCTAACTCATCCATTTGGTTCAGGTTCTCAGTGCGTAGTATTACTATCTAATAAATGCTGGCAAAAACATTTAATGGCACTCGATTGAAAACCTTTTTACTTGTATATAATGCAACACTATTTACATCAGATACCATGAACAGTAACATTCTTTAATGATAACAGCATTATCATTTGTTACTATGTTATTATGCAATGAGTACCCAATAAAAGGAATGTTACTAAAGAAGATGCTGTGTTCCACAGTCATCACTATTAAACAATGATACTGGGACAAGCAACTAGCTCAACAGCAGCTGAAAATTCGCTGTTATTCAAATATGACAGTGAGTTAGTAGGTTGTACATCTTTCATTTGCTTAAAAAGGTAACAATGACAGTATAGGATGTGCTGCCACACAACACAATTAACATATTATTCTTTAGCATTATTCATTTACCAAAGATAAAGATTGGCTTAACAAATAAGCATTCTTTATTTTTAGATCAGACAGTAAACTGCACATTTGTCCTGTGGCACAATAAGAGAGTCCTACTGTGTGCAATTAAATAAAAACAGTAATTAGTGTAAAACACAATAGGGCATCAAAATGGCAGCATGGAAGTTAAGGTTTTCTTCCTCTTGCCACTGAGAGCTGTGCTGTAGAGCAGCTTTGGGCTCTGGTGTTCCTGTTTTTATGGACCAATCTGTAGATGCATGTGGCAACTTGTGAGCTATGCAATCACCTTTTCCTTCATACCTGCCTTTGCATGCTCAGTCAGTTGCAAGAAGCAAAAAGGCCAGAACAGGAAACGTATTCTTCTTGTGTCTGGATCTTTTAATAGATTTTGTAGTCTAACCCAGTGCAATTTATCTGGAAATACACATAAAACCTACTGTTTTTGGTTTCGAGAAAGATAAATGAGATCTAGCCTGACGTAGTCTTTAGTTTGTTTACATGATATGTTAGTGCTGATGAAGTCCTTTAGGATACAATTTCCCCTCCCTCGAGGTTACTTTTCTTACAGCAAGGCCCTAAGGGTGTATCCCTAAAGGCTGAAAATCTCAGTAACACATTACACAAACAGAGACAAGAAACAGAGGATGTGGTACTGAGGATCGCATATAACATAAACCAGTTGAATAACAAGACCTTTGCTGGCTTGAAGATTATATTGTTCCTTTTGAATTAGAATGTACTCATATTTAAATCACAAATGCATATTACATACACATATGTAATACATATATATTAGGGTCATTCCCACAGAAAGGGAATAAAACTCAAGCTACAAGTGAGCATTCTTTCATTCTTTGCTAACCACTTTGCTAACTCATATCTCTTTCTCTCTCTCTCTCTCTCTTCCCTTTTACAAGAAATGGAGAACTTTAGCTCCAGAGACTTGGCTATGAAAGCCCAGAAGAAGATTCTCAGCAATATGGCTAACAAGTCAGTAGTGCAGATGTTCATTGATGACACCAGCAGTGAGATCCTGGATGAGTTGTACCGTGTGTCAAAGCAGTACACAGGAAACCGTACAGAGGCCCAGAAAGTGATTAAGGACTTGGTTAAAGTCATTGTGAAGATTGCTGTGCTTTTTAAGCATGACCGGTTCAGTGAGGATGAGCTCAGCCTAGCCCAGACCTTCAAGAAGAAATTACACCAGGGAGCCATGACAGCCATCAGTTTCCATGAGGTAAACCCCACAAATGTAAAAGATATCATATTCATCATACCATATTTGCAGCCATATTTCACAACTGTGAACTGACATTTGTCATACATCACCAGTGCATTGTCTGATTTCTTTAACTGCTAGGGCAGTATGGACATAATGGGGGCAAAACAGGGTAACATGAAGAACATGCCGTTATTTTTGTTAGATATACACAGGCACAGTGAAATCATTTTTTTTTCTCATATCCCAGTTTATTAGGAATGATACAGTGACCCTGGAGCAGAGAGGGTTAAGGGCCTTGTTTAAGGGCCCAACAGTGGCAGCTTGGTAATGCTGAGACTTGAACCCCTGACTTAACTCTGATTAGTAAACCCAGAACCACCACTGCAGCTAGAAATAAATCAATCAATCAATAAAGTCTTTGGAAGAGGTTAAAATATCACAAGCATATAATACATTACTAACAAAAAGTCATCAATACTTAATTCTAGGATACACAGAAACCACAACATCCATTAATCTCAATTTCTTTATACAGTGTGAAAAGGTTGATAAGTTACACATTCTGTCATTTATTATTTTCTATACCTGTACCTAAAAGAAGCCATCTTAACCAAATTCAAGTTATACATTATAAATTAGGAAGTCAGAATACAGAATACATTAGAAGTCAGATGACTGACTAAAACTGTTCTCTTGTCTTGATAACTGCATTTGGTTTTTTTTCTGGATTAACCTGTTTTTGACACATCAGCATTATTACTTTTCCCCTTTTAATTACTATATCACTATATCCATAAATCACTGCTAGTTCAGTATCAGTTGTGCATAACATTTAGCATCGCAGTTGTGTAGGCTTGTGTCTAAAGGATTAGCATATGAGTAGCTCATAGGAAATAATATGGGGTTTACCTCCTGTAATTATGTGTGACAAAACACTCTCAGCATTTGCAGAAGAGGTCACTGTGTGCGGTACAAAACAATAAATGTAAACCAGTATTTTTGCCATCTGGTTTATAAGTAAGTGTTGTTCACTGCAAACACATTTAAGTAATTTTCACTACCAATTTTCAGGTATTTATGTGTTAGATTGCATGCTGGTTTTCAGTAATAGTGTAGTACTGGGCAGGTTTTTCTTAAACTTTATCACCAGCAGGTTTGCATAACATTTTCATTCTTGTTCTGATACTCTACACATTTATCATTTTACTAAACTGTACTTCTAAAAGTCATGTATTACCAAACATTTTTTTTCTGCCACTGGTCAGTGTAACCACAAAGAGGAAGAATGTGAATGCTAATGCTGACAGATGCAGTCTACACACACATGCCCAAATTATAGTAGATTAAAGCAAAAAGAAAGGTGATAGTAGATGAATTAAACACAAAAACAGCACAAGAATGATCCTCACATAACCACTTTTCTTTTAAAATATGTTTATGTGTCAACGATTCAGGTAAAGTGCCAATACCAGTTAGACTTGTGATAAGTGTTGTTTGAACATTTAAAAAAGGAGAACTGTTTCGAAATAATAGTTCAACAAGAGAAGAGAAGAGAGAAGTTGATAAAGTGAGAAAAGATATGAAAATGCCTTGGTTCTGTAGTTTTAACACTGACACATAACTAAGCTAATAAATAAAACACAGCAGTTAATAATTGCCATGATTTAAACTACAGGGCAGTTATACTTGTCTACTTGTCAAATGATTACTATACTGTACATTTACATCAATGAACAGTTCTCAAGGGCCCAGGAGTGGCAGCTTGGAACTTGTGACCTTCCAACCAAAAGTTCACCAAACTTCTACTATCACACGAGCTATTACACAGAATTTGCAGTCTTGATTATCCATCTAGCCCTAATTATGTTTTAATCTATTGCAAGAGATCTATTATAAACACATGTTCTTCTCATCTATCTTGTCTGGTTCAGGTGGAGTTCACATTCGACAAGGCGGTGATTTCAGAGATCCTTACCTCATGCAGAGATATGATGCTCCAGCTTGTAGACCGTCATCTCACAGCAAAATCCCATGGACGCATCAACCATGTCTTTAACCATTACTCTGACCCTGAGTTTCTCACCCAGCTTTACAATCCACACGGTCCTTTCAAGGACCACCTCACTAAAATCTGCAATGGACTCAACAAACTGATCGAAGAGGGCAAATTATGAGAGTGTGGTGCCAGTGGGACTCTAAACAGTATTTTTTTAAAGAGACTGACAAAGTGCTGGACTAGAAGAACGCAAGGCAAGAATTGCAATCTCAGCAACCACACAGTGATTAACTCCAGTCTCTTTGTTCATGTTTTTGTACATTATAGTTTACCACTGTTCTCAGCTTATTATAAAAAAAAAAAACACATTTCAAATTATTGCTGGCAGCAGCATAGAGCAATATTTTAATCATTGATCTTGATAGAGTGTACAGTCATATCAGAAAATTGTTTCTGAAAGATTTGTGGATGAATTTCATTAATAAGCACTATTGAGATATGAGATCCACTTTAGACATATCTAAAAAGTTTTGTGAACATGTTTTCCAGCAAAAGTACAATAATTAAAAGAGTTATGGTCAGTAACAAAAAGATGTTTTAAAAATATCCTAAATAGCACTGAATTTTCGATAATTGTAACTAAATATGTAATTTAAACTCAGAATATTTAACAGTTAATGATGAAACAATGAATAAAAAGCTGCAATGCTGTCAGCATTTTTAGTCAACAATCAGGTGGAATAAATATATAAATTATGCTCTAAAAAACGTCATCAATTCAAATCCCATTAACTATCCCATGAACCAATTACGTTAGTAAATCTCTTTACTGCCATCTGGTGTAACTTTGTAGTAATTGAACCCCCTGTTTGACAATAATGCACAATGCTGACAATCCTCTATTACATGCTCTTATTGCCCTAGTTTCAGATGGACATACAGGATACCTGTCAAAACAGCAGGAACTTTTCAGTCCATGTTACCATGTTTCCATGTTGTCCAGATTTTTAAATATTTGAAAGAATCAGCTTGAGCAAACTGATTACCCACGTGTCAACATACATTTTTAAGCTATTAAGCTATAATAATTTTTAAATCTGGGTATACATACTGTATATTTTATTCATCAAGAATCCTGGTTGTAAATAAACCTTGTGGTTTTTATAGTTTCTACATTCTGTATACATGTACGTCTACATCTATTAACAGTTAATGAAAGGAAAGTCAACTTAGCTATGAATCTTTTTATTTCTCATGGGACTATTAGATCACGTATCACCAAAAAGTCACACTTCAGTTTACAACACAGTGTTTATTTATTTTTTTCTCAGCCCATCCTTTGTGTCTGCAGTTTCTGTCTAATATATATAGTTTACAATTGTGCAAGCATAAAGCATGCCCATACCATAATTAGAAACAAATTCTGACACAAATAAGAGGCACACTACTCAGTTTTTTGGGGGGGATCTTGTCGAAATTAGAGGTAGAAGTGTTTTTTTTCATGTGCCATGGGGATAAAAGTTAGCAGATAAATAAAATTAAATAAAGACCATATTTGTGAACAAGAACATGTCACAGTCCTTACTAATTGTCTGCACAGGGTCAAGTAGTTTAAACTAGGCTACTATTTTGTTTATATTTTAAAAAATTGACACATGGTAATACTGAGGGCAGGTACACACAAAACAGTATAATAATGACTGTGAAATCAAGACTAATAACAGCCCCATGCACATAGCTGAAGTCATATGAGTAATTGTCAGAGCTGGAATTCACAGACAATGATGGTATTTCTACCTCTGGGTTTTTTCAAGCATTTCCAGGGGAAATCTCCACCCACCCACACCCCCCAAAATTAAAATGAAACAATAATAATAATAATAACAATAATAATAATAATAATAAATTGATTTGCGTTTAGGCCACACCCACTTTAATTCCAAATACAGATATGGAGATTTCTGGTGTACTAAACAGATACAGACATGCCACACCCTTAGTACAAACAGTAAACTGACTACACTTAGGCAGATGGCACTCATTATTAGTATTTAACTACTATCTACATGTACAAAAAAAGGCTACATGTTCAATAAAGCCTAGGCACATTGCGTCTAGGCTATGTTTGGTTATGTCACTAATTCACCAATGATTATTTTAATGTGGTGTTCCAGAGAAAAGTAATCAATAAGCTGGGAGTGCTACTGGCCACTTTCCTTTTTGGCTTAAACTTGGCCTAACTGAGCAATGCTGTGTAGTAAAACAACCCCCGACATGATTAAAACTAAATATGCAATACCACAGGAGTGGTATGGTGCCCATGGGAGATTGTCTGAAACTTGATTTAGACTGTTCAGTTATTCTGCAGCTCAAATCCATTTGAATATATAGCTTATATTTTTCTTGATTTCCTAACAAATGTCAATTCTAATTTCAGTCACAGTACTGATCTGTTTTTTTAACAAATGGGCAACCTGTCAACTATGCATTTAACCCTAAGACATGATCAGTGCTCATTTTGGCTCTGTAAACAATTAGGTTAGGATGCCAACATGGCACATGACTTGAGACTATATTAGCACATCCAGTCAGGTGGCAGTGCAATTCCACAACACATCATTCATCAAGTGACCACAGTTCCTTGTAGTTGGAAAAAATCAGCAGTCCAAAATTGATTTCATTGAAATCAATTTCTCATCTACACAACCTTTACTTTTCACTTTCTCCTGTGTACGTAAACACTAATCACATAGTTCTGGTAAAAAGCCATCATCAGAGCTGAAAAATCTCATCCTCTCTGTCTCTCACTTTTTTAGTACGTTTAGTGATGGTGAGTGGCACAGAGCCCAGTATGGCCTGCTGACCCTGAGAAGAGCTGCAGGGGTCCTGATTGATGCATCGGACAGGCTCTGTTGAAGAAAAACTACAGAGAAAAAAAAGACAAATAAACACAACACGTTAAACAAATAAGACACATGTAACGTGATTACAGATGAATGCCAAGCACATGGTTAACATACAGATAATTAACTTTGCATGAGCTTATTCAATTTCAGGGATTTTCAATGTCAGTCCTGAAGGAACAATGCATTATAAATCACCCAAGACGTACTGTACTTTTGTCAAGGACCTGATCAAGTATGATGAGGTGTGTTTGGAGCAGGTAAAATTTGATATTGCAGCACAGTGGTCCAGGACTGGAGTTGAGAAACCTTGGTGTAACCCACTTCTGTACCAAAAATAAAATATGTAAAAACATTTGGATATGTCGTAATTGGGGGTATCAATGATAGCTGCATGAAGACATGGTTTGCCAAGGCTGGAATCTGTCCTGCACAGAGCCCTGAACCCCACTGAACAGACCAACTCACCCATCATGCTTGTTCTTGTAGCTGAATGGGCAAATACTCATTGTCACACAGTCACACTCCTATGGAAAGCCTTCCCAGATGAGTGTAGGTAAGTAAAAATGGGGCCAACATTGGAATAGGATGTTCAAGAAACACATATGAGTGTGACAGTCAGGTGATATACTTTCGGCCATACAGTCTTTGCTTTAATACAAAATGAATGACATTTGAATCAACCCAGCAAGACTTTGTCTGTTCGTCATCACAGGGTTTGAACATGGTTAAAAGAGGTATGTTATTATATTACCAGATGGGGAAAAAATCTTTCTATCCAT
>JAOVVF010000044.1:21562422-21575371 GCA_028565595.1 Duopalatinus emarginatus
ACGTTGTTTTGTTTCACTATGTACTGTACAACACTGTATATGGTTGAAATGACAATAAAAACTACTTGACTTGACTTGACTTGAACTTCTCTTGGCTGTCTTTAAAAGAAGACCCATCTGTAAGACCCAATAAGCACTAAATCTACACATAAAAAACTTGTACTTTGTTTTCATTGCAAGTCTTATACAAAATCCTTTCTTTTAGTTATGGACCTGCCTCTAAAGTGCAAGTATGTCTATTTATAATCGCCAGAACCCCTGATTCTGGCTTATCTGTTTGGGGTGGCATTATAAATCTAAAGTAGACAGACACTTCATAGTCCTGTAGGAGATGACAAAATTCTGAATTTCGGAAAAAAACACAACAGAAGTGGAGGTCCACACACAGGCCACAACAGGGCCTTCAGTAAAATAGGCTTATTAAAAATTCATTTAAAAATTATTTTAAATATTACAAGCAGTGAAAAGTAAACAATTTGAATTGAAATGTAACAAATAAATTATGTATTTTGATGCTGGAGGACAAAATCCCAAAATCTGGAAAAACTAAAGTAATTGACTTAGTTGGTCACATAACAACAGGATACACAACTGTTTGACAGGAAACTATAGTTTTTGTGATACTCTTTCATGTTGTTTGATTTTGGGATGCATTTCTGCCCAGTACATACATATAATTATTTCTTTTTAAATATATTTAAAATTTTTATTTAATTTTAAATATTTTAATTTATGTTAATAAAAGAGAATAAAAATACAATATAAGTTTATATTGGGTTTAATTCTTTTGTTAAATAGGTGTGTGGTTATTATTTCAATGCAGGTCTCATGAAAGACAAGAGTTGTAGTGTGATTTGGTAACAAAACACAGACATACACGTGGAGTTTTTGCACAATTTTAGAATTTCAAGATGTGAAGAACAAGAACTGACAGAGAGGAAGAACTGTCTATTGTATCTTGTGGTCAACAGAGACAAAGTGTATAGTCACTCTGTTGAGTAGGCCAACATCAGGAGACATCTGAATTAAGAGTCTGTATCAGGAGACATTTCTACAAAACATAATATCCACCTTCCTGATGTCTATAATTCACAAATAAACAGATGACTATTATACCTATACTATATTATAACTATTTTAGAATAAATATCAGGTTTAAACACTTATACAGTGTGATATAAAGCAGCATATTAGTTGTCACATGTGTTCACCTGTGTATAATAATTGTCTTTTCTGACTCAGGTATCCACAGCAGGTGCTTGAGGAAGCAGCAGGTCTGGTCCTGTATGTGTCTTTGAGGGTAATCCTCATTAGGCCCCATGGATGAGCTTGTAACCAGAGACAGAGCACATCTGAACAAACAAAAACATGCACAACACTGAGGTCTCAAACTGGGACTGCTATACCTGAGGGAGATCAGTGCTATTAGTCAATGTGCAGACTTTTCAGGTCAAGGTTTCTAGACTGTAAAAGATTCTTAGTGTAAAATGTATATAAAAAACAGGACAATAAATCTGAGTAAGAGCATATTTAACTAAGAAATTAAAACTGATAATTGTATTATTACACAATAGGTATGACTGATATGTTTCAAGATTAAACAGTTAAAAAATAATGTAATGTCATGATTGAACCATTTATGGATATAATTTCCACGAGGCCCCATCACTTATAATCCAACTGACTACATATCTGTAGTTGGCTGTCTCTTTAGAATGCTCCCAGACTTCATAGAAAGTCTAAAGTTTTTGTGCCATTATATTTTTTTGTGCCATTATCTTGATACCATGGCTTATTTTTTCACATGAAGAATAAGCCAAGATAACAAAAGTTGTCTTCTCAAGATCACAACTTGTTTTTCTCATGATGTAAAAATGATTAGGCATACTTGCTGTAAATCATGGATGAGTACATCAGCAGGAGGTCATTTACTTTAGTCAGGAACTTACACAAGAGTACATAAGTGCATGTTTGTTAATGCTAGACAAATTTCCAAATTATTGTCTGTCTTCTGAGAAGGCAACACAGAGGCCTGAATTGGCACAAATTCCCACACCTATGTTCCAAAATCGAGTGGAAAGCTTTCCGAGAAGTGCGTAGACTGGTGCAGCAGTGTTTAATGCGCATGGTTTTAAAATGGGAACAAGTACATATGGGTTTAATAGTCAGGTGTCCACATACAGCATTTTTTACCATGTGAGCATAGGCAACAGGGCAGCTGGTATAAATGGCTAGCAAGGCTGACCCCACTCAACCCTGCCACTTTTAATGACATTATCGGTTATTTGTGTGTTCCATCAAAATTACATAGATGTATTACACTTTAACAATAGGCATTTGTTATAGTTGCCCAGATGCAGATCTGGTTCCCTGATATGCAATTCAGAAAAGTAAAAAAATGAATTACTTGAAACTTTAAGAGGAACCAAAACAAAAAGGGAAACCATCTTCATCTGGATGACACTGTGTGGTTTTTGGTCATTGTATTGTCATGGGAAAAAAGATAAGGAAAAAAAGCCTTTATTTGTCACATACATTACTGAACAATGAAATTATTCTTTACATATCAACGTTTGTTGGGGTCATTTCTGCACAGTTCTCTTAAGAGAACCACAGCATCTCAGTTGGGATGAGGTCTGGACTGAACTGGCCATTCTTTACCCATTTTTTTTATTTATTAGCCATTCAAATATCAGTTAGTTATTGTAATTGGGATAATTCTCGTCTCATCTTGTCTCGTTTTGGCCCCAGTTTAAGTTGCTTCCTAGCTTTCATAGGTCCTGTGCTCCAAAGCAAGGCAAATAATCACCCATCTGCCACCATGTTAGTCATCTGGTATCAGATAAGATGTGGTGATACACTGTGTTTGTTTGTTTGTCTGTCTGAGGACATGGCACTTCCCTTTCTTCTTGGCATGATGTGGACACATATCTTCAGAATATAAAACTATCAATAGTTCTCATAGATAGTCACACATTCTCTCTTAATAATTGTGGAACTAGGAAGGGTGTACCTATTTTTATTTTCAGGACAATGATGACATATTGAAATCTGTTTTTGTTTTCACATGAGGATATTTCTATATTTATAAAACTTGTTTGTTATTTAGGTGCTTATAAATAAATATTATTTAGGTGCTTATAAATAAAAAAAAGAACTGAAGTAGGGTGTATTTTTATATTCCCAAGATAGTAGTTGTAGAAGAATAAAGATATACAGTTCTAAGTTGGCCTAAATGTTTTAGAATATAGTAAAAAGGTTATAAGAGAGGGATAAGGTAGAAGCAACAGTTTTTGGAAATAATAATATACTGTTTTGGGGACATGCAAATCTTTTTTAAAATGCAAAGTATTAATCTGCAAAGGATCCAATATTTTGAGTAACTATTATGTAGCTGAGCTGTCCATGATTAACAATTCTCACAGAGGAGAAAGAGTTGCATGAACTAAATTGTCGCTAAAACCACCTAATTTCACTAAATTTATGTTATTTTACTTTTAAAGGTATTACAGAAAAGAAGTTAAATATTTTTTTATCTTTGTTCTTGTTCATTCAAATAAACTTGAACCTAACATGCCAAAATTGGAAGCACTCTGATTCTAGCTCAGCTCAATCCACCTCACATTTCTCACATACAATAATACTAGCTTTACATTTGTCTATGTTTTACAGTTGACAGGTATAACAATTAAATATCAGACATAGTTACATTCAGAGAAAAGAATCCCTAATATTTACAAGGCCTATATTTCGTGGACCTTGCTACATTTAGGGATTTATAGCTTGTTGCAATGTGGTAGTGCTAGACCTTGCACAGTCTTTGCAAAACTCTTGTCTATATTTATAATAATAAAGTAAATACATTTGTACTGATGAAATACTACATGCAAAATAGCAATCTTAAAGTGACTGTGAGAACATTGTATAATCTAGTGGGGCACTGAGTCATCTGTAATAAAACATTTGCATGCCTTATAAAACTCATTCGGGCAGATGTTTGAACCCTTTGGAAACTGAAGACAGGAACCAGCTAAAAATGGGTGACAAATTAAAAGAAAACCTGACAAACTGCCAGGTGCAATTTACATCCTATCAAGCTCCTATCAGAAAAATTGTTGTGCCGCAGAAGCTTTAAACTGACTGTACTGACTAATATTTCAGTATAGGAACAGTGACTAAAGTGACATCTATTTAGTTCTACTCAAATTAATTTGTGCCCAAAGCAGCTTTTTGATTTTTACCCCAAATAAGCAAACCAAAGCTGACAATGGCAAGGGAAAACTCCCTGAGATGACATAAGGATCAAATCTTTAGAGGTACCAGACTGAAAATGGAACCCATTTCTTCTGGGTGACAACAGATAGTGGAGTTATAAATAAATAAATCTTACAGGTGTGGAGGCCCATTAAAGATACAAGTATACAACTGTACAGGAAGGTAGTAGTGTGTTAAAAAGATGTTCTGTATGAGAGTATACTGTATGAGATGTGGTTGTGAGTAGGAGTCCTGAGATATTCCCAGGAATCTTTATGATTTCAGTAGCAGTTATAGTATATACAAAACTACAGTATCCAGTTGAGATTAGTCAATGAATTGAAGGTGAGTCTTTGGTGAAAATAGACTGTGTGCGGTAAGTTGCTTCTTGTTAGTTTTAAATTTATGTCTACTGACAACATACTGAAACACCTAAATTCTGTGTCTGCTAAAAAATCCCAATAATGCTATGTGTCACATTTATGTTCCTGGTTCCTCCTTCTGTTCATTCCAGTGGGAAGGTCTTACTTGCTGTCTGGTGGAAAACGTTGTGTAACGCCCAAATTTATGCAAATTGTGCACCTGCATTGCACTGCATTTAGACAACAGGGAGTAAGTAGACTCAAAATGATGAACAGCAAAACCAGGAAACAGGAAGAATAAATTTAAACTTGCTCAGTGCATCTAGCCAGCCCAATAGACAAGGGATATGCGTTATAAAAAGGGTAATTCAGTCTTAGTCTTTACCTGAAGTTTGGTAGTGTAGTGATATTAAAACACATAATTATTCTGTTTTATTCTGTACTATGTATAGCACAGAAATCTCACATAACATCCCACTTCATTTCTAATGCTCAAGCAGAAAGCTGATTTTACTTGTAAAAATGAGGGAAAAAATAAGATCAGCAACTGAATGAATGACACGTCAGGAGGAGAAACCTCAGTCATATGATGGCAATGTCAGACATTTCAATAATTTTAAGAACTCATGCTAAAGCCACATCCCACTGTAATTACCAGGTGTTCACAAAACCAAAAAACCCAAAATATAAATAACCAGCTGGGTGGCACAGTGGTGTAGTGCCTAGCACTGTCACCTCACAGCAAGACAATCCGGGTCAGCCCGTTCTGTGTGGCATTTCCACATTCTCCTGTGCTTGCATGGGTTTGCTCTGGGTACTTAGGTTTCCTCCCATGGTCCAAAGACATGTACGTTAGGTTGATCGGTCACTCTAAATTGCCCGTAGGTGCGAGTGTTTCAGTGCAGTGAGTCAGTTTATCTACTCCCATAGAGCACTATGAGTATGGCGAACGCCTGATTCATCCATGCAGCCAACCATGGCGAAGCAATGATGGTGACGTATGTATGTAAATAACTGACTTGGGTTTCTTGTTAATAATTGACCTGTTAATTTTGTTAGGTTTCTTTGCTGTACCAAAGAAACTTCATTTACTTGTCTCTTGCTCCACATCTACAATATTTACATTTTCTGGTCCTATTTCACAACTTCCATGTTCTTTACCAGCAAATCCAAGTATTGTGGAATATTTCATATTTTCCATCTAGTAATAAGAGGCAGCAAATAAAGCCCACACCTATAGTAGCAGCATGAAAACCTGACCAAACTGTGAATTTGTAAGACTTGTGTTCCTAAGACTAGGCATGGGATAGCAGCTCAATACTGGTAGAATGCTGGATGGTGTATTGGAAGAGAAATCAAGACTGAATTCCCTAGAGCAGCTGGGTGCTAGAGAGACAATCCCTGTCACCAAGGTTACTGGTTGGTGATTGGTGAATGCTTGAGAGAATAGGACAGGTCCTAAAGCCCTAGTGTCTCATTTGCCACAACGTAATAATAGCTTTGCATCTCCTGAGTGTAGTGCAAGTCACATGACAGAGTAATGCAAATATTATACTGAAATACTACACTATAATACACCTTTCCTCCCACCCAACACCAGACATTACTATTGCCCAACCAGCCTAATTTATTGGCCTGAACTGGAGAATGGAATATTTTTTGTTTTTAAATAATGTATTCACATCATAGTTTGATTATATGAACCATATATGTGGTTTTAAAAAGCCATACAAGTAGACCCTATCTTTGTCTTGTTGTACTACAGCCCAAATTGTCAGCTGAGCTCAACTTCACAATGAGTCATAGTTATTTATGAAAACTGTACGAGTCTCTGAGCAACTTCGGATGTTCCGTACACAGCACAATCTGATGCAACAAAGTTGAACACTCCTTAACGATGAGGCCCAGTGATGTCCCAGAGACATTCAGTGGGCCCTAGGGATTTAATATCTGAACAAAGAGATAAGTACAAAAAAAGTTTCCATAACAAGCTGGAAATTAAAAGTGTGAAACTTCAACTGAAAAAAAATTACATTAATAAACAATTTGCTTTATTGTATGAAATGTGTCCTACACAAAAATGGATGTATGCAGTGAAGAGTCTCAACTTAACCAGAGGTCTGCCCAAAAAAAAAAAAAAATTTAAGTGGCACCACAGTGTATCAACAAAGTGATTTTTTAAAACTATGCCATGTATTTTTAGATTGTACAGTTATATGTAGTAAGCACCTTCATCTTATTCCCCAGAACACACATTTCCTGGTGGGAAAAAGATCCATATAAGCTCCATATAGTCACAGTACCACATCATTTTGAACTTTTAACTTATGTACATAAATGATGTCTTGAATGCTTTGAGCTTTCTTTAAAAATAAAAACTCAAAAAAAAAAAAAAAAAAAAAAAAAAAAAAAAAAGTTGTGCTTTTTGGACAAAAAAAATGTTTGTGAGATCACATAGTGTTTCAAACATTTTAATTAAAAAAATAAACTCTTTAAAAATAAAACGCAAAACATAATTTACGCTTCATCAGATTTTGTACAGCGTAGGCTGGTCTTGGGAGGAATTCTTTATAGCATGTTCCTTTACTGCTTTATAACAGTCCAAAGTCAGTGACAACGTCCAGTGGGACTTATCTGGTCAAATAGGCAAGAACAGCCCCAATGCCTGCCACAGTAACAATGGTCGTTAACGCAGTCCTCACTGAAGTTTCAGGATCAGAAATGTGAAAAAATTCCACAAAGCCATCCTAAATGGGAACAGAGAGTTATTCAGACATTATTCATAAGTCACAAGCCATTAAAACACACACACACACACACACACACAGAGGAAATGATGACTGTTGAGTTGCGAAATTGTTCCACATAGGCGGGTTACATTCCAATAAAGTGAGTGCGTGTATAAAAATACCCTGGGCCTTTAATGAGTGTACTAGAAAAGACAATGACCTTTTAAGTTTTACCCACATATATTTGACTGACCGAAACTGTCACATTTATAACCAACTCACCCAAGAGTTGTTTTTCAACAGCCACTCCTTCTGATGGTCCAGGAGATAGGACGAGATTTGGTCTGCCACAAGGCTTACACAGTGCCCTCGCCCAGACTCCTTCTCGAACCGAGACACAACTGCCCCGAAGGCAATCAGACTGGCAATGCGACCCCAGTTTGTGACACCATCACTGAAGAGCTCCTTGGCCACAGAGCTGATTACACTCATGTCATCTCCTCTCTCATTCAAATTCAGTTTTATGAGCATACCTGGGTCAGAAAAACAAGTAAGACAATGTTAAAATACAAGTCAAGTCTATGAACATGACATGTAGACATGCTGAACAGTGATATTACTATTGTAATTGCCCTGTTGTGTATTACTAATCATTAATCATAAATAAACAACGGGGTGTTTTAAATACTGGATCTAAACAAGCCACGTATACCACTAGGTAAGCGTTGACCAGGAGAGTCAAAAGTACAGACAGCCTCGCAGTCAGAGTGCGCACAGGCACCACATTATAATAAACCTAACTAGATAGGCAACACCCAGTCGTAGGGAACTTTGCTCTAACAGGAAGAAAGTGGGTTTTTTCGACAAACTTTGAACGTTACCTTTATATACAAGGTCGTGTTTCACCAACAGGCTGTCTACGACGCGCTTCATAGTCGATAAAACCTTAGTATGTCGTCCACACGGGCGAGAAGGAGAAGTGACGAGCAGGAAAAAGTCGGCCATAATCTCTTGCGTGTTGTGCTCCAGGAAGCAGCCGCCGCCTGAAACGTCGTCGAAGTCAGAAGCGGGGGAAGTTGGTAAAGAACCATCGAGCTGGTTTTCTGGGGAGATTCCTAAATTTAGTAGTGGTCTCGGAGTCGGAGCGACGACAGCTAATGGCTTTTCTTTATACGCGGATGGCACAGTAGACACGGGTAGAGGCAAATCCTTTGAACTGAACATCATGGCGAGTTTCCTGGTTTCCGCATTTAAAAAACGAGTACGCGTTAAGTAAAGTTGAATTTGGACTAGATCGAAAACGAAAAAGCAAAAAACAAATATGGTTACATTTTTTTCTAACGCCTTTCAAAACTATCGTGTTTCACACGGGCTTTCAACACGCGAAGGCGGAAGCGTTTTTGTGCTCTCTGCTTTTAATGCTGAACCGGGGGCGGAGCTTAAAAAACACTTCTGTTTGCACACATTGCACGTAGTGCACACATTGCACAGAAGCGGAAGTTCTAGTTCTAGCTCGTCAGTACTGGAGTTAAACACGAAAACACGTTTTGCAAGACGTGAGCATATGCAAGACGTGAGATAGTGAGCTGAAAACCAACAGAGCGTCGGTATATATATATATATATATATACTTATCCAAACTTACACCACAAGTTCCCCCGCCCTGGTCTGGAGCACCCCCAGTTTTGCCCATTTTAATGTACAATGCATGTACAATACAGCAAGTTACAGTCACTGAGTGTTTGCCTTGTAATATTAGGGCCGTGGGAAATCTAGCGCGACCTGGACTAGCATCTGTTGAGCCATTTATAGATTTCTTTCCATTACTGTCCATAAAAACGCCACATTCACTGCCCAGTAAATGGGTGTGACCTATCGCGCCCCCTAGCGTCTGCAGCATGCTCCAACATCCACGCTGTCTGTGGTTTACAGCCTGCAGCTCAGTGTGCTGGCTTTAGGTAAATTGAAACGTACGCAGTGCATTGATACTTGATATTTCAGGGTTAAACGCGAGTTTGTGCAACATTCGGTGCATAAACCAGACTGACAGCCACATCATGACCTTTTTTCTTATCTGACTGCAGTTAAATCTACTTCCTGGTTTATCAGCCCACAAAATAAATAATAAACAAACATACTGTGAAGCATAAAGAAACTGGGAAGCAAACCCATGCTCCAAAAATACACTTTCTTATCAGCAGTGCACATCTACTAAATGTTTTATTCATTACAAACATTATGGGAATCAAAACTAGATTCACAAAACAGAGTAAAAATTAAAGATTAAATTGAAATTCTAGCTTGTATTGCAATGCACAGTGGATTAAGTTTTTCAACACTTTGCTTCATATAGAATCATTCCCGTTTTTGGTACTGAAGAAACATCCACAGACCATGTGCCACTTTATCCTGCATCTACAAATACTAAAATAATTCTGTAAGAACTTATGTTTCTTGTAGGCATACGCTTTCAAATTTAGCACTGTTTTGTGCATGTTCAAATGATAGTAATATCAACACCATGTAAATGTAAAACTTTATTCCAGACAACAATCTTAAGCGTCATCCATCATTTCAGAACTTGACATCATTACAGTCTAAGACAATGCTCAAAACCAGTTTCTCTTTCCTTGCATATTGATCATTTCTCGATGCCAATTCCACAGTAGTCTTCTTAAATCATAAATACATAAAGGTAAGGTGCATGCATGTCTGTGCATGTACAGCACTGAGTACACAGATACACACAGTAAACATTAGTTTTTGGAACTCCAAAATGTTCAAGCAGTGTATGGGGCAGTTCATATTAAAGCTGTGGTGAGTTGACCTTTTAATGCAAAATGAAATATTTGCATGAAACTCATTAACCAGCCCCATAGATCTTCTTGTTTCTAAAGCAGTATTTGTCTATGATTCCAACAAAATACCTGACAAAATATTAGAATAAAGATACTTGTGTCATTATTATACAAATATACACAACTTGGGAAGGTTTCCTCATCTGCACCTTTATACAACTGCATATGCCTCAACAGTTACCCAGTGTGTTTAAGTAACTGAACTCAGTTTTCTAGTGAGAAAAAAAATATCTATTTATTTTTATGGGGTTCTTACAAATATATTGTATTACTGAGAAGAAAATGTTGCAAAGGAAGATTGTTAGCAAACGTCACAAATGATTACACTAATAGGAAACCAGTGGAGTGGAGATAAGAAAAATGAAGCTACGTGGGTATGAAAACAAATACAATTATTAAAATAAATGTGCTATCTATTTACAATTTGAGATCAGCTAAAAGAGGTTATGGTACAACACTGTACATAATACATTATTCACAATAAACACCCAAACATTCAAACGTAATCATGCTCATAATACATACCGTTCAATTTTGCCTGCAAATTTTCTCAATCCACCATATCAACATCATTCTTACATCCGACAGTCACTCATACGAACATGAGTAACGTAGCACTTTCAGAAAGAACTCCACTCACTATGCAGTTTATGAATATGATTATGCAGTTAAAGTCCCTGAATAGTTTTCAGCAAAATCTGATTATCCTGTAGGCTACCGATAGATATACATCACCTCTGTCCATGGTTTGTACATGTGAAATAATTTAAATGGGATTTGAACTTTGAACTAGAGTTGAAGGAGTCCATAATACTGTAGTTCTTTGAATCCAAATTCAATGTATTTAGTAGATATCATTACAAACTCAAATTAATATCATCAAAGTCTAAGTAGGATTTCCTAAAGATCAAAGGCTAGTCTTCCTTGATTAGTAAGACAGACACCAAGATGATGAACTTTGATAAATTTTACCTGAACACACTTAACAAGTATTAACATGAATAACATGTGATTTATGTGCTTTTCAATCTGCCTGTATATCCTTTTATATCCCTATATGTCCCTTCTTCACAAACATTACAGACTAAATGATTGTACCTTGGTAACTCCTGATGTGTACTGTATAGGTGAAAAACAAGTTATCAATGAACACTTACATATATTACCTTAAAAATTATGAGCCTGAGCTATTCCATGTAATTACTCAGTACAAGGCTGTATGGTTTTACTAAACCATGTCAAATCATGTGTCCTGAATATATGCTCTGTGCTGGGTCGGGTCCTTAGTTGAATCACTTTTGATTATCATGACACCTGGATTCAACATTTTAGTCTATTCACATTCTAACTCAAGCCTATTCATGAGTACCAAATTTTAGTCATTTGAACCCCAAAACAAAACATTTTTTAAGATGAGAAATTACAGATGTAGCTAACATGCATTTGCCGGCAAAATAGCTAAGTAGTATGTCTATATGCTTTATAAAACAATCTTATGCTGCTAATGCCAAAAAACACAAAGTATCATCTCTATGAACCTGTAAATATTACTAGGATTTAATGAGGAATCAAACTGTTTGTGACTTCCACAATTATAAACAAACAGTTTGATCTCATTTTTGTAGAAAGTGTACTGATCATAAAGTGCATTAAAATGGCCTGTCACCGTAACTGGCCCTTCACTGAACTGATTGCTCCCGAGTCAGATGTGTGTGAGACAGTGTGGTAGATCAGGCTAGAACTATTGAGAGGGGATAGGGTAAAAGGAAAATAATAATAATAATACTAAAAAAAACCTAACCCCAACTTATAAAATATGAAGCAAATAGTGCACAAGCCCAATGGAGCTCTAAAATTTAGGAAAGAACATTTGGGAAGGGGTTGCTTAGGATCTGAGGTAGTGATTAGCCAACCAGTTTGCTTGTGACTAAAGAGGACTTTCTTTGCGGCAAGTCCTGCGGAGTTGGAATGTGATCGCCGGTGACAATACTCTTTTCTGGACCAGTTGCTGCTGGTAGCTGTTTATTCTTCATCTTTGCCTTGGCCATGTTGTAATCCCCTGAATCAAAGTACTTTTGCTAAAAAAAAAAAACAAACCAAAAAAAAAAACCCAACAACAATTAAGTATCAGATTTACCAAGTATCATTATAAGTAACAAAGAAGGGCAACAGTATCTCTAACACCTTACAGCCACTTACTCCTTTCTGAAGTCTTTTCATCAAAAAGTCTGACCCTCCTGGTTTCTGACCCAAATTAGGATACTTTGCTT
Source organism: Duopalatinus emarginatus (assembly GCA_028565595.1). Lineage (NCBI taxonomy): Eukaryota > Metazoa > Chordata > Actinopteri > Siluriformes > Pimelodidae > Duopalatinus > Duopalatinus emarginatus. The sequence goes on from JAOVVF010000044.1 coordinate 21,574,896, forward strand.
TCAATTTGGCCTCCTCTGTTCTCACAGGATTTGAGTTAGGGTCCTGAGATTCCTGCAAACACAAAACAGATTGGTTACAATGCAAGACATATAGAAGGTGTGACACAAGACCAAGAATTCAACAACAACAAAAAACATACACGTGTTTTTAATACACGTGTGCTTTCAACTCAAGAAACGTGAACCCATGGAACATGAAATCACACCCAGGCTGAAAACTAATACTTCCTCTTAAGGGTGTAATTATTTGGATTAATCCTAATAATACCATAACAACCATTACAAGTTCATGACAGAACTTAAACTAGCCTGCCAGTTCCTTTATGCTTCCAGTTACTGATTCAAGAAGTACATTAACGCCTACCCACCATGAAAGACTGAGATTTATCTCTTTCTGTTTCAGGAAAGGTTGCCCATATTTATACAATGTGTATTCCATATACACATTGTATTAACACAGTGTATTTTATATATTT
>JAOVVF010000044.1:21575471-21593339 GCA_028565595.1 Duopalatinus emarginatus
TAAATCTGTTTATATTTGTCTTTTTTAAAGGAAAGATACTTAACATCTTAGTGTTAAACCTGAAGAACTCGACAGACCTCACAGGAATTTGGATCAAGACTATGCATGCTGCATTTCAACATAGAACAGTAACTAGGTGTACCAGGAAAATACACTAAACAAATGCATCAGAGTGAGTCAATGTCCAAACCTCAGCACCTTGTCTATACACTTTTAATACAAACAAACAAACAAATGAATGAATAAATAAGTAAATAAAACATCAGCCCAAGTCACTCTGCAATCAAATCTAAACATGATCTTTAATCACATGACTTTTTTTTCGAAAACAGGAAGCGACGGAAAAAGATGTCTCTAGAAACCTGTGGTTTGCACAGTACTTAGTAACATTACATAGCATATGGACTCAAACTTCTACAAGGCTGTGTTTCATCTTTTTAATAAGAATCATTAATATATCACTTAGTCATAAGTCTACATGACAGACAATAGAAGACAACACCCAGAAAAGCATGTACAGCTCATGTATGCATCTCAGTGTCTCAGTATCTGGTATGATCTACTACACTGTGCCATGAATGTGTGTCACTGCAACTGTAGAAAACACAAAACCACATATGCTAAATGCTGTATACGTGCAGATGGATTTACTCAACATGGCATAGACAAAGAAACAGTGCAGCAAATTCCATTCAAGACTCGTTCAGCATGAACATACACAACCTTCACATTATTACCATACTTGCAGCTCTTTACAAGCACATCATTCATGATTGAATGTTTGTTGGTGTGGAGGACCAGAAAAACTAGCCCTGCCTTCCTGCCTACCAGCTGTCTACAATACAAGCTAAACAAATACTCATTTCCATTTAACCTTTCCACATTGTATTAGGCTTGCTTGGCCTGACAGTGGTTGCTTGAAATATGGTTTATACCTCACACAGGCTGTATTATACAGATACGGTGCTTGAACAGCGTTTTAAATTTAATATAGTAAGCGTTGTCCTGTTTTTTTTGCAGTCAACCTTGCTTTCATTTGCTGCCCTCTACTGGAAGAAACATTTACATGAATCATGTCAGTAACTTCAGCTATATTAAATTACAAACCTTTAAAGACTGCACTGACTCTTCCATCATGGATGTACGTAGAGCTATTCATAGACTTTGACCATGTATAAGATTAAACTTACATAGTTTTATTTTCAGATTTTAGTACAGCTTAATATCAAGGATAAACATGGCAATGTTTACGCCTGTTTTACTCGTATATTCTGTCAGTGTCAGAATGGTACAAAATAAACAATATAATATGAATTTTTAGCTTTTACACTGCGTCCTTTTCCTGGGAGAAAAAAACAGGTTGGTCGAACTAGCTAGCAAAATACAAGCTGAGCTGGTCAAACTGGTTGACCATCTTTATCAGCTGGAATATTGTCCTCTAGGCTTGCTCATGTAGTGACTAAAATGTTTCCTTACTAACCAGCATAAATCCAAACTGGCCTGACCAAAACACAAACCACCTTGGATCATATATTATACATTGTATTTAGTTTATAAACACTGAAAGCCTTCACTTCTATCCACATTTACTGGATTCATCTAGTGTCTGCTAATGCATGAAACAACATAATAACCCATCTTGTGTGTTTATGTATGTGTTTTAGGTTAATATGTGCATGTTTATGTTGTGTGGACACAGAGATTGTACACATGTCTGCAGAATAAGGGAAATACACTACATACACTACAATGCAAATAGCGCAGCTGAAAGACACTGGAGCAGTACTGCAAAGTGAAAGCAGCCCAGCCCTATAGGCATGAGCAGGTGCATGACCTCTCAGGCTGTCCTGTCCTGTCCTGTCCTATATATACATATGTATATATACACACACCAAACCATGACAATAAGATGTACATATATGCACTGAATTGTCCCTAAAGGCCCTTTTTGGCACAGCTCCTGCCTCAGTGATTTAGGTTACATGCTGCTGTCTGACTACAGCAGAAACTCGCACTGCAGCAGCCCTGTTGACGCTAAACTCATTAGCTTGTTTCACCTCAGCAAACTCACACAAGACATTTTTTAAAGACCCGTGTAACACAAACAGGTTGATAACCACACAGTTTCGAGGAGTGTTGTCCAGAATAGCTAACGTAACCTACCTAAGCTAGCTAGCTACAGTTGCTACTTGCTAACAGACCCGGCAGCAGCTTAGCTTAATCAGTGCTAGCCTGTAAAACACAGCTAAGCTAGCTGACTAGCGTCCTTAACGCCCACCTGTGTCTCACCGCACTCTCCCGATAACGTCTCGGTATCCTGGTTATCTGACATTGCTGGCCAACTTCGACAGAAAAACGAGAATCTGGATGCTTGCAGGGGAAAACGCTAGCGTTTCCAGAATGATTCGCCCGCCCACGCTGTACTGACTGCGGGTAACCGTGCAGCCTCTCACCAGAGCAGCCAGGCAAGCCTCTCACAGATCTGAATGCGCCGCTATTGCACATACTGTGGTAACTGGTACTGAGAGGACTGGGGTGACAATGCACATTCACCATACATTATTACCCTACTGGACTTTCCCCAGTTGACCAGTAAAACCACCTTATTTGCTAAAACTATGTTCTGAGACCTGGTAGACCAGTTTATACTGTAATTAGCTGGTGTTTCAGCTGTGGTATTATAGCTGGGAACTGGTGGCCCATTCTATGCTTTGACTTGTACTAATTGGTCTACTACCTTAACAGATAAAATGTGGAAAATATTTTACAAAAGAAAGTAACCTTAAACTGATAGATAGATTCAACTTTATTGCTAATGCTCAGTACAAGTACAAGGCAACAATGCAGTTAGCATCTACCAGAAGTGCAAATAGTAGCAATGTGCAAAAGTGCAAATGTAAAAACTGTGCAAATATGAGAAAGCAATGTGCAATATCTGAGTGCAAATTTGGAAAGTTGTGCAATTGAAACAGAGCATAGTGCAATTATGACAGAGTGATAAATAAATGAGATAAATAAGGGTATGTGGATAAAAAATGGATAAAAAGATGGTCCTTCTTCAGTCTCCTCAAGAAGTAAAGACGCTGCTGTGCCTTCTTGACCAGACAAGAGGTGTTGATAGTCCAAGAAAGATCCTCAGAGATGTGAAAACCCAAAAACTTGAAGCTAGAGACACGTTGTACCTCAGCTCTATTGATCTGGACAGGATTGTGTGTTACTGCTTTTACTGTAGTCCACAATGAGCTCTTTTCGGTGTTGAGGGTGAGGTTTTTAGACGAACACCATGCTACCAAGTGCTGGATCTACTCTCTGTATGCCTATTCGTCATTGTCACTGATGTGACCGACTACCGTTGCGTCATCTGAAAATTTAATGATGGTGTTAGATCTGTGCAGTGGCACGCAGTCATGGGTAAACAGAGAGAAGAGCAGGGGACTCAATACGCATCCTTGCGGCACGCCGCTGTTCAGAGTGAGGCTGGAGGACATTTGATTGCCCAGCCAAGTCCAAGACCCAGTTACACATGAGGGTTGTTGATTCCCAGGTCACTGAGCTTGGACATCAGTCTGGTGGGGATGACTGTGTTGAACGCAGAGCTGAAGTTGATGAACAGCATCCAAATGTAGCTGTTTTTGTTGTCCAGGTGGGTGAGGGCAGAATGAAGAGCAGTAGAGACGGCATCCTCAGTCGATCTGTTTAAGTGATATGCAAACTGGTGAGAATCCAGTGATGGTGGGAGCGCTGCTTTCAAATGATTGAGGACCTGTTTCTCAAAGCACTTTGCAGCAGTGCGCTTTGGAACTAGAATTATAGTAGTTGTCTTCCAGCATGTGGGGACAGTAGCTTGCGCCAGTGACCGGTTGAAGATGTCAGTGAAGACTTGGGACAACTGTCCAGCACACGATCTGAGGACATGTCTGGGGATGCCATCAGCTTTCCGTGCATTTACTTTCAGTGATAGTAATGATTCATCAGTCCATGGCGTCCTTTGGATTTCCCACGGAAGCTGTAAGTTGTTAAATTATTACTTGAAATGAAATCTAAATAAAACCCCTTTATGAAATTTACACCAAGTTACTGGGACAGCTGTAAGCTTGTGGTTAAGAAACAAGCTTTGTGATCAGAAGGTCCCTGGTTCGAGTCCTGCACTGACAAGACATGACTGAAGTGCCCTTGAGCATGGCACCTAACCCCCAACTGCTCCCTGAGTGCCCATCGCTCTGGGCATGTGTGTTTATTACCCCCTAGTGTGTGCGTTTACTAGTGTGTATGTGTATGTGTGTGTCTGTTTCACTGTAGGGATGAGTTAAATGCAGAGGTCAAATTCCTCTGTGTGCAAGCACACTGGTCATTGAGTCACTTCATTTTACTAACCAGCTATTCTGAAGGACCACTGTTGGGGACCTTTGAATATATTTTACCACCATTTGGCCAACAGTTAAAACAGCTAAGACTTATACAGTGCAAACTGTTTTGGCTAAGAGGCCCATGTCTTTCCATCACCGTCACCATTAAGTGCACTGCAAACTACTGAATAAGTGCTGGCCTAATAGTACTACATGTCTGGACTGGCTGTCGGAGGAGTTGGAATGTTTCTTTTTGGGATTGTGTCTAATCTTGCACATTGTGTCTTAGTATAGTAGAATAGAATCAGTACTCAAGTATTTTATTCTTAATAGCCCAATTATCACCCCTGAGTGATAGGAAGCAGTATTAACACTTTGCACAGTTTGATTGTTGTCTGTTATTGTGTGACAACTTTGATATTTAGCCTCCACTAGCTGCTGAAAGGAACTACCTTTATGTGCATGACTCTAGAAAAGTGTGATTATTTTGTAGTGGTTATACAATGTCAGGCTGACTAAATGTGTGGGGTGACTTCAGAGTGTACTTAATTAGACTATACATACTTCACATAAAATTTAACCCATTTAGATAAATGGGTAAGTAATATAATTAAATTAATTTAATTATATCATGTGAGAGAAGCTATAGTGTGTGTTCAGTGAAGGTTTATATTCATTAAATTAAAAAAAGAACACTCAATTGTCTAAGAAATTAAGATCTAAAACCATGGGAAAAGGAAAATGTTATAAGTTCATACGAATGGAAATGTTGCCCAGTACCAACAGGCCCACAAATGAAGCCTAGCTGCCCAGCCTATTTGCCCAGGCGTTATTCGTGGGTGCCCCCTGGTGGCCATGGGTTTCTGTGCACCACACGTTTTGCTTAGTTTCTATAACTCCAAAATAATAATAATAATAATAATAATAATAAAAATTTATAATAATAATAATAATAATAATAATAATAATAATAATAATAAAAATTAATAATAATAATAATAATAATAATAATAATGTAATATATTATTTACAGGTACAGTTCTTCATTTTACCAGGACATCGATGGCTACAACATTTCAGGCTAATGTTATTATTATTTTTTTATTATTATTAATCCAAGTAGCTTTGGTCTGGCATACTGTCCACATGATTCCAAGACTACTGTAATTGTATTTATTATTATAATTATAATTCAGTGTTCATGAATTTAAAATACAGAAGTGATTTAAAATTAATGTTGCATAGACAAATAAGCTAATAGCCCTAAATCTGCCTTTCAGCTAATACACTGAAAGATCACACAGGTCTCTAATAGTTATGCACAGTATCTGTTTCATAGGATTTTGCAAGATATTTGTAGGTATACTGTACACAACCCAACTGTAGGCAGAAAGATATAGGACTAATCATGAGAGAGTGAGAGTGCAAACCTGTGAGTGAAAGGGTACAGTATTAAGAAGAAAATGGATTCTGATGAGCTTTTTCCTGCTGAACAGATAAGCCATTTATTACTTAATTTGGTGAGTGACATATGATTATTGGCCACTTTTACCTCCCTGTGGAATTTGTATTGTTGTGAAGTGGGTTAGCTGGGAGAACTTGTTTAGATTTTTAAAAACTTGATCATTATATAAAATTCAGAGTTAGGTGTTTTCCCTGAAGCTCTGTGCATCACCAGGGCTGAGACACAGAAAGCTCATTAGCTCATTATAGTTATATAACGTAGACAACAAAATAACACAGAGCCTGTGCATTTTGTTACATAATATTTTATTATTCAACACATCAGAAACATAAACTGTATAGTGTTAGAACTCTGGCTAAAAACCCACACCATAGGATCGAGAGACAGAGTAGTAGACAAGTAGACTTGAATCCTTTTATCTCACCTGATATAACTGAGTTTGAAATACAAAGATATGAAGAAATGTTATATCACTACCCAACTGTTATGAATTCTCTAGATCAGCAACTTTTTAACTTAATTATAACACAAACACAAGCGCTGTAAATGGGATGAGATAGTCAGGTGTCCAAATACTTTTAGCCATATAATGTGTTATAGAGTATTCAATTTCTATTTCTAAGTCTGCAGTGCTGTAGCTTTATAGTTATGTTGTAGAACAGGGTTTGCCTTTAAATGTGCCTTCAGGGATTTTGGAGTGGAATCAAAAATAGAACAAAAAGGGGAAGGGTCTCATAAAAAGAAACAATGAAAAAGAAATGTAGAGAAGAGGTTTAAGGAGGTGAAACCTTTTTGCTCTGCTGGCCGCATGTAAAAACTTATTTGAAACTCTGCCATGCTTGCCTGAAGAAAGCTCTGATCTCTTTTCGGCTCTTCACTTTTGTATCTTAATATAAAGCAGCAAAACTAACATGTGCAAACATACTTGCAAGAGCAAAAAAAAAAAAAATAAGTAAATGAAAAACAGAAAAGAAATAAGTATATAGACTATATAAACAGTATCTGACAGTATTCAGATTTGTAAAGTTTTACTCTGTCTTTTTGGAGTCAAATCTGTCTGATCAGTAATCGTATCATAAATAATACTAGACATAATATTGAAGATATCCTCCCTTACATGTCAGGAATAGCTTTTCTTTAAAAGTTTTGTCCCTGTTTGAAGTATATTTTACTATATTTGCATTTGAGGCAAATTAATAACAAGTATGTTGCCACTGGTTGTGTTTGTTTGCAATGTTTTCCTATAAAGATTTTGGTTGTGTATTAAATATGCTATAGTTGTAGCTGAAATAAGTCGTGGTGAATTGCTTTCAGTTACATTGACTGAGCACATTAAAAGATTAAAAAAATGATTAAATTATATGATTTTTTATTTTAATTGATGTTATTACATATTTTGGCAGTATTTATGTGTGATATGATTAGGGGCAGTGGTGGCATAATGGTTAATGTAAATCCCGGTACTATTATATTTTACATTTCTTAATTTGTCAGAGCTGAAGAGCACACACTCTGAAATTTCAGCTTTTCTGTGATAGCACAAATTGGCACATACTTAATTTTAGTCAGTAAAATATATCTTTGATTTTACTTTTCTTCAGCTTTTTTTAATCTTCGTGTTAATGTATTATAAATAGGTAATTTCTGAACACTTCACTAAATAAATCTGATCAGGACAATTATGGGATATATATATTTTCCTTTAAGGAAAAACCTATTTAATTACAGCCACTAAACCTGATTTCTTTCTCTTGCTGATGTTCACTGTAGTTTGTTTGCATAAGATATTGCATAAAACATTATAGTTGTACATAATCCTAAACTGTTGAGTGTAATTGCATGTACCCACCATCTGATATGCCTCTTAGAAAATTTGACCCCTCCTACCCCTCTTATGGACCTTTCAACCTCCTGCCATCTGGCAGATGGTACTGGAGCATCTGTGCCAACACTATCAGACTCTGCAACAGTTTCTTCCCTGAGGCAGTCAGAATACTCAAGTCCCTGCTGCCTCCCAGTACTCACCTGGGCTAGTCAAAGCCCTCAACGAGTATGACTCTTAAAACACTACACACCTACACTTTACAATGCTGCTTGGACATTTTTTTATTTATGAGAATATTTTTTTAATTCACATTTACTGCTGTAATACATAACACTGTTCTGATAGTCTGATACCTGAACTGTGTATCCAAAACCCAGTGTGTTTATTGCCCTGCACTTATCTCACACTTGTTGTATTTGTACTTTATGTAGTCCTGTTTAGTGTGTTCCTCTTACAGTAAACAGAGACCTAGTAGGGAAAGCGTTAATAAGACCAACAGAAGTTTTAGTACAACTGGAGTGTGTTTAATTTTTGACTCACTCTTGTGCATAGGTGCATGACAAGCAAAGCCTCTTGACTTCAACTAACTGACTATAGTTTCTTTTTCAGTTGCCACTAATTATTGTAAAAAGTGGAGTTTTTACAATAATTAAATGATCATTTCTGTTTTAAGACCGCCTGAATAAGTCAAATGTGTTTACACAGATATCTGGGAAAATACAGCTTCTGCTTAAATAGACAGGAATCTACATCTAGTGCTGGTCAAAATACACAAAAGCATGAACCGAATAAAAGATTCGAATCATTTTCGCCTACTGAACTATAAGAATCGAATCATGAATCAAAGAATCGTTTCGAGCATTATTAAGCTTCACAGAACGGCAGTTGTCGCTCCACGGAGGTCTCCAGAAAATATCTAAACATTAATAATCATAATTGGTAAGGTGAATTTATAGGTATAAAGCACTATAAAGTTTTTAAAGTGCTTTAATTCAAATGAACAGCGCTTTAATTTTTAGTTTGTTTGTTTAGCTAAAGTTAACGTTACTATGCTAATGCTAAATTATACAAATCAATATAACAGTAACGTTAACTAAACCTCGGATATAAAATAATCCTTATAGACTTTAATCCCGTACGTTTTTAACTGAACAGTGCTGCCTCGATACACTATCTGTGACTAAACTGAGGTAAAGATAGCGACGGTTAGTAAATGTTTTTTCACCTGGTCTCAGAGCCTGAGGTTTATTTAGCCGCCTTCTGCTGTGAGACGCCGGGAAAATTCAGTGGCGCGGCTTTTAGACACTCGGCGGTAGTAGCGCCTGTTACAATAACCTGGCTGGCAAGTTTAAATTTATCTGTCAAGTAAATTAACGTGGCTTGATCAAAATACATAAGCATTACAAACTGCATTATGGGTAGGTTTAATCATCTCCTAGATTTGACATTAACATTGAATGTCTGTGTGCATTATTATAGAATAAAAACACCACCATATTTATTAACACAGATACACAAGAGTGTGAATTTACAGAAAGCTTTTATTGTCATCAGCTGAAGATTTGCACACTGGCACACTCTGAGTAAAGGGTCTTTCAGTGTTAGTCCCACATTGCACCTGTAGGTTTGTGGTTAAAGAGCCTTGTGATAAAAATATCCCCGGTTTGGCAAGACGTGAGTGAAGTGCCCTTGAGCAAGGCACCTATCCCCACTGCTCCCTGGGTGCTGTGGATTGGGTTACCCTCCTGCTCCGGGTATGTGTGTTCACTACCCCATAGTGTGTGTTCACGAGTGTGTGTTTCACTGCATGGATGGGTTAAATGCACAGGCCAGATTCCTCTGTGCAAGAACAGTGGTCAATGAATCACGTTTCACCTGAATTAGTAGTCATCACATATGTTACATGTTGTTTTTCAGACTCGGTAAGAAATAATTCATGTTACTGAGCATGAAGCGGCACATTGTGGTACATGTAACGTTATCTATTCATTTGTTGGTTTATTTTATTTTTATTGTTTACGGTTTGAAAAGCTGTGATGTTTTACAGTGCATGATACTACTGTCTATAAAACCTGTGCCCATATATTTTTGTCAGAATTTAAACAGAGAGACCAAAGCATGGCCTGTGAACAACGTGTGCGATCTCATCAGGTAAACTTTACACTAGACTAGGTTTTATTAGCCAGCTAAATGTTTGCTCTGGATGTCCCAAAATGTGTTTTTATATTCACGGGTCTTTGCAGATGCTGCCACGTGTAGTTGCTACTGAGCAGCAGTCATTGGTGGTTGTTAAGAAATTACTAGCTATTGCGGTCTCCAGCATCACTTACCTTCGAGGTCTTTTCCCGGAAAAAGCATATGGGAGTAAATACATTGAGGGTAAGATAAATATGTTAAAACATTAGGCTATTAAATATTGTTACACAAAATTTTAATTGAATAGATTTGAACAGTGAGGACATCAGAGACTTGTTTGTTTAACATATTCCATTTATGCTTTTATAAATCTAAAATGCATGCTGTAATTACAGTAAATATCACTTCGATCAATATCATTTGTGCTGTTAAGATGAACTTTTTTCTCGCCATGTTTTTTTCCTCTGCCTGTTAGGATTTTCTCATTAGCAGCACTGACACCTCTGATGATATGATGTTTTAAATGTATCATAACTGAGAAATATGACCTTGATGTTTTCACACTTTCCCCAGAACAGAAAGTAATGATTCTTCGAGAGGAGCGGACATGCCCTGGTGCTATTCAGATTGTACAGTGGTCAGTATTTATACATACCAGCACCTGCAGTTGTCCACTAAATAAATGCCCTCAAAGTATTAACTGCTCTAACCATGGAAATAACCTTTTTTGAGTAATAGTGTCATACTGATTCACTCTCTCACTCACACGGACAGGTTGCAGGGATGCTTTGATGCCCTTCAAAAGCGATATGTAAGTCAGCTTCATCTGAGGAAGTACATTTCTTGTGCACTACATTGGGATTCATCTATTTTTAAATTTTATACTGCAGTTCCACTTAATAATGTTTATTTTCAACAGCTCCGTGTGATTTTATTATCTGTGAGTACATTTGGCTGGATATTTGTTCAAAAAAAAATTCTCTGCAGTGATGTTCTAGAGGTTACCTTTTTTAATTATGATTTAAATGCATTGATTATGTTTTCTTAGATGTACTCTGATCCAGAACAGCCAGAGGCAAGAATTTATGTTTATTTACTTAATTATTTAAAACAAAAAAATTAACAGTATGATGCTACATATCAGGCAAGATGAGATTTATGCCACTGGTCCAAAAAAAAAATAAGTAGCTGTAGGTGATGGTTTCCATCTTCATGAATGTTTACCAAGTTTTTATTAACCATGTTCCTTGTAGAAAGTAACAGAATGCTACCAGTTCCGGATTCAGTATACTAAAAAGGGACCTCGGCTGGATTTTGAAAGGTAATCATTAGAAATGTGCTAGTGTTGAATGTTAATCAGGCTGCTAACAATATTATGATCACATGGTGGCTCCATTTTTGTGCAAGTCCATGCATAAGTCAGTTGTCTAATGCTGGCATATTCCTACTTTGCTTGGACTAATGTGTTACTGCTCTCAATTTTACTGAAATATAATGTAAGTGCCTGTGCTGATGTTGACAGAGTGGCAGCTCCTGAGACCCCCTCTTTGCAAACACATAGATCCAGACCTTAACGTCCTGCCCCACATATTCCAACCCACTTTGGATTTGCGTCCTTTCTTCTGAATATACATAGATAGACAAAAAAATTACTTGTAATACATAAGAACTATGGCAGCTAAGTGGCAATTAAGTGAACAAGAAATTTGATGGCCCATTATGTATTAAACATATCAGTGCTGTAAACTGACAACCACATATCTGCAGTCAATCACCATCAAAAAAGATTTTAAAAATCCTACTGTTTGTTCTACTCTGTTGATGGATTTCTATTTATGGCCCTAGACGTAACTGAGTATGTAAATGGTTTAGTAAAAAAAAAAATCTTTATTTTTAGAACTGATAACATTTCTACTAAAATTCATAGTGTGATGTTTTTATTAATTAACATGACTTTAATTTTTTTATAGCGAAAAAAGCGCAATGTAATATCTTTCACTGACACAAAGTGAAAAACCTGTGTGGGGTAATGAATGGTCTTGGATTGTGACATCGTACGTCTGAAGTGTGATTGAGATGTGTCTAAAATTAAATACTGACCAAGAAGACAGTCTATCACAGGGCACAAACACATTCACACATTTAAACACATTCAGAGATGTTAAGTATAGCTGGCGCTTTATTGAATCAGCTTCTGTTGTGGTGGTAAATTGTGCATTGTGTTAATAAATGCTTGACTCCAATGGGAACTTGGCTGGTTTTGCAGTGTTGCTAATTATAGTTAGACTAAAACCTGCTAAGAAAAAGTCAAGTCTGAATGTACAGGTCAGATATTTTTGTGTAAATATATACTTTTCAGTTAAAGGTGACTCATTGCAATCCATCAAAAGACTGGCTACAGTCTATGTACATCCACTGTAACTAGAATAAATGTACAATGATGATCTTATAAAAGATCTTTTATCTTGTAAAGGATATTGTTTTTCATTTTATATGACAACGTTGCTGTGCAAATGTATTTTTGCAGAACATTTACATTAATAAACATTGCAAGTTTTGTTATATTTACGGAAAGAAAAAAATACTGCCTGTCAGTAACAACAGCAACATATTACATAACAGACCAGTTTTCATATGAACAAAAAAATAATAATAATAAAGGCTGCTGGGTTTGGCATTCAAACAAAAAGAAGCAGAGGAAACAGTCAAAGTTTCCAGAAGATACGTTGAAAACCCAGGATGCTCAGTAAAACAGTAAAACATACCAGCCAATTTCCTTGCACAAAGGTTACCTGAGATTCCTGTTTTGTTTTGTTTTTAAAGCAAAGGTCGTCACAGCAAACATTGACTTTGTTCAGCTTACTACTGTTTATTGCTTTTTATAGAAGTTTTTTTTTTACGTAGAAATGTTACATTTCCTTATTTCTAAAGGTGTTCTTGCTTTATAGCATTTCTTTGCATGTGTCTAAGACTTTTGCAGAGTACTATATATGGCAAAATCAATGAAGTGAAGAGAAAAGGGTGCTTGTAAGTTATGTCGCTCAGGCAGATTTTTACTATGAAAACAAATTCTGTGTAAAATATAATTGTATCATTATAGAATAATGTCCCATTGCTGAGTAGTAGTACACAATTTTTAAAGGGCATGAGAGACTAACCACACAGCATTTCACAAGGTTGCTGTCGGCACTGGTGGTCACATAAATACTCACATCTGTCAGCACTGTAAAACCTGACCCTTATTTTTGAGTTGATAACAAAAATAGAGCCCATGATCTTTGAAAGAGGAAATGGTCTTACTTGGAAATGTTGTGTCTAAAATTGTCAGCAAAAGCCAGAAGAACATAACAAAGATGGACAGCAGTGACATAAAGAAATCGAGTATTCTTTTGGTGCGTAAACTGTACATGCTAATGCAGAACCTCGGCCCACTCCCTGATAGTGTGTGCCTCAACATGAAGCTCTCCTACTATGATGAAGGTAAATCACAGCTTGTACACCTGCTCATTTATGCTTCTGTTCAAGTTCCCATTAAACATCAGAATGGGATCAGTGTTTCTGTGACTTCTTAGCAATGAATATTCATACGTTTAATTTCTACAGCACTTTTACGTGTCTATTTACATGTATGGCAGTGACCCCACATGACTACCAGCCACCAGGCTTTAAAGAAGGAGAAAACAGCATGCTGGTTTTTCAGAAAGAGCCGGTGAATCTGACAATGGGAGAAGTTGTTACGCCTTTCCACTCCCTAAAAGTCGATGTGACAACTGAGAAAGAGAGACTGGAACAGGTACTATTGTAAATTATGAACTTGACTAAATGTAGACTATAATTCAGTATGTGTTTTTCTTTTTATAAATTTATACATTTTATTATTTTTATTTATGTAATTTTTCTAATTATATAACCGAATGCACTGTAACTGTTCAGTAATAAGGTTACATTAAAAATAGAGGCATGGTGGCACAGCGTGTAGTGCTGTTGCCTCACAGCAAGGAGGGTTTAATTAGACTTGGAGGTACTACAATACCCCTAGGTGTGAGTGTCTGTGTGTCTGCACTGTGATGGACTGGCAACCTGTCCAGGGCGTTTCAATCCTGTTTTTAGAATAGACAGCATCCCCTAAAATTCAGTTGTAGGATAATGAATAATGAGTCAGAGTGAGAGCGTGAGTAAAAGGTCTGGGTAATAGTACTTAACCGTTAATGGAAGTTGTTCACCTGTGTACATATGTAGGTAGATGATGATGAGCCATTATGTGCTCGAGATCGATGGACTTTGAAAATAAGTGAAGAAGAAATGGTTTGTGTGTCAAAGGTTCAGGAGGTAAGGATGCCATTTTTAATATAGTTTTAGATTTAAATTTGTGCATTCAATTAAATTTTACATGAAATATTCTGCCTATTCATTGTGTGTGTGTGTGTGTGTGTTATTTTCTATAACCAGGACACTGTAAACAAAGAAAATATTGTTACTGACACTGGCATTGAGAACTCAGGTAAGCTTTTTCAGATGGCTTGAGACAATAATAGATTTATTGTTCAGTTATATATTTTTAGTTTGTTCAGATGTGTACAACAGATTCTGATATCAGTGTCACCTTTTGTAACATTACTCCTAAAATACACAAAACTGTTTTCACATTGACAGATCTGAGCAAAGATGAGATGCTGGAGAATTCACAGTTCATGGTAACACTATCATATAGACTATATTAGAAAACTGAACCTGGGTTAATTTTCAAAGTCTGTGCTTTTCTCAGTGGCAAAATAATCAGATTTAAACAACAGGCTTTGGATGCCGTTGTACTCAACCACTACACTAGTAGAGGGGGGCTGGAGTCATAGCATTTGTTGGGCAGAAGCCAGGGAAGCGTAGGGCAGATGCACAGACACACACATTCATGCACAAACACACCTAGGGGCAATTTAGTATTTCCTATTCACCTGGTTTATGTGTTTGGACTGTGGGAGGAAATCAGAGCTCCCAGAGGAAAGCTACGCAAACACAGGGAGAATAGAAACTTTACAGAGAAAGGACCCTGGCTGCCTGGCAGGGGAATCTATAAGGCAACAGTGCTACCCAGCTTGCTGCCCAATAAGAACAATGCCCAGAATAAAAAAAATTATACCCTGTGTATTCAGTAATCTACTGAAATTCAGGTAGACTGTAAAAGTGAGTGATGCATTTTATTTAATAAGAATACAATTAATATTTATCCAGACTCCTCAGCTTCCTGTGATAAATTCAAGTCTGTTTATGTTAAATAGGCAGACAGCCTTGTAAAGAAGACAGCTGATCTCAATGTGGCTACCAGGAAAACAAGGAGTGGCCGAGTGATCAACTCCACAGTAATATAAGAGATATCTCTATATCTTTATTCATAAAAGGAATAAAACACAACAAACCATGCTGTTATACTAAAATAATTCAGACCAGTGGGTGTTAAGTGCATTATTTACATAGAACAGCATTGTCTGGAGTGTGTTATGCCACTTATACCACAGCGATTTGCCAGTGTTTACAATGTTACATGTATTGATGAATGGCACGTCACACATTTAAACAGTTTATAGTAACAGTGATGTGGAACATCTCAGAGAGTTAACTACAAGTAAATTATAACTGAGGCAAACTTTGTTCCAAGTTGGTTACAACCAAGCCTCTTTCCATTCAGTGTCAAATAACTGTAACCTAACTATATATGTCACTTTAGTGATTATACACTGAAGTGCCAGAAAAACTAGTACAGATGAGCCTATGCAAAATACATAGGCTGGTGGTGGCTTCATAATGTTTTTTTAACTGGACTTCCATCTGACCTGTTAGGTCTACAAACGTGTCTGACAGGTGATTGCTGTGTGTGCATCCTTCCTGAAGAGTTGTGCATGTTCATGTCCTGCATTCATTCTGATGGGTTTGGCTCCTATAACAGGACAATGCACTGCCACACACATCTAAAGACACCACATGATGATTAGAGGAACATTACAGTTTGGGGTTTTGCCATTCCAAGTCACCAGATCTCAACATTGTCAGACACATCTGGGATGTCATGCAACATGCTGTGGAACACAGAAATCCTGCACGTCAGAATACAACAGAATTGTGGACTGTTGGTGTTGGTGGACTGGAGGAACTATGGTGTTCATTGCCTATGGAATATTTCTGCAATCTTGTGGAATCCATTCCCTGTTTGAGACCTACCAAATATGACACTGGTGTACCTGTTTTTTTGTCACTTCAGTGTACAGTTTACTTTGTTAAAGACTTTTAAAAAATCTTTGTGTGATATAGATTTTACATTATGTGACCTGTTTGCCAAACCAGTCCCTGTGTATGAACTGTAACTATAGAAACAATAACATTAGATTGAATGCATTAATATTAAGCTGTCGTTCATGTTACAGCCAGAACCAGAAGGTCTGGGCTTTGCTGTTATGCAAAAAACATGAACACCTTCTGACAAATCAAATTAGAGCATTTCACTATGCTGTGGTATAATTAACTAACAAGTTATTATTATAATAGAAGATTTCACAATAGTTATAATATCTTTTTTGTTTGTTTGTTATTATAGGGCAATAAAGATGTTACAGTGCCTTCATCCGCAGGAAAGAAACCGGTAAGTTTTAGAACAAAGCCTTGCTAAGGAGATCTGTAGACATGCACACAATTCACTAAGCATTATTGAGAAAGATAAGTAAATAAAAGTATAAATTCTAGAAATATTAAAATATACAACCTCTGCAGGATTTTGTCTTTACTATTACCCTTACCAATTTAATGTCAATAACATCACATCTGTTCATTGTAGTTTAGAATTGTAGTATCTAATATATACATACCCTCTTCTCTTTGTAGGTTTCACTGTTTCAGTTTCCACTTAGTCAAGACCCTTTACCTGCTGCGCCTAAGCGACGCAAGTTCAGTGTCCCTAAAGAAAACCGCTGACCCTTTGTTACAATACATTGTAGTATACCCAGGAATGCTCACAGTAGTTTTGTCCTATTTAACTACATAGCATAAATTCGAGATGTTAACTTGTTAGCTTGGATTAATATTAGTTACTGGTACTTGTGGTTCTTCGATAGCGTGTTTGTTTTACATGTTAACTAAATCAGACCTGTTTTCACACATACACATATCAATTGCTTTTACCGAAAATTTATTTGATACTTCAATATTTAACATGCACTGCTTTATTTGAATTATAATGGCATTTATTATGCTTGTTTTAATGTTAATATAGTGCAGACTTTTGGAAAATAAAGGCATATTTACGTATACATATATCCTTCATCTTGACTAGCACTAGGGCCAGATAATAGTCCACTAGATGGCACCAGTAGCATTTTTCTGGGGGATCAGAGCAAACACCAAACGAGATGAACCTTATTTGATCATTGTGTTTAAAATGGCCTTGTTTGCTTTATCTTAATTCAGAGGTGTGTATCATCTAGACCACATGAGACATTTACTTGAAGCACAGGAGAGGGTTTTTAATACGGGTAGGGCACTTTTTAGGCACAATTGTCTTACTGATAGAGAAACCCAAGTTTATTTATATAGCACATTTCTTGTGCTGGCCATTCAAAACCTTGCAAATAAGAAAATTAATTTAAATTAGTAGTGTAAATAGTGGTTGGAGAATAGAAATTAAAAACACTTTCAAAAAAATAGATTAAACTGAGAAAATATTGAATTAAAATCAAATAAAATATTACATTTTGGTAATAAAATGCCATTACAGGACAGATGTTCTTTTAGAGTGTTTTAAGTCAGATCAAGTGGATTTTATTGTCATTTTAACCATTTACAGTGTGTAGAGCACACAGTGAAATAAAACAATGCTCCTTTAGGACCAAGGCACTACATAAAACGACTCAATTACACAAGACTACATAGAGTGCACAACTGCAAAAACATTTGCAACAACGCAAGTACAACAAATACTGGGGTGGGGAGGAGTTAACCAGTTCACAGTCCCTGTGAGAGCAATAAGGTGCAATATACCATATATTATTATTGCTAAATGTAAACATAGTACACTTATTGAGCAACAGCTGAAATTGCAGTTGATTGTCAGTTCC
>JAOVVF010000044.1:21594925-21607307 GCA_028565595.1 Duopalatinus emarginatus
CCCTGAGATGACAAAAGGAAGAAACCTTGAGAGGAACCAGACTCATAAGGGAACCCATCCTCATTTGGGTGAGACATTTATTACATTTAATAGTAATACTAAATTAATAATGGGTGGGGTCTCCCTTTGCTCTCAAATCAGACTTAGTTTTTAATGGCACGGATTCCACAAGATGTTGGGACACATTCCTTTGGATTTCTGGTCAATGTTCACATGATTACATCACACAATTCTCCAGAAATTTTAGATGCAGTTTTATGCTGCAAATCTCCCATTCTACCATATCCCAAAGCTCATCTACTGGATTTGAAGAACACAAAACTCATTGTCATGTTAATGAAACCAGTTTGAGACTGCTTTTGTTTTGTGACACGGTGCCTTATCATGCAGGAAGTAGCCATTAGAAGATATGTACAGTATATAATACTCAAATAGGCTGTGGCAATCAAGTGACAATTGATTGGTATTAACAGGCCCAAAGTATACCAAGAAAACATTTCTCCACGCTATTACACTACCTCCACCAGCCTGGCACAAGACAGGTTGGGTCCACTGATTCATGCTGTTGGTACCAAATTCTGGCCCTTACTATTTGTCTGCCTCAGCAAATATTAAGATTTATCAGACCAGGCTATATTTTTCCAGTCTGTAAATATCCAGTTTTTTGAGTCTGTGCCCACTGCAGCCTCGGGTTTCTGTTTTTGGCTGACAGAGAAACCCAACATGGCCTTCTGTTTTTGCAGCCCATCTGCCTCAAAGGTTCAATGGGTATTGCATTTTGAGATTCAAATTGTAGAGTGGTTATCTGAGTCACTGTAGCATTTCTGTCTGCTCAAACCAGTCTGGCCATTGTCCTCTGAACTCTGTCATTAACAAGGTGTTTCATCCACAGAACTGCTGCTCACTGTATGTTTTCACTTTATTGCCCCATTCTGAGTAAATTCTTGAGGCTGTTGTGCATGAAAATTACTTGAGCAATTAGAAATTTACAGGGTGAATTAAAAGTCCCAGGACTGTTGTCTCACCCTGTATGTGCTCGTGGAAGCATTTCTCCAGAGATTCTTATGCGGGTCCATAACGATTGGATTCAGTATGTATTTTGCAAAGGCTCGTCTCAGAGTAACAGGATGAGTCAAAAGTCTTGGGACTTTTAACTCACCCTGTACTCCACCCAGTTTATCAGGCACCAGCAATAACACCACAGTCAAAATCACTGAGATCACACTTTTCTGATTCTGATGGTTGATCATTACTTGAAGCTGCTGACCGTTATCTGTATGATTTCATGAACTGAACTGCTGCCACACATTATGATTACATTATTGCATGAATGAATAGGTGTACAGGTGTTCCTAATAAAGTGCTCAGTAAGTATGCCTATTGTACTAACAGGAAATATTACAAGCAAAGTCTCCTCTAGTCTTTGATCACTGACACTCACACTAAGTGCTTTGTGTGTGTATAAGTTTAAATTAGCGGTGCAGTATATGACCTTGGGCTCGATGTATATGCCATTACACAGAAAAGCATCAGTCCTGTCACTGTTTAATGTGTACCTCTGTGTATGACCTTGAACTACAGCCATAGGCTTGGCACTGACTAATTTTGACGCTAGGCCTCATATTGACAGGCTGAAATTGTTAATATGGCAGATGATATATTAGTATTGACTGCTGTAGGAATTCTGCTGCTGGACAGAAGAGTTCAGAAGAAGAAGCAGGTGCAAAACCTCGTATAAAAGTTCTGATTAATGATCAGTATTCATCCTGCAAATCTATTTATGACCATTCAGCTGGGAAAAAAAATAAGATACGTTTATATGTACTAACTTTCTCTATACATAGATTGTTAGCCAATTTACCAAACAAGTTATAATAAAAATATTTTTACTCTGCTGAAATTGAGACGTAGTGTAAGCACTGCTATAATATATATTTATTAAAAAGAAATGATTTCTGCAATGTACCCCAAGATGTCATTTTTGTTAAGGGTACAGTAACTGTTAATCTAATTGATCAATCTAAAGTAGCAAAGTTGAAGCAAATACATGGTTGTTTTAATGATTTTAGTGATACTTGACGATCAATGTTTTTAATTATAATTATTTGTGCCTATATTAAATGAAAAAAATTGCATAGATAAACCTGTGATACTATGTGGAAAATCCTTGCTATTGCTGTTGAGTAGGTCTGCCCTATATTAGCATATAGATTAGTATGGAGCGCTCACATAAGGAGGCGCAGTTTTCATTAGCAATGCGCGTCTGTTCCAGAAACTTCTGTAGTCTGTGCAGCCAAGTTCAGACACACACACACACACACACACACACACTGAGAGAGAGACAGAGAGAGAGAGAGAGAGAGAGCTGGAGGCAGGGAACACTTTCTCTCCCTCATGCTTCTATCCCACAAGGCGGCTGACTTTTGGCCCGCAGGACGGGTTTTCATCTCAGTGGGTTCGGGAGGCCGTCCGCTCCGCTCAGCCTCACACTGCAACTCCCTTTCCGCCGCAGGCTAAGTGCCATTTCCGGTAGCGGCACTGTTTCCTGGAGAGCACAGGACATAGAAGGGTACAAAACTCTATAGACCGTGGTTCAACTACACCAGTCCCTCTGAATGAATCCCACATTCATCCAGTTGGACAGGTACCAGAGTGCACACACCATTATTTCATACCCAGGTGTCTTGTGGGATTGAATTCTGCCTCATGTCCACATATCCAAGAGACACCCAAACTAAGCAGTGCTGTATTTTAGTCCATGTCCTCATCTATTTGCATGACTCGTTCTTGGCAAGCATCCAAGACCATACAGAAAACCACTGGCTAAATGTGGAAACGTGAAATTTTGCCAGATTTAAGGAAGACACTGAATTGTGAGCCAGGTTACTGGCCTGGCTACAACATAACATTATACAGTTGCCTATATGAGAAAGGAATAACTCAGAAGACACAGCTTTGAAGTAGTGTGTGGAGGTAAAGAGAAAGATGTAACGGACATCTCAATCATTTGGGTAATGTTTCTCAGCAGTGGCCATAAGCAAAGGAA
Source organism: Duopalatinus emarginatus (assembly GCA_028565595.1). Taxonomy (NCBI): domain Eukaryota; kingdom Metazoa; phylum Chordata; class Actinopteri; order Siluriformes; family Pimelodidae; genus Duopalatinus; species Duopalatinus emarginatus. The sequence continues at coordinate 21,597,972 of JAOVVF010000044.1, forward strand.
GAGCCTTTGTCCTGGCCTTGCTTTCATTTCCAGCACTGCAGGAATTGTGATGACCGTGCCTGCAGGCAAAAGAAGCACCTTAAGGAGGCCCACCTTTAAATCCAGCGTGCTGTGACTCTATCCATGACCCCTAGCTGGAGGGATCCCTCAGGCCAGATTTAAACGAGCTCCCTTAGGTCCTCCATGGTACCTCTCCCACCCTCTCTGCATTTACTGCAGCACCTTGGCCCATGCTTGCTGTCACGCATATTTTGCTTGATAACCAAAAAGTGGACAGAGAGTAAATGGCTTCACTTTAGGTAAATGCTGCCTGGCTGTTTGCATATGTAGAGAGGGAACTGAGGACAATCGAATTAAAAGTGACAGATGTTATGTCTGGCCAATGGTGTTTCATCTGAAGTGCACTGCGTCTACTGTAGGACAGAGCAGGACAAATCGGGATTTTTCAGGTCTAGAATGGCGTCCTATCACTTAGGTTGGGATCAATTATATTACTGAAAAGATGGCAATCCATTATTTGAAAACGGGGCTTCTCAGTTAATAAAGATGACGATTTTTTTTCCACTATATTTTTCTTTTTACATGAAAAGATCCATCTGACATTTAGCTATTGTTTCTCTTCTTTTTGGTTCCTCTTCCTTCTCGCTATCATTATCACTATTATTGAGGCAGTGGGAGACACAAGGCAAAAGAGGCATACAATATCAGCCTATTGATCCACGCCCATCACGGCAGAGAAAAAACCTGGGTTCAGGGGCTGCACAATTCCAACTGGACACCGCGATCGATAGGATACTCTATCAGCCGTTGCCATGGCAACTCGCCGAACAAGGACAGAGCCCCGCCGTTTATTTACACCTGTCTACCCTCTCACAGCTTTTGCTGCAGGTCTCAGAACAGTGGAACAAATGAATGAAGATGATGTGCAGACCAGTTTATCAGACATGCACTGTGATATTTTATGTTGCAGAGTAACCCTTAATGGAGAGTTGAATAAAAGCTGAATGTTACTTTTCACCTTCTCTTTGTAGGATAGTTGTGATGTTAATAGATTTATGCTTGTGCATGCAGTATTTCTGTTTCAGCAGATCCTTTTCTTTGCCACATTTGTCCTTTTTTTCATTGGTGCAAAGTGGAAAGATCTTTGCACAAGTGCACAGGTCTTTGCTTTGAGTTGACCCCAATTTGCAGGTCAAGTAAACATGAACAGTGCTGCGCCTGTTCGCACACGATGGGGTAATAAGAGAGAGCCCTGAAAAAAGACCCACCTAAAGAAGACAAGAAAAAGTCAAGCACCACAACCCTAGACAACCTGCAATACATGTTGTGTGGATAAATATGTGACTCAAGTGGCACTTAGCTGTTAAGTACTGATAGCAGAGTATGCCCCTGTTCATTATGTTATTGAGACAAAGCTGTTTAAGTAGTTCTCTTGTTCCAGCTAAGGGTAGATGAACTGTTGGTAAAATTGGAGTTGAGGACAAGGTTTATTAACCACCTCGCTCTGAAGAAATTCACGGTTTTATTTTGCTAAGACTGAAAGAGTTTGTGTGTATTAAAAACAGTGGAGTCTGAGAACCTCTGGCAGAGCACTATTAATAGGCACCGGGTGATTCTAGTCATTCTGAGTGAGTGAGGGAGGGAGGAATGGAGGGGAAAAAGAAGTAGAGGCAGACACACAGCTAAAGATTTAGTTCACTAAACCTGTCTTGTGCGCTGGGACAAAGAAATATTGACACACACACACACACTTTTCTCTCCTCAGCATGCAAAGAGCTTGTTGGTATGTGTGTATTTGACTGCTTTGTTCGGTCACATTGTGGCTACCTGCTACTTCTACGTCAGAAATTGAGGCAGACCATGTAGCTCCTCTCATATACACACACTGCAAAAATCAGTCTACTCCCTACCCCCTCCGATCAATTGTAGTTTCATATGGCCTCTCAGGCCTGCAGTGACGCATTGGTGTGTGTGCGTGTGTGCATGTCTTATTGATTTATCAACTGCTTGGCTCAGCTTGGCCCAGGACCCTCTTCTATACTGGGTTAGCCTAAAGCTGTAGCACACTGGACTTCTACTTACCCAGTGACAGCATTTTGCATGCTCCTCAAAAGACAGCAAAGCAAGACAGTCAATACAAGATGCTGGTCCTGAAACCTACTGCAGAGTAGGCAAATTGTTCAAAGTCAAAGGCATTGTACATTTTACATTACCTAAAAATGTACTGATTCTTCTATGGCACCTGTACTTATTTAATCCTGAAAAACCACTATTAATAGTAGTGATTGTAAAATATTAGTGTTGATATTGGTGATGTGCTACCCAGTTTGTAGCCTTGATCTATGTGAGATACTCTTACTTATACTGACCTGTGTAACATTCAAATTACCGTTGAGGTAGTTAGATGTGTTACTACATCATTTAAATCTTAACATATGAGTAATTATATTCAACTACAGTTTGTTTTATCTTTCTATATGGCTGTATATATGTGACAGTATCACAGGAGCTAAGTAGCATAATGAAGGAGAGCATTAAAAAAACACATGGTCATCCTGTCCCTTTGAAGTGACCCTCTGTCAGCTGAATTGTTAAAGGCGTCTTATGGCTCTGACTTGCCCTTATGTGTCACCTTTGTGGCTTTTAGCCACTCCCAGCCTTTCTCCAAACACACGCTCACATGCACGTGCACACAATTACTCTGCCCTATGAATCTCAGAATGGTAAATGTCCAGCTGCCCTCCCCTCCCCTTTCCCCAGCACGGGCCTTTTACTGGTCAGTATTGTGGGGTATTGTGGGGGCCTGAGGGTTTGGCCTTTGTGTGTGGGAGTGTGTGTGTTAGCAGGAGCTCCATTAGTCCAGCCCCAGCAGCAGCTGGCCTAAAAGAGGGGATTGAGTATCACTGACCTGTCCACAATGTCCAGCTGGGGGGTCACTGTTGTGCCCTCCTCCAGGCACGTGCTGACCAGCCATCTGTGTATGAGTAGGTGGGGGAGGGCGGGTGTGTTTGTGTGTGTATGTGTGGAATAAAGTGACAGTTGCCCAGTGCTCAAGCTCTTTGGTGACAGCACAGCTGGCCTGTAGCAGCAGGCATGCTGCATCCCATACAGCCACTAAGTAGTTTTAGATGATTCTTACAATGGTGGTCATTCAACCTGTTAGTCATGAAAACTGCTGCATTTCATAAGACCAACCCTAAAAACACTGACTAAGAAATGCATATAAGTGTAAATCACACTTCTAATAGTTACATACACTTTACAAATTCCAGTGTATAAGTACAGTCATACTGTTCCTGAAAGGAATATACAGTGAAAGACAGCAAAATTGTTGTATTTCACGCTTTGCAAACCAGAGCAAATGCCCAGCCCAGATGGAGAAGAAGTGGATCTTTATTTACCCATGCTTTTTACTTTATCCTTCCATTCAGGGTGCTTCAGACCTGATCAAGGCACAGATTAGTACCACAGCTTTCCACCATCACCTATCCTCCCCCACGGTTTCATTGCTCTGTCCATCCTTCTGCCTCAAACTGTTTAAGGTGATTGGATCGTGCCCATCCTCCTTGCATGGTCAGCTAAGGTCAGTGACCCCAGGCTGATAATATGAGGGGAGAGTGAATCCAGGATTTGCAGTAAAACAAAAGTGATTCTCACTACACATAAACTGACAAATAAAATGTTTTTTTTTCTCTGACAGTAAAAAAAAATACAATATGAATATACAGCTAGTTGACTGAATAACATACCATTAGATGTTAAGACACTTATCTGACAAGCAGCTTCTGTGTATATTCTGTACTAGGTGTACAGAATTATCTGCTCCATATCTGCACATCATAGTTTAGTTTGACCTTTTGTGGAATGTAATGGGGTAAATTAATTTACTTTATTCATTTTAAATTCAACTCATACAAGCAACTGACACTAGCCTAGGTTCTGTGTGTGTGTGTGTGTGTGTGTGTGTGTGTGTGTGTGCATGTACATGTACACATATATGATATTTGAAATAGCCCGTGGTCTTTGACCCCTGACCTTAGATCTCTGTTGCTAGGTGACTGCAGCATCTCTGATGAAGGTGTGGGTGATGGGGCTGTCAGCCTAAAGGGGGTTCAGAAAGGCAGTGGTCACTCAAACACCCATGGGACACTTGCATGCACAAGCTAAAATATTACATTGTTGTAATACGGTGCAAAGTCTAACTTGGTGATTAGAATTTGGACCTCTATTTATATAACTTCTTATAACATGGTGATTGAATATATATGTTCGTCTTTCATGATTACTATGAACAGAGGAAACCTGATCCTACGTTAGCCCTCTTACTCTGATACAAATGGGCTCTGATATTTGATATTCCCCTTTGAAAGATACTTTGGTGATAAAGCTTCCTGAAAGAACTGGGGAAATCAAAGATGGACATGTATTCATGCCTTTACGAGTGCATCATAACATGCTATTAATAACACTGCCATTTATAATCAATCACATCTACCTAGATGTGTATTAGGAAAAAGAAAGTGATATTTGCTTTGTCTTAAATGTATACAGTAAAATAAGCTTTTTTTCTTTTCTCGGTGATAGCAGAAGCCAAATAAAACAATGTGTCTTCAGACAATGAAGGTGAAGAGATGGTGGAATCAACCACTTTTTGACAGAAGCTCTGCCATATTCACACTGTAGAGACCTTACCGCTAGGCAGAGACAACATTGCACTCTGAACAATAGCCTTGTGATGGCAGCTATAAGGGCCACTTTGTGTTTGTTTGTGTGTGTTTTGTTTTTTGCCTTTTTTTCCTTGACACTTTCTTCTGTGAGGGAATTCTCTTCATCCTTTGCCATCACTCTCTAGTTGGCCTGCTTGATGCACAGACATTTGTTGTGGGAGACCTTACCCTGGGGTGGGAAAAACACACACTCTTTCAGCTTTCAGAGGTATTTTTATCACGGGGGTATATATGAAGAGAACTACTCTGTCTTTTGGGTTAAGAAAAAAATATTTTCTTTGTGCATTTAGAGCCCTTAGCTTTTTTAAGGAATAGTGCAGACTGATTTTTCTCCTTCCTTGAAGAATTACATACTTTTTCTCATGCAAAGAAATGTTGGTATTTAAGACTCCCTATATAATTTAAACATGTTTAAAGGCATCCCTATATAATTTTCAGATAGATTGAGTTCTAGGTGTAGGGTGATTTGGGCCTGGAACTACTGACAAAAAAGCCAAATTTAAAGTGAAATAAATACGTACCCTATGTAGAGCTGGCCTGATGTGAAACAATAATCAGGCTAAAATAATATGCTTTAATTACATTATGTTCTTACTTAAGACTGTGATAGACAGAGCAAGAAAAAAAGAAGAGCAAGTCTCTGTGTGAACCGATGGAGGGATGGGAGGGAGGACGAGATTGTATCAATCGTAGGGCCAGGCCATTGAATGTATTGATTAGTTACCTTTCTTATTAACATGCTGATTAAAAAGAGCAGGGGAGAAACACTGAGCAGACACACTCAGTGAGCACTGAGACATAAGCAGCACAGCACTGAGAGGAGACACAGGATACAGACGATGGAGAGAAGAGGGATTTTGGAGAATACCAGCTGGTGGAGCAAATAAAATTGCAGAACAGGAGGAAATGGATTCAAATTGCTGACCTTAACCTTGGAGAGGACCAGACAGAGGGCTATAAAGGGAGAGAAGAGGAAAGATGCACATTGGCTGCACTGAGACTTCCTCTCCCACCCAGCCAGGGAGCCGTTGTCTTACAGGATTCATTCTTGGGGAAAACACACACACACCCACACACACACACACACTAATATGTGTTCAGAAATAGTAATATTATCTATTAACGTTTGTAGTTCAATAATACATGTCATCCATCTGCCTGTATTGCTGATGTTGTACTGTTGAAGGGTTTTACTCTTGCAAACCATAACAGATAGCTTTCTTGTTCAATGCTCTTGTCATGTATTATGCTTGGCGGTAAAATGTGGATGCAAAAGAGGTGTCTGCATTAACCAAACATAGGATTAAATACAATCAGTGCCAAGCAAATGTAAATACTCCAATACTTGCAAGAACCATGTTTAATGATGATCCTGAACTGAATTCTGCATACATTGCATAATTCACTCAACCTTTGTTTATGTGTGTGTGTGTATATATATAATGTATATATACACATATATATATATGTATGAAATATACATACAATATATATGTATGTATATATATAAAACAACTATTTAACCTTCATAAGAATTAAGGTTACTTATTTGAACACTATTTCTGTTATTTGGTCTTTTAATATTATACTATATGTAATATTATATTTTAATATGTTATATTATACCATTTTATTATAGGTCTGTCATTGCATTTGCATTTTTTATTTTATTCTTTTTATTATTTTTTTAAATCAAAGTGCAACAATTGTTGAACATTAATATTAATAATCTCACACATGCCTGGTTTGGTTTCATGCGTAGCACACAATTTGCCAACAGATCTGTTAATGCATTCTAACTAATATGCATTTTGTGCACATATGTATAACAGGCCATAGTTCACACATAGTCCAGAACATAGTTCGATAGGCTTATACGTTGTGCGTGGTAATTACAGTATGTTCCTGCTTTCCTGATCGATATAGGCCACAGGCTCTCTGATGGCGGAGGGGGAGATGGCCCATGTGAAATATATGTCTAGCTGACAATCTGCTGCTCCATAGCTGAAATATTATTTAAGTGGCTATTCATGTTAATGCTGATGTGTAGTTGATAATCGTGTAGTTGATAAACAGTAGATTCTCGCTGAGTGTAGATTCAGATATCCAGTGCTGGATGATGTGCGCCTCTCCTCTTCTCTCATCCACACACACACACACACACACACACACACACCATCGCCTTGTAGTTTTCATTTTCATGCGATGTAATAATGCAATATAATAAGCCAAAAAAACTCGGTTTGCTCACTGAGCCTTCACCTGAAGGGTGAGAATTCAGTTCTGTAGGTCTTATTTCAGCAAAGCTGTATTAAAAAGCATATTCAGACATGTAGTAAACACCACCAACGTGTTTAAAGTATTCAGTTTTATATTAGGGAAATTTAATATTAAATCTGAGAGTTTAGGCGTGTGTGTGTGTGTGTGTGTGTGTGCGTGAGTGCGTGCGTGCGTGCGTGTGTGTGTGTGTGTGTGTTCTCGCTTATGGCCTAGTTAACCACTGTAAGCAAAACGTGGAAGCCAGACAAAATATAAATATTACGGCAAAAGAACGTAAGAATTATAAGGTGACTAATTTCTCATGCCACATTAATTTGTTCAGTATAAAATAAGGTAAAATAAAATTAGATGAGGAGTCACTGAATGTAATTTACTCACATTGCGTCAAAATGCAATTTAGACAAATCATGTCACATTAGTTGTTTTTAATAAAATATTATATATGAAGGCACTATTGATTAATGGTAAGCACTTAGGACCTTATCCACATGATACACGACTGCTAAAATATTACTGATGATTCATTTTTAGATATTAAATAAAATATTATTTGACACATTCCAGTATAGACTACATGCTTTAATTTCTTGTTATGGCACATATTCCATCGTTACGATTTTTATATTGGTCTTTGTAGTCTTAGTTTTTTTTAATAGTGCTGTCTGAGAAACTCGATCACGTTAATTGAATTCTTGACTTCAGGCTTCGGTCGATTTCTATCTGCCATTTAGCTTTATTGAGGCTACACATATTTTAGATTTCGTGTAGGCTATAGTGAAAACTTTGTTTATTAGCCTAGCTAATGTGAAATTATAATAGTCAGTTGTGTAATATTACTAAATATTGTAGGACAATACGTTTAATATTAAGATTGCTTTTGTTTAATCTCAGAATTGTTCAATTAATTAATTAAGTAAAAGCCATGTAATTTTATTAAAAGAGGTTTACATGTTCGTGAATAAGATCTATTGTACTTAAGGGAAAAGCTGTTTTTGGCACAGCGACTTTAACATACAGTAAGTGGACTTTTAATAAACTCGTTCGTCGGGTTAAATCGACACTTTTACAGTTCTCAAAAAAAAAACGCTTTAAAATTTCATCACGGCACAAATGTATCCTTTTTTTTATCCTTTATTGTCTTTTGCTAAACCAGAATTATCTTATCTTTAAATATTTTTTTACCTTTAATAATAGCAAAAGCTTATTTTCACAGTGCAGATTTGAGTGATTTCAGTGTCTGTGTTATAAAGTCTGAGTTTTATACATATTTTGTAGATATTGTCTGGTGCAGTATATGGGGTTATACTCAGATACCTTATGACTTCCGATGTCCTCCTCTCACACGGTTTAGAATAACTCATCTTGTCATTTTAAACATCAGAAAATACAGTGGAGCACATTATAGGAATCTACGATTTTTGCATTTGTGACAGAGTTTTGTAATTTATGAATTCAGCAAGGTTTGTATTTCTGCTGTCCTTGGTGGAAATAAAACTATTGTCACATATTTTGTGATTTGCAGTTGATCGATCATCTGTAACCTGCCTGTGTCTTCATCTGCACATTTGCTCACTGTTTATTGTACGGTTTGAATGTAACTATTGTCCCAATGCTGGTAGCAGTTGATTTTTTTTTTGCTTGTTTATTCATTTTATTTGAAAATAAACTCTATCGCGCTGTCTGTTCTCACGAGACAAATCAGCGAGTAGGATTTGATCAAATAAATAGTTATAAACATGCAAAATGTATTGATATTGTTTAAAAATGTTGATAAATATGAACATAAACGACGGGATGAAGATAGAGAATCACGACGGAAACCTTTTAGACTAATGCAATCCCAAAGTTAGCAGTACAGTATCTGTGGACCTGTAAAGCACGAAGCACAGGGTGACCGCACCATATGTTCACAGAGACAAGTTTAAATAATTTATCAGCTCCACCGCTTTGATTTAAGAGTCATGATCAGTGTTCGATCAGTCTGAGACATTTCAGCAACACACTACAATCTCCACCGAGGCCTTCACCTGTTAGTTTCTAATCACTGATCTCCACAACTACTGAGTAGTTATTATTATTATTATTATTATTATTATTATTATTATTAGTAGTAGTAGTAGTAGTAGTAGTAGTAGTAGTAGCAGCACAAGTGATAGTAGTAGTATTTACTTTCACTCTATGGAAAATAATGAGTATGAAAAGAAGAATTAATACATACATTAATATTGCTTGTATTCTAAAACCTTAAATACCTTCTTTTTATAAATACAATTGAAATTACTGTTGTTTTTAAATAAAGTGCCCAGTCTGAAATAAGTATTATTATTAT
>JAOVVF010000044.1:21608476-21620363 GCA_028565595.1 Duopalatinus emarginatus
TACACATATATGACCTACACCTATACACATGTGTCTTAATTACTGACAGTCTTTTATTGGCTATGTAACTAGGTTGCTGGATATATAACTAAGGAATGCCCAGTCTATAGGAGAAAGCAAGGAAGAAAAAAGAAAAGAGAAAATTTTGGAGACTGACAACCATAAAATGAGTTGCCTTATGTATAATTATATAAGTTGAAGTATTTCTAAAAGACACGATTTTGTCTTCATATGTGAATATTAATAAAATAATGTAAAAAAAAAAAAAACTGAACTGAATTATGATGAGCCACATCTCAAAGATCAAAGATCGCTGTCAGTATAAATACAAGCGACTGGAGGACGGTGCAGGAGCGAAAGAGTTAATACGAGTTAGAAATTCATGCCACATCTGTCAGATTTTTAAGTGTGTGACGTTCAGAGAGGGGGAGAAGGAGGAGGAGGAGAGAAAAACGGGTCTGAGATCGATAGAGAGACAGAGGAAAGGGAAGGAGGGGGATGCACAGAGATAATGACAGAAAAGGAGCTGGGCTTGGAGACATACACACAACGTTCGGCTGTGTGAGCAGAGCAAAGCGCCTACAAGATTCACAAGCAGAGGCGTTTCATTACGTCCCGCTCATGTGTGTAGCTCCGTAAAGCGAAGTAAACTGAGGAGACGGACCGCCGCCTTTTCAAACCCAGAACCATGTTGATGGTATACAGAAGTGTTGCAGCTCGATAGCAGTTCGTTGTTTGGATTATCGATCTCCACCGATAGGACCATCATACAATTTCAGGATTCGTGTTGTTTTCCCCTCCGCGGCTGTTGTGCGCCGGTCATCTGATCCAAAACATCGTCTGCGCTGTGCTGAGGTAAGGACATTACACACAAAGATGATTACAAACCTGTAATATTTTTGGAATAGCTTCGGATAAATATAAATATAGCGAGTTAAATGAATTGTACGTTAAGTTCATAAATACCACACAGAATGATTTACACTTGTAATTGCCGGGCTGAAATAGAGGAATTGTTGCGCGGTTGTTACTAAACTTGTCGGTGGTTGGCCAGGAATTGGTAGTACGTGATCAATATGCGACGAGGTTTCATGAGCAACTGATCAATAAGCAATCAAGTGATCACGGCCTACTGTATCTCTTCCACAGGCTTTCCACGGTCAAGGACAAGGTGCATTTAAGGAGCACATGAAATGCTGAAAAAGAACTCCTGTATCCGAATTTGAAATCGGACTGAAAGAAAAAAAATCCCGATATATTTAGCCTACAACCTTCAGTGGACATTCAGCTTTAAACCATTTTGCAAACATTGACACTTCCTAACAGATTTCTAGACACACTGTAGAAATGGATGGGATTATGGGAGAGGTGTCGGTTCAGAGTCATGTGGAGCTTCCACACAGTCAAGACAGTCGAGTGATGCTGCACTCACGAGATGTTTCTGCTGCCTTCTCGCGTGCCACTTTGGGAAGCCCCCCAATGGGCCTGGAACATGAGCACAGAAGCCCTGGTTACGAGCACAGTATGTCAACACTGGGCTATGGCCGGGAGAGCCCTGCAAACTGTGGCAGTACCTACACCACGCTCACCCCCCTGCAGCCATTTGATGACAAGTTTCACCATCATCATCACCACCATCCCTGTTTGCCTGTTAGCAACGTTATCGGTAGCTTTACTCTTATGCGTGAGGACAGAGGCCTTGGAGGAAACTTCTATAACCCCTACAGCAAAGACTTAGGCATGGCACAGACTCTGTCTCCACCTCTGGGCAGCACAGGTCTGGAACCAGCCATGCACAGCTACAGCTCTTTAGGGACCCAGAATGGACACAGTGGCCAGATGTTAGCAGGCAGCCATGAGGTCCATATGGGCAGCAATGGGGGAAACCTATTCTGCCGAACAGTGGCAGACTTTGGAAGGGAGATGTCCCCCCCCTCTCTGAGCAGTGACCATGGGGTCAGCCATCATCTGAACAAGATGGACAGTCACCACCAGCACATACCCACTTACCACCCCCATATTTATACCCAGAGCTACCAGCATCATCACCCCAGCCAGCAGGCCTCAAAGCTGGGTGAGCTTTCTGTTTCTTCCCCCTCCTCCTCCTCCTCTTCAAGTTCTGTTCTTGCCAGGGAGGGTATGTTGGCTGGTTCCCAGAGTAGCGGTGCAGGCGAGGAGATCAACACCAAAGACGTGGCCCAGCGGATCATCACAGAGCTGAAGAGGTACAGCATCCCGCAGGCCATCTTTGCAGAGAGGGTGCTGTGCCGCTCTCAGGGCACCCTGTCCGATCTGCTACGAAACCCAAAGCCCTGGAGCAAGCTCAAGTCTGGCCGTGAGACCTTCAAGAGGATGTCCCGCTGGTTACAAGAGCCAGAATTTCAGAGGATGGCATCACTGCGCCTGGAAGGTAAAATTCTCGAGCATACTTATTTGCCTAAGGTAGACAAAGCAAACTAAAAAATATATGTAGCTCTGTGGATCCACAGCGTACTATATATAGGAAAGCATTCACTGGAGAATTCAAAATTATAGAAGTTTAGTTCTGTTCATTCTTTTTGTTAAAAACAGACAAAACTTTGGGCACAACCTTTTTTCATGCAGAGACAACAGATAACAGAACAATAGCATTACAAAGCCATGTGTTATATGTTTTATATAGTTACTAAATCTTTGTTCTATAATGTTGCCGTTTGTTAAAACTGTGCTGGCAAAATGTATTGCCCTGTTAAATCCCTGATAGTATTGTCTTAAAATACACAACAATTACAAATAGTCTCATTTTCTTTTACAATATATTGAGCAGTGATTCCCTTTGTGGGATGCCACATAATTTTCTGCAGAGATTTGCTTTGAAATCCAGTGCTTGTTATAGTGTTGCAGTGTTGTGACAAGAGTAGGGCTGAATATCCAGTTGATGCACATGGCACACAAAGAGCTCCACAGAAAAACAGTAACATGAGAATGGCTCTCAAAATGTCGGACAGCGCTCTCTAGTAGCTAGTCACTGAAGATGAACGCGAATGTCGCCAGTCTGTTCAAATCCCAAGCGATCAATCACCAAAGCTTGAAATGTGTTTCAGAATGAATTATTCTGCTTGCATTACCACCACAGATATTGATTGGTGAACAATGTGCTCTCAGTCATAGGAGTGTTCTTAGTGTGGAAATACACAAAATAAATCAATGCCCTGTTTGCCCGCATGGTACTGCATCTTACTGTTGTTTTTGTGCCTTACTTCCTGAATACACTAATGGGAGTAGCTTGGTACCTGGAGTCAGATGTGTATTGTCATGAGAAGTAATATTATTACTTTAAACCTAACCACTCGTATTTTCAGAAATTTCTAAAACATTTCTTTCAGTTTTTATTCAGTTTAGGTTAATGGGCATGAAAAATATTCATGCAGTAGATTAATACATCAATTATGTTAATATTTGGTATCATCTGATGAATCATACGTTTCTTCCCAATTGTCTGCCCAACGCACAATCACAAACAGGCACACACTCATAAACAGTGTTTTTAGCCCTGGCAAAGGCACAAGGTGGACACCTCTGTTCCTTTCTATATAACCTACTTTCCACAAGGGTTGGCGTTTCTTGCCAAGCCTTTTGTTTAATTATCAGCTGGTATTGATTTCCTTGGGAAAGCAGAACACAGGCCGCCAGCTTACAGCTCCTGTGAATAAGCAAGCACAGACTAGAATTAGGATGCACGCAGCTTCATGCCTCCTTTCATAGAGCAGGGGACTTGGACCGGGAGAAAGATGACCCAAATTAATGAAGAAAAATGTATCTGAACAAAACATAATGGCAGTAATTATGTAACATAGTGTCCTAGGTATTTTTAGTATTCATTTTAAAATTAGTTTTTAATGACTTAAACTGGATTTTTAAAGTGTAATGTCCAATATTATAAACCTACTAAACTATAATAATCTAAACTATATGAACTAAAAAAATGTATTTAAAAAATTGCAGCAGTCCCGCAAATCCAGATTATACTATAATAAAAAAAAAACTTTTATTGCAATATTCCACATATAATTTTTAATTATATAGCTACAATTTTGTTTACTTGCAGTTATGCAGTACATTTGTGGAGAATTACAGAACTGCAAAAAATATTTCCAGGCAATTCTTAGAATTTAGATCAATTGTATCTTGTTTGGTAATATTTTTTATACATTGCACATAGGTTGGAATATATTTTTAGATATAACTGTAATATAGGATTTATGTTTTTTTTATTAATCTGTTGTCTTTCCATCCTTTTTTGCCTCTTTTGTATGTCTTTGACCTGTAAGCTGAGTGTAGGTGTATGCAGGACGCATTGCTTATAATCGAAAAAGAAGATCGAGAGCGAGAGCAAGACAGAGAGAGTGGCTCAGTAACAGAGCAGGATGGAGATCATTACTCTATCCCTCAGCTCCCTGGCAGTGCAGGGATTTCACACATATGAGCACTGGAGCCTGAAGCCCTTGTCTTAAAGTCTAAATGAATAAATGCGATATAAAAAAAGGCTTGAGTGGCTCTCAGTGTCTCTGCAGCATCAGCGAGTTTGAGAGTCATTTAGCAACTCTGTTGATGGGCAAAACAGGCATGCAAGAGCACTCGCCTGTCTACAATTCAAATTGACATGGTTGAGATTGAGGCATGATTTTTTTTTTCATGCAGAGCCTTAAAATAAACTGTGTATTTGTCCTGTGGAAGCTATGGCAGTGTTGAAAGGGTTAACCTGGCTCTGTAGGTCTGAGCAGCATAGATTTAATCAATAATTTCTATCAGCCCATGGCCCAAGAAATCAGCAGGGGGTGGGTCAAAAGAGAGGGAGGTTGAGAGGGGGCAGTGAGGTAGTGTAGTGAGAGATGGGGGGGTGAAGAACAGGGGTGCTTTCGATCACGTTTTTGGCAACATGAGACAAGAGGCATACATCATGATTAAGGTCTGCTCTCACGATCATAAGAACTCTATGGGGGATGTTTATGCCTGTGAAAGAGGTGCAGTGCTTTGGATTTATAGCGTGGTAATTCCCAGCCCTTTACACATGATTACAACACCAGGAAACATTTAGTTAATGCTTGATGCTACACTGGGAAGTGTGGGCAGGGCGAATGGGAGGGAGACACTATATTCTTCAGTGTACACTTAGAAATCTGTAACATGTACATATAAACTGGACAGCAACATATGTGAGTGCTATTTTTTATTACTAAATAGTGAAATCAACCAGGACATCATCTGTCACTGCTGGCAGCATGAACTAGTACAAACTGTACAGTTTTTCTTAGTTTATTAATAAAAATATTACAACATGACTTTTTTTTAAAATAAATGATGTGATATAAATTGATAGCACTTTTCTTTTCTTTGCAAAGTACAGTTGGCTTTTTTTTATGTTTCTGAAATGTAATGCTACCATTCTTGACAGTTGTTACAAAAAAAAACAATTATACACATTTATTATTTAAATAAAGAATAATCAAAATTCAGGTCTGGAACAACTTTTCAAATATAAATTAAATGAATAAATTTAATTATTATATATTGACAGTCTTTTTCTCTGTGTCTCTGTCCCTCAGCATGTAAGCGAAAGGAGCAGGAGCAGTCTAAGCAGGAACGGAACCAGGGACCAAAGCGCACTCGGCTGGTCTTCACAGACTTGCAGCGACGTACACTGATGGCGATTTTCCGAGAGAACCAGCGGCCTGCTAAAGAGCTGCAGGTGACCATTGCACAGCAACTGGGCCTCGAACTGTCCACCGTCAGCAACTTCTTTATGAATGCTCGCCGCAGAAACCTCAACCGCTGGATCGAAGAGGGACGCCCATCCTCCACTGGGTCCTCCGGGTCCAGCACCTCCTCCCCTACTGTTTCCTGCACTACAGCGTGATGCGAGAAGAGGCCAGATCTCTGCAACATGTAAAGATCTAACATCTCTGATGCTAACAGAGGTTTTTTCTTTTTTTTAAATCAGAGATATTTTATACAGGACTTAAAGTACAACTGAAACCAAAGATAAAACACTACAGAAGAGATAGATTTCTCAGTATAGTTATCAGTATTTAACTGGTAGTTCATCTTTAATTTGAAATAGAACAACCAGTTTTTTTTATCGAAGAAATCATGTTTGACCTAATGTCAGTAGAAGGTGATTAACCAAGAATGCTGCAGTAGTTTAGTAAGCAGTTGTTTTTGGTATCACTACTTTTGTTTAATACAGAAAACAGTATCAGTATTTTAAAAATCAAGACACATCACTTGGACATTTTTTTTCCCTTGATACAATATGTAAAGAAAATTATGACCAAAGAGAAATGCCAAAAGAATATGGAATGATGTTTTCTCCTTTTTTGAGAAATGCTTGAAAGTAACTTTGTATGGACTTTAAAGGGTTTGTTTCATTTCGGATAAATTCTGACAAACGCTACAGCTCACTCTCCAATCCTGCTGCCCAAGGTTCTGTGTGGAGATAGCCTGAGCCTGTAAGCAGAACTGACTAGAATCCCCCCAAACTAAACAATGAGCTTGAATCCTATAGGGATGAAAATGGATCTTGAAGGAGAGGGAGGAGGGGCAGAGGATACGTTTTAAAGAGTACCCTCAAGAGCACTGATCGATTGATTGATGAATCTCACGGGAGCGGCTGCAGAGAAATACAGACAAAGGTACAAAGAGGAATCCTCTGTAGATGTACAGTGAGCACCGGTTATTAGCATTTGTAATTTCCATCCAGTGATCTGAAAATAACCAGGAGAAAAAACTCCTGAAGACCCGAAGATTTTAGTTGGTGCTCATCCTGGACAATGGAGAAATCACCAGATAATGTTTTTCTACAAATATCAAGCACACAAGCCATGGTGGATTACTTAATGCCTGTTGTTCAATCTCAAAGGCATATTGTTTTATCATACCCAAAAGAAAAAACCTTGGATAGCATTTGTGACTTGAGCTCAAAATCTGAACTCACTGAACTCAAACATACTACAAGTTTTTATTATTATTATTATTATTATTATTATTATTATTATTATGCGGTTATTTATGTATTTATTTACTGGTTATTTATTTGCTAAATATTGTAAGTATTTATTTCATTACATGTTGTTTGTCTATTAACTTTTCTGATGGGAGTCCCATCACGATACCAAAGACGAAGGTTTGTCCTCCCTGAATGTAGGCTCTGCTGTTGTTTGTTTCTGTAACAATGCTAGTGTTCTAACCGTCCATTTAAAAAAAAAAAAACATGCAATGCATGCTCAAGTCAGAGCACAAGTCTGACACACTGAACAAACTGCACCAGCTGAAAAACTAGACCTATTTACCAGAATCACATAGAGCTAGCTAGGAATTTAGATGGAAAGTTCAGGCTGGCTGCGGATGTTTTTGGACTATGTCAGAGGCATCCAAATTTCTAAATGCTTTTCCCATTTGCTGGACTAAATTTAGTCATAATAGATCCACTTTAAATGTATTGCGCTCTACACATACACAAGCCCTGTGTCTTTTGGGATGTACGGCGCAGTATTTCATGGGGTTCAGGGGTACAAGACAAAGTTGCAATGCCGTTTTGACTGCGTTCGCATGTGTCACTCCGTCTTTAACCTTCGCAGGGTGTGAAAGTGAGACCCCCTTCACAGCATGCACTTGAAAGAGGGGACCATGAAAGAGGCCATCGACTTTTGCTGACATGAAAGAGGCTCTTTTTATGTGTGTCCTACTGGAGGCTGGGGCCGAAGCTCGCCGCTCACTCAGCCAGACCCATGGGCTTAGGGCATTCAGAGGGGAGGGCAGATCAGAGAAGGGCTGAATTACCAAACCAAGGGATAGTGAGTGGGGAGGGAGTGTTGGAGAGTGCAAATTAAACTTTAATGAGTGACAATTGTAAGCGTGCTGCGCGCAGAACAAGGGCGTTTGCATCAGCGCATGTGTTAAAGCTCAGCAGTTGTCCATGTGCAGCAGTTCTCCTAGTGTGGCCAAAGGAGTATTTCAGATACAGAAGGATTGTTGTTCCAGATTTGCGTGTCGCATCTCTGAATTAAAAAACAAACAGACAAAAAAAAAAAAAACTTGGAAGTATAAATATTCATTGAAAGTAGCAATGTTAGGGAGCCCCTAGTGGTTTTTACTGTCTCTTAGAAGAAAATGGCTGAAGGTTTAAAGAATGGGCCAGACACAAATACAGGCCAAAGGGGTGCAAAGGAGCTGTAGGAGCTGGTCTATAAACACTGGACTGCACTGTGCTAGGATGTTTTGGCATGTACATGCTGTAAACATACATTCTTGATAATGTCCCCATTTCTCCTTACGCATATGTGTACACTACTGTATGAAAGCATTTGCATCTCCATTTAATTCCTGGACAGTGGTTGGTCCATATTTTCTGGCTACGACTGTACATGTACATGCCTCATTTCTGCCATCCCAGAAGCAACTCAACCCATTCACTACTAAGAAGATTTCATCTACCTCAATTGTGTGTGGTGTAGCTGATATGTAACTGTACCAAAGATCCCATGCATTCAGGGAGAGTTTGTGTCTCATCTTTTCTAACCAAATGTGCTGGAATCAATCTGAAAGCGCTAATCACGGTTTTATCTACAGATAGAGATAAAACATGCATACAGAAGGAGAACATATTAGTTGTCTGTGTGTTGACAGGGAAATAAAAATCATCAATGCAGAAACCAAATGGGACAATCGAAGCAGGAAAGGGTGGTCTTGCTGTATTTATGATTGTTTATTCTTCCCACAAGAGTGTAACCAGTTGAGGATAAATTTAAAAAAAGAATAAGTAACAGTTGAATATAGATAACTAAAGAGCCAAACTTAACTAAAACTGTAAAGTGTCTGTTCTTAAGATAGTTACAGCCACTGGACACCTTTTGTAATTTGTCTAAATAGAATATAATTTTAGAAGACAATGTTACATTGACATAACTTTTGAAGTATATACACAATTGACCTTTCAGCTTATAGAACTGAAAGTCACTTTAGAACAAAGGTTGGCATCTAATTTCTTTGTTAAAAGGTGTTCAATATTGTGATCCCTAAAACATATAAAAGGTTACAGGTACCAAAAAGCTTTAAAATCATTTCCATTCATCGTGTTTGTCTTTTTTTTATTTTAAAGAAAAACATTTGTCCGTAGGTCATTGTGCCATTCTCTCCTCATGTTAACCTATGAATGTTGCTAACCAACCAAAGTTTTTGAATCATGACAGTCTGTGTGTCAATCATAACTGGATGTTGTGTACCAATTTTGAAAATCCTTTGATACCTCATGTGAAATTGTTTGTGGTGATGTTGCACTAATAAAAAGTCACTTGTAAATTCAGTGGAGTAGAATCATAATTTAATATCAGTTTCAATTGCTGTACAAAGTCTGTTCAAGTATAAAATCCATTTATTTAGTAAAAGTAACATTTAAAATAAAGATTAAATCATAAAACATCTTATTTAAGAACATATAAAGAACGAATAAAGGTTACACAGAATCAGAGAATATTCTTCTGCATGTGTTACATGGTAGGGTAGCAAGCATAACTTGCGATGCCACACATGTTGCCTTTGTTCCGGGCCATGCGTATGTATCCTCCATCTCCAAAATTAGTACCCCAGCTGTCACAGAAAGAGAGACATTGCAGAATCACTATTGTCATCACTCAATAATCACTATCAGGAACCTTACACTTATATCGGGTAGGGCCTCCCATGGTTCTCAAAACAGCCATTTCTTTAAGATTCCGGTCCATGTGACATGAGACCTGCGTATATTTTAGCCGCACTTTCATGCTGCAGATCTCCCATTGTACTACACCCTAAAGGTGTTCTATTGGACACCAATGCAGTAGTGACATAATCATGCTGAAATTAGTCATTGTGATGATGGGTAAATTGTGGCTATGAAGGGATGCAGATAGTCAGCAACAATACTCAAACAGGCTGTAGCACTGAAGTGATGATTAATTGATAATTATGCATAATTAACTGCCAGTTAATTAGATAATTGCATAAATGAACACACTGGTGTATAGGTGTAAAGAGCACCTAACATAGTGCTTAGTGAGTGTATAATAGCATACACATGGAAAGCAAACATCCAGACTCGACTCTGTTCTGGCACCTGATTTACCTTCACTAGCTTCAGATACTCCAAGAATTTAACTAAGCACTTTTGTAAGTCACTCTGGATAAGGGCATTTGCTATACGCTGTAAAATGAAAATGTTTATGTAAATATCCTTAAAAGTCAATTATTTCAGTTTACTAGATGCAAGTGTACATTTAAATGAAACCCAAAACTACAATGTTGGCAAAACAGGGAACAGTCCATTTAGTCAAAAGGTATTTTTTTGCTATAGAGAAATCAGTCTCTTGTCTAATACTATGATTAAAACTGTAAAGTGTACCTGTTTTTCACAAGCCAGTAGTCCTGTCCATTCATGCTACCATACCCTACAACCAACACACCATGGTTTACATTCTGGGTGCAGCTTGGGTCATTGTAGACACCTGTTAAGAAAAGCACATAAAGTACAGACCATACAAACACAGACCATACTGCAGAGACTATAGCATTTTTTTTAAATGAGCCTCAAAAGACCACAATCATGCTGAAAGTACTGTCATGCAGCAAACAGTACCCAATACTCAATTCAATACTTATTGTTACTATAATCAACACATCCTTGTTATACTATTTGAGGGCATTTGTAGTTGTAAAAGATAATCATACCGGTGCGGTACATGATGAACATTGGGCGAGTAGCATCAATAGCCACAGAGATAGGCCCAATGGTGGCCACAGCTTGTTTAAGTGCCTCTTCATCACCCTCAGAAACATAATTATAACTGGAGCAATTGGCAGCACGTTTTGATTGGTCATACCTGCACTGCCCATCCTGGAAGATAATTAAGCAAACAAATATTTCTAAGGACAGACTAATTGCCTTGCAGAACAGCGCACAGTTTAACATTTTAATATAGAGTTTTTAAGAGCAAACTTACCACAGCAATGTATGGGTAAGCTTCGTCAGAATCTATACCACCATTGTCAATGACATACTGGAAGGCCCGGGTCATAAACCCTCCATGGCAACCCTTGTTTCCATACTTAAAAGAACAGTCAACCAAGTTCTGGGGACTGAGAGACTTCACCTGACCTGTAGTCCTCTTTAGCTGACCCTCTAGTGCACCAGCAGCACTGAATGCCCAGCACGAACCACAGGAACCCTGACAGGTGAAAATAATATTAAAACTAAGAAACATGATAAACAGTGGCATATTCTCACTCATAAAACCTTGTTAAAAACAGTTTAAATAAGAATCTCAAACACCAGTCTGGACATATAGTAAACCACTGTAAATCAAAGTACAAAATATTACCTGGTTCTTGACCTCTGTCACATAGCCCTTTTCCCTCCAGTCAATTGAATCTGGTACTGAAACTCCAGCAGAGGCAACAAATTTAGAAGACCTTCTCATTAGTTTAGGAGGTACTCGAGTCCCAGCAAACATCTGCAAGATTTCCTCTCTAGACTGACAGTCATTTACAGAAAGCATTAAATTAAGTAACGAATACTGGCTTAATATCCACTTTTAGTTTATATAATATATATAGCAACAAATATGCATAAGAAATATTGACCTTCTATTACTTTTGCATTTGCCTATAAGCCCAATTAGCCAAGTCCTAATGATTTTCGTTACTGGAAAATCTTACCAGGTCTCCCATATGGTTCATGCCTAATTCATATGTGTGCATTCCCAAAGAGGCCTCAAGATTGTGCAGGGAGATTAATCGTAGGTTCTGCTCCCAAATCTCCCTTCGACCCAACTCCTCCAACTGCCATCAAACAGTTACAATGAAATTTTATGTCTTG
>JAOVVF010000044.1:21663927-21685389 GCA_028565595.1 Duopalatinus emarginatus
CACAATGGTACTGCTCTCTCTCTCTCTCTCTCTCTCTCTCTCTCTCTCTCTCTCTCTCCATCACACACACACACACACACACACATCTTTCTGTTTAGGAATGTGACGTGCAGCCTGGTTTTCTCTCAGAGAGCTGAGAGACAAGCGCACTCACATCAGCACCCAGGTTCATAGTGCGTACTGAAGCAGAACCCGAGCAGACCTTCACACATAAAGCACTGCTTTCCTTTTATATCGTTTTCATTATTTTTTTTCTTTTTCGCCCTGTGGTTTTCAGGGCAAACTTTTCCTTCTGTTTACAGCATTCGATATTAGCAGATTTCAGCATCATGCATCCAGTCGTTGTCTGGGCAGCCTTGTTTACTATATCTCTGGCTGAAAAATCCCCTCGACTGAAATTTACTGTACAAGGTAAGACTCTGCTTTTCTTTCCCACTTTGTTATCGAGCCTTTTATTTTCGGTAAACATGATGGTCGACGTCACCTGCTTCAGTTCTAGAAACGTCTCGTGCTGCAGGCGGAAAGAGACGCCCCGTTTTCTCCATCAATGCCTTTGTATTCTAGAGTAGCCTGCTGAAATTATGACCAGGACTCATAGTTGTGTTTCATTAGAAATAGGGATAAGGTGTAACGGGAAGGTATTTTGCTCATAAAGAAATGAATGCACGAATAGACTGAAGGATGGCGTACCTTGCTGATGCTAACACACTTCTGGAGTGACTGGCGTATAGGAAATTGCTATTGATTTATTGGCCCTATTTTGGATATAGAGTAATGATATTTACTTCATATAGACACTGAAGATAACCATCAGGTGGGGAGACCTGTTCGAGCATATTGAAACCTAATGCATAAACATGGTGTTAAATCAAACACCTAGTTTAAACACTTACATTTGTAAACATTATTTCACCATGCCCCAATGTGCACAGGTTGTCACTAGTGATACTGCTGCATATAGCTTACATTTTGTTTATTACACCAAGTCTCAGAAAAGCATCGACACACTGCGTCTGAAAAAAGTGACAAGAAAGATTCTGAATACACACATGCAGTGGCCATTTTCTGAAGCCTATAATAAAGCTGTAATACAGGGACTTGTGCTGGAGTCATGACATGTTTAAAGGCTTTACATATTTATGGATTCGTATCCATGGAAACGACATCTTGACACGCGTTTGCTGAATACTAATAGTCCAGTTGTTGTTAGAATGAGGACGCAAGCCAGACCAGCCTAGAATTCATGCAGCCTACTGACCAGCACACGACTGGAAGAGGGTCGTGGATTGACTGACGAACATGGTCAGTGATCATAACTGGTCAGGTTCAGGCACATCTGCTCCAGATGTGTTACCGAGTGCAGCATGACACGCCGTTTTAAATTCCGGCATGGTGTTAAGGGGTATGAGTTAGTGGATGCGCGAGCTGCAGCGCTGCGTTGCATGTACGGAGCTAATGCAGATGATGCCATTGCAGCAGCGGAGATGCATTTCGGAGACAAAATAAAAGTACATTCAACCTCTTAAGGAAACACACACACGCGCACACACACACACACACACACACACACACACACATTACGTATTCTACGCACACGCTCAATTCCTTTTAAAGCCATCTCTGTAATGAGAACCACAATCAAGTGAAAAGGGATATCAAGACATAAATGTGCCTAGGTAATAATTTCAGACATCATTTTACTGCACTGTTTGTTCTCGATTCAAATCCACTCCAATAACAAGACCCGTCTGTGTTGTATTTCTATGTATTTCTTTATGCATGGTTATTATTTACAAGTCTCCAACAATGTGAGGCCGGTTTGTGGCAGTCAGGACCATGAAGAGCAGCTATCGATCTCTGTGTGGCCTCCTGTATTCAGATCACGTCAGTATTCACATAGGAGAGGCGATCCAACGACCAGCTATACCTCCTCTGTGCCATTATATATTCTATAGTCGACAATTATATATTCTATAGTCTGACCTTACTAACACTCTATCCCTAACACGTTGCATCTGATCTGAACTACACCTGTTGATGAGTATTTTGGTTAAAAAGCATTCTCATATTACAGAACTTCAGTAATATAGAATTGCCTCTACAATTTGAAGAGTGTACTGCAAATATGTAAGCTTCTTCTGTTTAATATTGCAGTAATACTATACTGCAGTAAGGCTATACTGTGTGTAATTATCATAGCACATGAAGAATCAACTTTTCTTACATAAAACAATTTCATGTACTGACTAATGCAAGGTGCCATGTGGTGTAGTTCTGTTTAATCAATTTCCTTAAACTAAGATTAGGACAGTTAGGGAATTGGGTTCATTAAGGAAAACCACACTTACATCTATTTAACACCTAAACGTAAATTTATATGAATTGATATATTTATATTTATATTTTTATCTGATGTATATGTGATGTAAAGTACTGTACTGTGCAAAACTTTTAATAACACTATTTATTTGATCTAGGTGTTTACGTAAGTTTATGATTTCTGCATTGTTGTCTAAGGACAAAAAAACATTTTATTCTTTATTATACATTGCATTTTTAGTATAAATGAATTAATGGATTAATTAATTAATAGTACAAGGACAAAAAACCTCTAGGAGAATTTTGGCAGATGTCCCAAGGATACTCAGTAAACATTACCAGCCAGTGTTCATTATAAAATGGCACATATTGTACCTAAGACTACTGTGTTTTTAAGCAAAGGATTGTCAGACTTAACTTCATTAATGCTCTATATAATCTATCTTACGTTTTATCATATCAGTTTTGAAGGCAACTTTTATTTTTCTTTTTTTTGTATGTATGTACTGTATTGCCAATACAATACCAATTCCATATTGTACTGTACTACCTTTCAGAGCCAGCAAGGTTTCACTTCACAAAACCAGAGAACTACATGACAGTGTACCACCAACAGGGGAGTGATGTTCTGTATGTGGGAGGGCAGGCAGTTATTTATATGATAAACTTCACCCAGAAAGGAGTGCAAGAAAAACAGGTATGAGTGAAACTGGACCTTAAATACCACCCTATGTATGTGAATAAGCATATTAAAATATGTATGGCTATAGAACAAAACTGCTGTAAAGAATAATGATGATGATTACTGTTATACCAAATATAATGGTCAGTGTCTAGATTAATTAAAATGTAAATAAGACAGTATTATTCTTAGCATTATGTATACTATTATTGATTAACACAGATATCTGCAGTGGCTGATGAAAGTGCCAGACAAAATTGCCTCACCAGATCAGTATCCAAGGTAAAAAAAAAAAAAAGACACACACAGCTGACTGTTTACATTTAGTGAGCATGTAAACACCTAATATCACACATGGATAAAATTTATGAATTTACAATCTACAGGTTGTGTAACTCTCATAAGAATTACTGACATACTGACAAGCTTGACAAATCAACTCTGGTAAATCTGTTTTGACAATTAAATCCACATTTCCAGCAAACTGTATTAAAATGCACAATGCATTTCGTAAGTTGTGTGTATGGACCCAAATTACTTTTCAGCAGGTTAAGTCAGTGTAGAGAGCAGTATACAGTGGCCTCATTCTCATTCGACAGAAATAGTCATATGTGATGAGAAGCACATCACTCACAGTCGACTGAATGAGGCTATGTTTTAAGGTCAGTGACAAACGTAATTTTGCTTGCAAAGATCAACTTTCTTCACAAGGATCAAATTAATATTTGAGAACAATCTGAATGTACAAGACGTCTTTAAGATTTAGCTTTGCAGTTTTCCACATCACACTGTAATTTTGGGTGTAATGTATTATAATGTATAATGTATTGCTAATAATATACAGTCCAGGTTTTTAGCACTTGAAGATTTTAATTGTTCTAATGTGTTCTTTCCTCCTGCAAAGATCGAGTGTGATAATTTCATCACTGTTATTGAGAAAGTCAATGACACATTTGTGGTGTGTGGGACAAATTCTGGGACTCCAAAATGTTGGTTACTGGTAAGTGATTAAATATTTACTGATTTTATTATCCGACTGCAAAGCTATACTTATACTCGTGTAAACACATACTGAAAGGAATTATTTTATTTGGTTATTCATATTCCACAGGTCAACTTCTCTCTGATTTGTACGGAAAAAAATAACTGTCTATCTTTTACCAAATTCTTATGTTTAAGTGATTTCACCCTAATAATGTTACCGTTTTCCCAAAGTTCCCATTGTCCTGGCTGGATAAACAGATATTTAGTATTAAAAAACTTGACAGTGTACAGGAATATCAAACATAACCTTGGTTAAAGATGAAGATGAAATTTTTACTGACATACTGCAAATGTTTAATGAGTCATACATGCATCTGTTCTTACATTCAGAGCTTCAGTTGTGTTTTTTGCTGACACTCATAACATCCTATAGTCTAATGTTGTGCAGGTGGTGTAAGAACATTATCTGATAGAATTCTATTATCGTCTAGAATGATTTGAAGTCTAAGTGAGAACACAGACACAGTAAAAGCTTTGATGTTGTTAAATTTCATATTATCTCTTGCATCAGGTGAACAACACTGTGCTCACCGACATGCTTGATAGTGGACAGAGAATATCAGCCTCAGATATTTCCCCAACCATCCCCTCTCAACAGTCTGTTAGTCTCTCAGCAGGTAAAGGAAATGGTCTGAGTGTTAACTGGCCATGAACGAAAAGTTGCAAACAAATTAATGATCATTGATCTTTATATTACTATGATTCTTTTAGACATTGTTGAGGCCCAGCATCTCTATTCACATAATCAGAGTTGCTGTTGCACTCTATCTTTGCATTGTTCTCTCTTTCTCAGATGGTAGCCTGTATTCTGCTTTGTCAGCTATGGGGAAACAGCTTGGCTCTATACGTCGTACATACAGCAGCAACAAGCTGCTAAAGACTGAGAACAAATGGCTGTTGAGTAAGTGGCCTGAGGTGTTACAAACTGTATTAAAATGTGCTAAAGAAACCAAACAAAACCAAACAAAGGCTTTGCTACCACCTGGTGACTGTTCAGTCTGAACGCAATATTTCCGTTCCAGTGTAGTTTATGACCTTGTTATTTATATTAAGTTTACAACATTAATGTTTATAAACCAGGTTAGACAATATGCTGAAAGTAATTCGGCATACTATAACTATAGTTGAGAGGGTCTGAAACTGGCATTAATGGATTCATATGCAGAACAACGTTAAGGAACTAGAGCTATTAAACTCCAATCAAACAATTCACTGAATTGTTAAGCATCCATAAGTCAGCAGCCATATTAGATTAGAGTTTTTAGTTTTCTTTTGGGCTAGGGTTTCAAAAAATCTTTTATACTCCGAAACACAAGGCTTTCCTGTCTTGATGCATGCAAGGTTTAGACATAAAGTTTAGACCATTGTGACTGGTCCAAGTTGTTATTTATTTCTTTATTTATTTGTTTGTTTATTTGTTTGTTTATTATCTGTTTATCTATTTATTTATTTTTGTATGTAGGATTGAATGCAATTATAATGCATGTAATCTTTGATAAGAAGGCCTAAATGGGTGTACTGCTTTTAAAGAGATACCAGCTGCTCTGTCTCTCTCTTTCTCTCTCTCTCTCTCTCTCTCTCTCTCTCTCTCTCTCTCTCTCTCACTCTTTTGTGATAAGATCCTCAGTTTGCTGGAGCTGCAGTCATTCCAGCTACACAGAAGAACAATGACGAGATGTACATTTTCTTCAGTGAGATCAACAAAACAGCTGATTTGGATGAAGAGCCATACAGGGCCCGAATTGGAAGAATCTGCCTGGTAGTCTAATGCATTTCTTTAGTATATTTAATATATTGAGGTTGTCCCAACCTAGAAATTTTAGTAATATGCATCTAATGCATGAAAAACATTTTTCTTATTTTTAAATGGGAAGCCATTAAACACTCTGAGTGTGTGTGTGTGTGTGTGTGTGTGTTAGAATGATGAGGGGGGAACAAAAACAGTGCTGCCCGACTCTTGGACTACTTTCCTGAAGGCTCGCGTGATGTGTGGGACAGGCAGCACCCCTCAGCAGTACAACAACATCAGGCGAGCATTTGTGCTTACATCCCAACATCGTACTGGTGTCATGTATGGACTTTTCTCCAATGCATGGTGAGTGGAAGTGGCACTGTACAGATATTTTGTATGACTTGTGCATAAATTCATTTATAGATTTCTATGTGTCGAAAATTAATTACATTTGTTTCGGAAATTGAAATGTTTCATTCATTTTAACTCAACTCATATCGGCTACATATCCTCTTCTGATTTTGTACCAGGGATACGACTGTAGTCTGTGCATACTCAATTGAGGACATCGACCAGGTGTTTGCTAGGTCAAAGCTTAAAGGATACAACAGCCCAGTCCCCGGAACTCGACATGGAACAGTACACAGTGTTCCTTTTGACTTCCTTAAATACTCTCAAGTTTACATACATACTTGCTGATTACATTTTCATAATGAAAATCTGGATCTGTTCTTCCAGTGTGGTCCAAAGAATTATACAGCAGCTCAGTACCCAAAAATGCTGGGAGTGATCAGGGATCATCCTGAGATTGAGGACATTATACTACCAGTAGGAGAAGCTCCTCTGGATCTGCCCACTGAAGACCACTTTACACACATTGTAGCAGACACTGTGCTGGCAGTCAATGAAGAGCATTACAGTGTCATCTACTTAGGCACAGGTGGGGGAAAAGGCAGAACTTTTTAATTCAAAGACTATTTATTGTAAGACAGTTATTTCAGTCATACTGAAGGGTATTGTCCTTATAGATCACAAAGCCCTGGTTTTCTGAATGCAGATCATTTAAAAGAAATTCTACAGAGAAACACTGTACCAGTTTTTAAAAGATGGTTTGTTTATGGAAGTCACCAACTCATTAGGAAGGATTAATATAATATACACTCTTTTTTACAGAACAAGGAAAAATCCTAAAAGTGCTCCATACCATTGAAGAAGCTTTTATTATATCCCAGTATTCTCTTTTCCACAATGAGGGGCCCATCATTAACATGGCCATCGACTCACAGAAAGTATGTATTCTCTCATCTGTTTTGTTGACCAACTTTTCTCTTTAGAAAACAAGCCATTTTTCAATCCATTTAAATAAAGAGTGAAGTGCATGGTGCAGGTTAGAGTTGTGAGACATTATTTGACAGAGATATTAGTTTCAACATGATGAATCTTGCAGCTGTGTTTTTTTGTTCATCCTTGTATTTGCCTCCAGGGTCACCTTTACATTGGCACAGCAATGGAAGTCCAGCGCCTATCACTGGCTGACTGCAGTCGATATGGAGACAGTTGCAGGGAGTGCATTCTCTCCAGAGACCCATACTGTGGGTGGGACTTGGCTAAAAAGAGGTGCCTCGCAATTCCATCAAACTTCAATGTCACTACTGGGTATGCTTATGTTTTTTTCCCTTGTTTAAGCCCCAAAATGTTTGACTTACAGCATTTTGGTTTGTTTTATAAACATGCTGTAATATTTCTTATTATTTTTTATATAGTGGATTCCTACAGAGCCTTGACCAATCCAATGCCTCTGTTTGTGGAGATACTGCAGGTACAATAGAAAAAAACCCTACAAATTGTAAGTTTGTGTAATCTAAAAAGGACACACTGTATGTAATGCCCACAATAAGCTGTTGTGATTGCCCTCTTGTGGAGATAGAGGACTTCTATGCGGCAGAGATAAAAGCAAGTTTCATTTATGTCATGCACTTTCCTTACAGTGCAAAAATATACTGCCTACTAGGCAAAACCTGGCTCTCAGTAAATTCACTGGAGTCATCACTAGAATGCTTTATCTCAAAGGTGATCTGAGGATCTAAAACAAACTTCAACAAAATAGGACCATATTTACTATTCAGCAATAAGTAAAATGCTATTTCAATTTATTTCCAGACAATTAACAACTAAGTCATATGCAATGGAGATGTGAGATTAACTAAAAAAGATTTTCAGTTCCAGTGGTGCAACAGCAACAATAGTAATTAATAATAATCATAAAAATAATGCTTATGCATTTACAAATATCTAATTGATAGATTGAAGAATATAAGTATTAAATTACATTTTTTTTAAATATTTTTCTTGTATCAGCTCTAAAGATACGCAGTATAACTCCTAAGGAAGTGCGGATGCATAAAGATGGTCCAGTCCTGTTGCCATGTCCCATTCGCTCCTACCATGCTACCTACAGCTGGGAGAAGGACAACTGTGTTAAGCGCTACCCCTGTACCATCTCTGGTTCATCCTGTGTGCTTGGCTCGAACCCCGATCTGCCTTTGAAGGAGGGTGTATTCCGTTGCATGTCCACAGAGAGTGGTCTGAAACAGGAAGTGGTGTCCTATAGGCTGCTGTTTAATGCTGGGCCTGCTGTCACTCAACTAGCTTCAACACTGGCTGTGTCTCTACTGCTGGGCATAATTGGCTTCTGCCTTCAGTAGCTTGCTAACATACTACCTCAGGCTCTTGATAATTGGAGAGTGTTTCAATCCCAAGGTTAGGTTCACAGAGAGAGTGTGTTCCAGGCCTGTTTGTTCAAGACCTGTTACAAGGAAGGTAGGTGGTAATGTGTAATTACATATAGCAAAATATTTTTCAGCATCAGAAAGATTGAAAACATATCAGAAAATCATTTTGTACATATCAAAGCTTGAGTCTGACTGAATAACCCAATGCACTGAATAACACAGTGGGTATCCTTTAAGCCTCACTGCTTTGTGAACCTAACCTGTGGAACAAGTAAGCAGGCCTGTCTATTCTACATGCTTGGTCTAAATTATGGTTATCTGAAGCTGAAGTATCTCTGTAATACAGATATTCTGTTTTGAATGTTAATTAAGCTTTTCTTTTATTTATTTATTTATTTTATTTTGCACTTACTGAAGAAATTACATATACAAAGCCTTAAGAACATGTACTGGGGATCTCCCTAAGCACAATTTACCTTTTGAGTAGAAACTGCAGGATCTGCCTTACCTTATTTTGCGTTCCATCTTTTTGCTGGGCAGATGGAAAAAAAACATTCAGGCAGAAGACGGATCATCCAAATACGCCACTGTGTAAAACAGCATTACATTAAACCTTTACATTTTTAATGTACACACAGACTTATAGCATTTCATACTTGTGTGAACATCTGTGATATATTTTTTAAACAACAGTAAGCATTCGATTTTGAAACCTTATGATATGATGGCCAAATATGCTTGAATAGTAGAATTACATTTTGTAGTTGCTGTGAAAAAAAGCTTGTGATTAATCTTACTTATATCAATGTAAATTTAATGCTCTGCATTTACTGATCTCCACCATTGCTACCTATGGAAATGGATGGAACACCTGACAAATTTTATAGTGATGTGAGTTATGTCTTTAGAGTAAATCATGTTTTGTTTTAAGTAAATGTCTCAATATCTGATCTAACTATTGTTCATAAGGGACTGTGATTATTATAACCACTTAAGAGACAGAGAGTCAGGGGAGAGAGGAAGAACGAGACAGATCAATGTCTCCCAAAACAACTGAGCCCATACACCAGTTCTAAATGACTTTAACTTCATTAATTTCAACTCATTCTGACCCAGAGATTAAGTAACACTAAAAGCATTTATTACTAATATAAAAATGTGTAATGCGTGCTGATTGCTTTCACTAAATTATTTTTTTAATGGTTGATGTTAGTGTTGTTTATTTCATGTGAATTTTTTTTGCACATGTTCTACTTCTCTAAAAAAAAACTCTTCATTTTTCACATAATACATCTACCACTGACAGGTTTTAAAAACAAATCTAACAATATCTGGAGTAAATGTTAATAAATGTGGTTAAAAGATTTTTTGAGTGCAAGTTTGTCCTCAATTAAAAAGTTATGAATGCTTAACTCTCCAAAGAACTTCCAAAGAAAAAAAAACCCAAAAAACTACCGTACCAGTGCCAGGCACATTAGCGTAACATCTCTGTGTGTTTTTTGCACATTTTTGTATTATTATGATAGTGATTATATCTGAGTCTTGAAATTGAATTGATCTTAAGTGGTAGTAAGATTAAGCTTCAGTAAAACATTTGTGCATCAGTGTGACATTAACATACTTATGTAATTCTACTGTGATTGCAGAGAAAAACTAAATTCATAAACTACATCCTTAAATAATCGACTACAGTCAAAGCAGGGTCTGCTGACAATAGTTCGAATATAGAAGCTGCAGTCGACTCATAGCCATTACCACTCAAAAAAAGACTGATAAAGGTCACAAAAAAGAAAAAAATATGTAAGGACATGAAAATATAACAATAATAGGAAGAATACAAAGCATTACACATGACAACAGTTGATAGGATACAAAAGACTCAGAACTGCAGTTTTAAATCTGCAGAATTTCACAAATATAAATACTCTACTTTACTACTTGGTAAAAAATGCTAGAGGGATTTCTATTATATACAGGCAGGTGAGCAAAAAATCATGTGCAAAAGGTATAAACAATGACCAGTGATTAAGAAAAAATTCTTCTACAAATTAACACACAGTCTACTAATAGAACAGTTTAAACCTTGAAATTGGTGGGGGAAGTAAAGTATACGCTGCCTCATTATATTTATTGTAATAATATAGACAGAGATACATCTGACTATATTAAATGTTGCATTGCCTTTTGAGCTTGCCTGTGCAGGCCTGTGCAGCATAACCCTAAATGTTGCCCCTGTGGTTCAGATCAAGGGGGTCTATTTTCTTGTTCAAATATTTCCAATTTACTCTAGATTTGAGCAGAATTTAGATTAATTTTGAATATTTACACTTTGTATCACTTTCACAACTTAAAAACACTCATGTTTTTAAGGTTAGTCTGATGGGCAAGATATTGAATTGCTAACTTTAGCATATGAAACAACTAGTTCTTCATGAATTGGATCAATTCTTTAAGAATTTAGAGCATGTTACATGAGATTCCTTAGTGGTGCTGCTGCTGCTGGTGGTAGTGGTGTGTCAGGACTGTCTATGGCCTGTCCCCCAAAGAAGACGAGTGGGACTCACTTATCAGATGTCTGAGATTAGTTTGAGACAGGGGAGACTGAAGCAGCCAGGTTGAGGGTCCTAAAGGCACCGCATAAATAGTTAATTCTGGCAGAAATTTGCTGAAATATTTCCAGAGTATGTTAAACATAATCCAATATGCAATAAAATCATTACCAGTCATGAAAGTGCATGTGGTCAAAATTTGGGAGATGTGCAAAAATATATATTTGGTGACAATATTACATCAATGGTAATCATATATTCAAAGATGACCTGCCTGTGATCATTTTTGGATAAACATGTGCCAAGGAGATGAGTTTGGGTCTACCCAAACACACATGAAATTGTTAATAAAATCCTTGCACTGTCATAGCTGGTATTATTTTATTGGTTACTGAGGCTAAGGTTAGGGTTGGGGTCGAATCAACACCAGCAGTGTTTTTTGTATGCCCAATTGGACACATATGAACAATCTGAGTTTACAATACTGTACTTTGTATTTTACTCAAACTTGTTTACTCAAAAATGTAAAAAAAAAAAAAAAAAAAAAGTACTACAGGTAGAATACCTTCATCTACACTATACTACTAAAGAAGTGACTGATAATTCAAATGCATTCTTCAATTCAATTTCGATAGAGCTGCATGCATTTTAAGTTGCGAAGAGGGTACATGTTTTAGTTCCTAAGATTTTCTATATATTCTATAAAAAATTACTGTATATCTCAATATCTCAATTATACTGCATTTAATGACTCACAGATTTAAGTTTTCAAGGATACAACCTACAACAAAACAACCACTGCACAACTAAACAGCAAAAAATGGTACATTGAATAAAAAGGGTTTAAATAAGTTTTATATATATTAAATACAGTCAGTATAAAAGGCAGTCAGTGTCTTCTCCCAGGGTGGAGGGGAAAAATAAAGATTTCAGCAATACTAAATTCTCAGTGGAGATTTTTTTTCTCACACAAAGTGTACAAAATATTGAAGCCTTCATGCTGACATGGCTTGCATCAAATTTCACTTAGGTAAGAGAAATATGAAGCATCTAAAAATGAGTGTTTGTTTAGTCACCTGTGGAGAAAATGTAGCACCTATTGGCCAAAGTCCAGGAATCATTGACAAAACCGATATTGATGGCTGTCACTATGGCTACACTGGGCCATAAGATGTGCTGGTATAGGTTTGCTGCCAAATACAGTGCAAATATTTGTGTTTATATTTTGTAAGTTTTTCAAAATAATTTTAATAAAAAATTAACCACAAAACAACAACAAAAACAAAAACAACAAAATAATAATAATAATAATAATAATTATTATTATTATTATTATAATAATAATAATAATAATAATAATTATTATTATTATTATTATTATTATTATTGTTATTATTATAGGTGCTTGCCAGAGGGACTACCAAATGTCCATGTTTGTATATGTACAGTAGATGCTAGACTGCTTCTTGAGGGTGGCTGTCATCAGAGATAAGATCTTTTTCAGGACAGGTCTCTTTCCCACTCAATGGTATATTTGTGTACTATTCACCAATAGCACCTAAATGATTACATCTACAACTCAGCCATTGGTAGGCAGACAAGACGGGAGGGATTTAATCCTGCACACAAACACTGCATACATGCATTAGCCAACTGGCTAGTCATAGGTGTGATATTCTTCAACACAGAGATATTCCACAATAATTTTGGGGTCCAAGGTGCCAGGAATCTGTCTTTTCATTTTCAGAGCACATCAAGGCTTTTAGGCCAGTGGCTAGGCAAATATTTCACAAAAGGATCAAGAATGCAAAAATTCTGCCCATCATCCCTTCAACTCAATCAGGAGTAAGTAAGTGTCTTGATCTTGATTCAGGAAGTTTTATTTTGAACAAAATTCAATGACTTGCTGTAATGTTGCTAAAACTAAAGCTTAAGATTACATCACATGGGCCATTTATAAACATCATGTATCATGTGGTGAATTGTGTACAATCATAGCTCATGGCTTTCTCTGTAGAATTCTGACATTCTAGAGAGTTTGTATGAAAAACTAAAAATGGTGTGTTTTAATAATTTATTCAACAGAGAAACAGTGAGTTACCAAATGGTGAAACATTAAGACTCTTCAGTGTCTTGTATTAAAAAGGAGGAGATGTTGGTATAAAGCCTATGAATAATCATGATTAGTAACTAAAGTAAACTGAGTGTGTATTGTACAGGTGTGTATTGTACAGACCTGTTTTAACAGCTTGCATAGCAGTTTATTTGGTATCCTGTGTGCTGTGACCTTGGACCTAAACTTTGCTTCTACTTTATTAATTCACTTTTTTTCCTACTGAGTTTAATGGTAAGTCTTTTAAACTTGCTTAAATGCTTGAACTGTGTGTGACAACTGTGAGTTCTAATAATTTACATTTATTCATGTTTATTTTGACCAATTGTATTTTTTTAAGACTCATTCACTTAAATGTTATAAAAGAGATCAGTGTTAAAAATAAGGTGTTTCATTCCATCCTGCACACATTATTATATATGCATATCTTTTAACGCATAATTCTTGGACAAAAGTGTGATTTTAGTTAATAAATGTATAAAATTATGTCTGTAAAATCAACAAAGAAGTACTGGAATGGAAGATAAAGCTTGTCTGCTATTATTTTCTATTAGAAAATAGAAATTGGTGTTCTACATATTTGGCCATGTTATTTACTATATGAAGTTGATTACATTTCAGCATTAAGAACCCTAATAAAATGCAGATCTTTGTTATGACCCAAACATAAGCACAGTTCTTTTCAAATAAAACAACTGAGGAATTGAAAAATAATTAGGTAACAGCCCATGTTTAAACATTTCTTATTGTGTATTTACCTGCAGTCAGCTTTGAATGACGTTGGATGTTTATGTGCACATTAGGTAAGATCAAGAGCAAGTTACTCACATGTGAAGTATTGTCTTATGTGCTAGATTGACTGCATATGATAACATCTATATACACTGCAGACCAATTAGCATGATCCCAGCAAGCTAAATATCTTAGCATATATTTTAAGCAATAAAAATAATAAATAATAGCTGATACATGTGATTGGTGTAATGTGTCTTTTAGAGATTACAGGTTACAGCACTGATACAATGCAACATTTATAAATTTATATTATGTTCTGTTATGTAATATTATGTACAGTATAAAGGTAATGTGTTCAATATAATATGCTTACAGGACTTTGAGGGGCAATTCAGTTTTTTTTCTCTGAAAAATATAAAAATTGGTTGAAGAAACTTAAAAATTATATAAAGTATTGCCTATTTCATGTAAAATTGTACTATTCTAAATATGGTATATAAGAAATGCAACAAAAAAACAGTTAAATTAAAAATGACGTAAAAAGTAAACACCATACCAAACACGACCTATGCTGTTATCTCTACACAGGTCCAAATGGCAGAGGTGAGAGTATTTACTTTGTTCAGGCTTGTGTTTGGCTTCCAAGTATCCCTCCTCATCTTACCATTTCAAGCCGAACAATCCTGTCGGATATCTGCTGACCAGCGAGCAGCAGATTGCCGAGGCCAGCGACTGGAGCAAGTGCCTGTGGAGGAACTGCCTTCTTCCCTAGAGTTGCTCGATCTTTCCTATAACATTCTACAGGTTATCAGAAATGATGATTTCATTAACCTGCCTCTCCTCAACATCCTCTGGCTTCAGTTCAACAATATATCTTTAATTGAGGATGAAGCGTTTCACAAAAATCTACTTCTGGAAGAACTGAATATATTCAATAACTCAATGACTTCTATTCCATCGAAAGCCTTTGCACCACTTAGCAGACTGAAAACTTTAGAGATGGCAAATAATCTCTACACTGAGGCAACTCTGGATGATACATTTTTAAATTTCAGGAGTCTGAAAGTGTTGTCTTTGGGTGGTCCTGTACTTAGCATTTTGAAAAAGGGGGATCTTGATGTGTTATCCAACATATATCTGGAAAGGATTGCTATTAAAACTGGTTCTAGCCTGGATGTTTATGATCCAGGGTATCTCAAGAACATCCAAACAGCAAATTTGTGGCTGCATATAGCCATAGATAATAGAACACATGCACTTCCTTTAATACTAAAAGACCTTGAAAACAAAACATTTGAAGCCCTTCGTTTCCGCAATCTTTTTGAGTTTATGTACTATACAGACACAGATGATATTTTTTATGGCTTGCAGTATATAAACTCCCAGCAGCTGACCTTTCACTATGGAAAATTCAATGAGGACCTTCTAAGAATGACTCTTGTAAATTTAGAAAAAAGTGAGATTAAAGCACTAGGACTGTTCTTCGTTGATTTTGCCCGGTCACAGGTATTTGTGAATAGTGAGGAGGGATCCAGTGTGACAAACCTAGCACTGGATATGTTGGTTTTGTCGTAAGTATTTCAGCTATCTGTTCACACATGTCAGCAAGTACATGTACCTCCTCTCAATATCCTAAGATCATAGATAATTGCTAGAAGAACAGTTCCCCTGATTGTTATGTCTGATTTTACAGGGATATCAGCAACCCAGACATCCTACGCTTTGACTGGAGTTTTACATGGTTGAACAAGATCCGTCACCTACGCATAAACAATGTGAACTTTAACATTGTGCCATGTGATGCATGGGAGAAGATGAAAGGGGTTGAAATACTTGATTTATCAAAAAACCGCCTCAAAGACAATTTTCTCTTTAACCAGCAATGTGACACAGATACAATGTCAGCACTTCACACCTTTAATCTCAGCAATAACAAACTGACTAGCCTCAGCTCCTTTGCATCTCTTGCTGGGCAGCTCAGACATTTACAGGTAATTGATATCAGTTACAACCAGTTGGGTTTTAAAGAGAACAGCCCCTGCTTGTGGAAACAGAACATCACCACATTCATCGCTAGCCATAACAGCATGGTTATTGACAGCTTTAAATGTCTACCAACAACAGTATTGCACCTCGATCTCTCCTACTGTAATATAGACCAGTTAGATATGAACTACTTCAGGAAGGCCAATAATCTGAGGGAGGTCTACCTCAGTGGTAACAAAATTAAATTCATTCCTGCTGATTGGAAGAGCCCCAGTTTAACATCGCTGGCTTTGGATGGAAACTCTTTTGGGGTTATTAGCATGCAGTCTTTTAAGGGAATGCCTAACCTGGAGCAACTCAGAGCAGGTAACAACCCTTACCACTGTACCTGTGAGCTTCATGCTTTTATACAGCAAACTGCAATCAAGGGCAACGTTAACATCACAGACTGGCCAGAAAACTACAAGTGTTACCACCCAGAAGATCTGCTCAATACGATGGTATCTCATTATCTCCCTGGTGAGATAGTGTGTGATATCAGACTAGTCATTGTTATCTCTGTTGTCACCACAGTAGGAGTCGTTCTAGTACTCATGGTCATATGTTATTACTTTAATATACCTTGGTATGCTAAAGCCACATATCAAATCCTAAGGGCCAAGTATAGGTCTCATAAGGAAGGACTTGCATTTTCTCTGGATTATACGTTTCATGCCTTCATTTCCTACAGCCACTCAGATGCAGACTGGGTAAGGGATGAAATGTTACCATGTCTGGAGAACTCCAAACCCCCTTACCGTCTTTGTATCCATGAAAGAGATTTTATCCCAGGAAAATGGATTATTGATAATATAATTGAGAACATTGAAAACAGTCGGAAGGTATGTAAAATATGTACATACATATATACATTAACAGCACACAAAAAGTAAAATAATGTATAGTACATCTTACATGTTAAAAGCTGTCTAAATTAATATGGGCACAACATAGCATATTTGTCTAAGCTGGTAGACTTTTGCTCTTTTCAAGATGATGAATGGCACTTTAACCATTCTGCAAAATATTAAAGCATCCTGTTTCATTTTTAAGGTTATCTTTGTCCTGTCACAGCACTTTGTGAACAGTGAGTGGTGCAACTATGAGCTCTACTTTGCCCAGCAGCGAGCCATGGGCAAGAATTTCAGTGATGTCATCCTAGTGGTGAAGGAACCCATCGATCCAAACTCTCTGCCCAGCAAGTACTGTAAACTTAAAAAGATGCTCAGCAACAAAACTTATTTGGAATGGCCTGAACAGCCTAAACATCAATCCTTCTTCTGGGAGCAGCTGAGAAGCGTCATGGGAAAGCCTACTCTCACACAGCAGTTCTCAGCCTCCATACGCAGGCATTCCCCAAGAAAAAACACAGTGTCTGTGATTGAGCTGGTCCAGGAGAATCAAATGTTTGTAGATTCAGGGTCAAAGATAGAACAGGCATCAGAGATTAAACTTCAGCTTTGATGTCTTCCAGAGAACCTTTACTATTAGTGCTTTTCCTCTAGATGGTGTGGCTCTGCTCAGTGCAGGAAACTAACCATGATCCCGCATGTTGTCATTTTTCCATTGCCAAGCAAGATACATGAGACATCTAATTACCCGCACTGAATTTGTTTACCACTTTTACCCACATACCGTGTCCACATACAAGGCCCACTTGGTATAGTATATACAGACAGATGACAATTTAAGGGAGAAAACATGATGTTGGACTACCACTATTTATTACAACAGCCTTAGTGCTCATTTGCATAGACTCAACAAGTGTCTGGAACTGTATTGGAGGGATGAACAATATTTGTGCAAAGAATATATTCTCAACTGGTGTTTTATGGTAGTTGAGATCCCTGTCTAACACAGTGGTCCATAATGTCCCATAGGTGTTAAATTGGGTTGTGATCAAGTGGCTGTGAATGGCATAGCATATGATCTGCATCATTTTCCTACCCATTAAATCATTCAGGGAGCCATTGTGCACCGTGGATGACACTGTGGATTGTCATCCTGGAGTTACCACTCCCATCAGGATAAAAAGGTTTTCCCACAGGTTTTCCCATGTGATCAATCAGAACTTGCAGCAGGCCTTCTCTTCGGACAGTGGGCCAAACATGGCAGCAATATGCCATCCATGGCGTTACTGAGCAACCCAGCTTTCCTTTTTTCCTAATTTGTCAATCATTCTTTAAATGGTGCTGACTATTAACTGGTCAAAGTATTTTTTTGACCAGAGTAATATTTGTATAATATGTAGTTTTAATATTATATTTTAGTTCTTACTTAAGAGCCAAGTAAAATTTAATCTGATACTGTGTGCCCTACATGCATAGTATAGAACATAATTTACGATTCAGACATAGAAAAATACATACACACACTGAGCTCTCCATTAGGAACACTTTAATTCTTCATGACATGAATTCCACAAGATGTTGGAAACATTCTTTTGAGATTCTGGTCCATGTTGATATGCTCATATCAAACAATTCCTTTAGACATTTATGCTGTCCTCATTCCACTACATTCCAAAGGTCTTTTATTGGCTTCAGATCTGGTGACAGAGAAAGTCACTGAACAGCACTGAACTTATTGTCATGTTTATAAAACCAATTTGACAACTTTTGCTTCATGTCATGGTGTATTATCATGCAGGAAGTAGACATGAATAGATGGGTAGTTTGTGTCCATCAAGGGATGCAGAGGTGTCCATCAAGGGATGTCAATAAAACCTTTGCACACCATTAAACCACATCCACCAGGCTGGAATGTTAACACAAGGTTAATTAGACCTAAATTCTGTCCCTACCACCTGTGTGCCTGGTTATATTTTGTCCAGTAATCAGCTGTCAATTTCTGGTGAGTCTGTGCTTGGCTGACAGAAGTGTAATTTAACATGCTGATTTCTGCTGTTGTGGCCATTCTGCCCAATGTTAGATGCGTTTCTGAGTTAGATGCATTCTAAGATGCCTTTTAGTGGTTACCTGAGTTACTGTTACTCTGTCATCAACATGAATCCTCTCTGCAGCTAACTAGATGTTTTTCCCCTCTAGATAGTTTTGTGTGTGAAGATTTCAGGAAATCAACAGAAGTATGGAAATACTTCAATTAGTCTGTCTGGCACCAACAATATTGCCACAATCAAAATCACTGAGATTTTTTTCACATTTTCACATTTTTCCCTTTCTGATATGGTGAATATGTAAATTGCCTGAAGCTGTTGGCCCATATCTGTATGATTTGATACATTGTATTGCTACCACATGACTGGCTGATTAGATAATTGAATAAATAAGTAGGTGTACAGATGTTTCTTGTGTATAATATGTTGAACCTCTGTGTATTTGTAATGCACACAAACCACTCTATTTTCTCTAAAGACTAAAGTAATGCATTTTGATGTGTGTAAAGCGTCTTCTTTGTATCTTCACTAAATATTGAACACTTGCAAAACAAAATCACTGTGTCTTGTGCTAAAGAGTTCAGCCTGTTAGGGAAGACAACAGTGCCACACTTATATTTTAACTTGTAATATGAGATGACGTGTATCATCTTTTTCTATTTTATTTGTGTTTGTGCTGCTACTTGCACCACACTGACAAGACTAGAACTTAGTATCATGGCAGCACAATACTTGTGAGTTTAATGAGACTCGCACCTCATTTATTAAAAAATTATTATAGTCGATGATCCTCAGAATGGTAAAATTGTATTTTTTTAATCAATTGGAATTTTGTATGTAAAAATATAATATTTAAAATAATAATTTGCTGTGCCAAATTATTTGTTTTTTGTGCAAGTCAAAATAACAGACAGACATTTTTAATATACAACATATTGTCTATAAAACACTGCCTATTATCTAAAGGATAGTCATTTTATAAGCTTTGCTGACAATTTCTAAAATGCATATTTTATTTTGATTAATTCAAGCTGTACACAGGTTTGACTTTAGGTAAAAACTTAAACTTATTTGCATGACATGTAAGGGGAAAACTATTAGAATTATTACTATTTTATAGTTATTATTAAATTATTATCTAATAGTGTAATTACAACACATTTTTATGATGCAGTCAAGTAAAAATAAATAAATAAATAAAGTAAAAAAATTACTGAACTAATAGTATACTTATTTAAAAATAAGTAGTACCACCAAGACTCACTGGGTGGCCTCAGCACACAGGTTGAAAGCAGCTGTTTATGTCTAATCTCTATATCATAGCAATGTATAATGTACACTCCCCATTATATTAATATCATAGTGGATGTTAGAATGCAAAACCTGACAGATACAGATAATAACACTTATTATTATTATTATTATTATTATTAGAAAAGGCAAAAGAATTATAAAGAGAAGGGGGTCAAGTGCACATGTATTGAGTAAAACAGTGGAGGATATGTGTCTCTCAACTGAAATAAAATATTGTCTGTCTGTGTGGTGGGAATTAAACCAAGAGAGACAGAGTTAAACTTGTGATAACAATGGATAAGAGACAGACAAGGAGTATGTCATGACATGCTGTCAGCTGCCAAGCTCAGATCAAGGAGGATAAGTGTAGTAAGCACTCCAGAATCTGAGGGGTGTAAAAGGTCACTAATATACCTAACATGTGTTGAGATAGGAGAAAACCAGATTTAAAGTGTTCATAGTGATTATTGGAGACTTGGTGGAGCTGCAAAGCAATAACTCTTTTTTTGTCCTTACTCCAAAATGGAGATGAGATAGAGTTGGTTTTTAGCTGTTAACCAAACTGTAATGCACCTTAGGCCTTTAAAGAATGTGATGTTCTACTGCCTGGCTCAAGATCTAACTGACAAAATGAATGGCATCTCATGGTTATCCCAGTAACAGAGGATGGGTAAACGACTAAAAACATGCAACAGAATAAGGAAATGAACAAATGTACTTATTTAAATGCAGTTAGGAAAAGTTTTACATAACTCATCAAATCTGGAAACATTTGCAGGATGCTGGGTAAGTTTATTTGTGGTAATGAGGAGTATTTTAGGCTTGCAGTTGGATTTTCTAATAGCAGAGAAGAAGTAGGAAGAGTGGAGTCACTAAGGGCAGACCTTTATTTAAGCTGTGTACTGCATGCTGCAAAGTGAACAGAAAAAAAAGCAGTTTGTCTGTAGAGCCACACGATGTATTCATAGCCTTCATTGCATGGAGCTCAGGCGTGAACCATAGAGACAGGCGAGATGAATGTACCGTTCTAATTTTAATGTTTATATAACGCTTAGAAATAACATTGGTGAGACTACCTCAAAAGGTTTGAAAGTATATCAAAATGTGGGGAAAGTAAAATAGAAGAACAGCTTTAACTTGCAAAAATGATGTATATATCCTGCTTGTTGTGGGAAAGGGCAGACTAAAAGTAAAGTTAGCAAACATACAGTCAGAGAGATACCAGTCTGAGAACAAAGACAATATCTAACCTAAAGGAGAAGATGGGGGAACTACCACTACCTGGTGAAGTGGAGAGACTTAACGTATGATCAGTGTACTTGGGAAAGAGACGACTTGGATA
>JAOVVF010000044.1:21686156-21697749 GCA_028565595.1 Duopalatinus emarginatus
TTTATACATATATTATATATATATATATATATATATATATATATATAAAAAACACCAGTATTGTTTAATTCAACTATACTGCAAACCTAAATTAATTTATGTTTGTATATAGTTTAGTTTAGCAGCGTAATAGAATTACACAATAATGTACAAAACTATATATGCAGTGTAGACTCGAATCAAATCATATTTGTTTATTCGGCATTATCGGGTTAGTTTCTTTCATTAAAAGTCTAGTTTTTGTGCATATAAGTTAAATTTAGATGGTCATTCTCGACCTGTTAAACTGCAACAAAAGACTAGTTAAATATTTGATGCATGCCTGTCCTCCTGTTCCCTCTGAACATCATCAGTCTACTGGGGCCAAACAACTTGTTACCTGGAGACACCGGATCTCTCCATAGCAGTGAGAAATTGGTCAGTGGACCGGAGTTGTTATGGGGTCAGCCAGTGTTCATAATGGGTAGTGAAGGAGAGTGAGTAATAGAGAAACAGCATATCCTATTCCCAAAGGAATTACATTACTGGACAATATCTTTGCAAAGAACTACAAATGTTAATTACTTTGCCTAAGTAGTTGATTACAAGCAGGTGGTGTATTAATGTGCCTTCATTCATTTAAGATGATGTTAATGAGAAATAGGAGCTACCAGGTTTGATTGACCCTTAATGCTTCATGTTCTATACAGGGAGCCACTGCGGGGAAAATGGTTTCTCAGTTGGAAAGTGCAATGGACGGCCTTATCAAAGTCTTCCACACATATTCTTCCAAGGAAGGGGACAAATATAAACTGAGTAAAGGTGAAATGAAGAGTCTTCTACAAGGAGAACTAAGTGACTTCTTAGCTGTGAGTTAATTTTCTATGCCATAGTCAACTCTTGGCTTAATACAAGTTTAAATAAATACTAAATACAATCTCATTCCAGGCAAGTAAAGATCCACTAGTTGTGGAGAAGATAATGTCTGATCTGGATGAGAACCGAGATGGAGAAGTGGACTTCCAGGAATTTGTAGTTCTGGTGGCAGCACTTACTGTGGCATGCAATGATTTCTTTGTTCAGTGTATGAAAAACTGATGCCTTATCAGGTCATTGGTACTTTCTGCTTCAATAAAATGTATTGCACTGACATGACCATGACCATTTGTATAAAAGTTACTTATTTCTTTAAATCAGTTTGGACAGCTAGCTCTACTAAGGAAAGGTGCAACTGCAAACATTTTCATTTTGGATTATTGCATTTGAATCCAGTTATCCATCATTTTAGAGATTGCTAGTTGACTGACTGCAGGCAAATCAGGTTTTTAGACAAGTAGTGTATTTGACACCACTGAAGAAACATATTTCTAGAGCAAATGTGTAAAACCTTCTACAGTGTAGACCCAGATTTAGCAACCCAATATTGGCTAGCTGGTGATCCAATAATATTGGAAGGTTGAGTGTTTAGATCCCTACATTGCCAAGATGTTATGATTAGCCATGGCAGAGCATAGTATGGCTGGCCCTGGTGTCCAATGGTAACTCCCCACCACCCCCCATCCTGAGTAGGGATAGGCAAATAAATGTTGTTGTTGTTCTGTACACATTTGTGTGAAGATAATAAGCCACCAACATTGGTATGGCATCAACAGCCTGAACACTTGGCTAGGAAAAAGTATACATTTCAGAAGTGTGCCAAGTAAACTTAATTCCACACAGGGTTCTTGGTACTTATAAATGCTTGTTTAAAAAACATAAAATAACATGTCACTGATCCAGGATGGCACTGATAATTGAATGATGTAGTAAGTATTTTCCTGCAATAGTTCTATAATAGTAATTCAGTCAGTGCCAGGGGGATTTCAGTTTCTTTCCACAGTACAAAAAACATGCCATTTG
This sequence comes from Duopalatinus emarginatus, assembly GCA_028565595.1. NCBI lineage: Eukaryota > Metazoa > Chordata > Actinopteri > Siluriformes > Pimelodidae > Duopalatinus > Duopalatinus emarginatus. The sequence goes on from JAOVVF010000044.1 coordinate 21,688,035, forward strand.
ATGACTTGGAGACACTACACTACAAGTCTGTGTGTATGCTCTGGAATTGGCCTTCCACCCACTGAGTGCTAGGATTGACTCAAGCACCTCTGTGACCCAGTAGTACGATGAGTGAGAGAAAGAGGTGAGTAATAATTGTTTTGAGAAAAGCTTTGTGAGGAAACCATGACTGGCAGATTCAGGTTAGTCATTTAACAAATTAAGAGGTAACTATGTAAGGTGAGATAAGGGGTAGGTGTATGAATCCAGTATCTGTTAACTGCAAATATATATTGACCATCATGAGTTCCCTCTTGTGTGGATTCATACCAGTTTTCTCCACTTACAATGATGAAGACATACAAAAGCTCCTTGAGTGTTAATAGCCCCACCTTCTGGAGATTATTCAACTTGCTCAACATATGCAAGTGAATAAATGAGGTGACTTGATTAAGTGCAAGGTTAGTTACAAATCCAGGTCCATGAGGTGCTTTACATCTAAATAAACCATTTCTGGAAGAGTAGTTTTGATTGCTTAAGATAGGGATACTATAGGATTTTCAAAAGTCTCACAGAAAAATAGCACAGCTCTTTTACTATTTACTTTTTTTTATAGTTTATAATATCTGACCTCGTGATACGACACCTAGTTAGTATTTTTTCTGTAGCCATGGCCTTTGTATACAATTTATTATAAATATTTAGTATAGAGGTATGTAGCCCTAATTATTTAATTAACACTGGCAGTAGGAGGCGCTTAGTCTTATAAAGAGCCAAGACAGAAGTGCACTGTGAGACGTTGCCATTTAATGCATGAGATGCTAGAAAGAGGAGACAGCGAATCTCCTCAGGTGTCAACGGCGGCTTTCCCTTTCTTGGTAAGATAACAAATTTCTCAATTTGTTCGTGTAAGTGACTAGACCAGATTACATTTACTGAAATGTAGGCTAACCACTCTGAAATGGATTAGAATAACAGAAAACACAGAGCTAAATTAAATTAAATTGCTTAGCTTTCATCTATATGGATTTGGCATTGTCTACAGTAACTACACAATATGGCTGGTTGGCCATTACCAAAAAGATAATGAAGTCCAGTCCACAAAATGCTAAATAATGAAAACACTAATAGTAATGTAAGTGTGGGTTATATGATACAGCTGCACAACTATGGGTTAATGGTTTTACTCGAGAGCCATGTCTAAAAGTTATTAGTGAAAACTTTCATTTCTATTATATGTTTTAATTAGGCACTAGTGTTGATATATTTCTACCAAAGTTTTTAATTGACCATTGGCCTTTAGATTACTTACTAAAAGGAGCACAGGGAGTCTTAATTTCTCGGCCTGTTAAACTGCAGACAAACCTCAAGTAATGAATTACTGTTACTGTTTTATGCTTTATTTGTTCATTTCTATTGGTAGCTCTTTAGAAATAAAATACAGTTTTGTTCTCACTCTTAGAGAAAAGCTATTCTATTTGTGAAGCAGCATAATGTGGTTTCTTATTTTTAGTGCCTTTATGTAATTCTTCCTCAGTTGCTCAGACATGACAGATCAAACTTGTTCCTAGGCCTAAAAAGTCACATATAACTGGTGTGTTGATAATAACTTATTATTATTATTATTATTATTATTATTATTATTATGGTCTTCAAACTGTTATTTTCTATACAGATAATCAGTGTAGAAACCATGGCATCTCAGTTAGAAAATGCAATGGAGACCCTTATCAAAGTCTTCCACACATACTCTTCCAAAGAGGGTGACAAATACAAACTGAGCAAAGCAGAACTGAAGAGTCTTCTACAAGGAGAACTAAGCGTTTTCCTAGCTGTAAGTGAATTTTCCAGTGATTTTAACTCATGTGGTAGAAACACATTATAAATTATTTTAGCCCTTACAAAAAGTCTTACCCGGAATATTTATATCTGGATTGTCTTGGATTTAAAATCTGACTCACGCACACTTACATTCTAGGCAAGCAAAGATCCACTGGTTGTGGAGAAGATAATAAATGATCTCGACCAGAACCGGGATGGAGAGGTGGACTTCCACGAATTTGTAATTCTGGTGGCAGCACTTACAGTGGCATGTAATGATTTCTTTGTTGAGTGTATGAAAAACTGATGTTCAGTCATCTGGACTTTCTCTCCTGTGCAGTAATATAACATATCTAATGTATCATACTTGATCATTCTTTACATATAAAAAATTAAAACATATGTGCCGTCTTGTACTTTTTTTTAACATTAGTTTTCATCTTACAAGAGTTCCCTTTCTGCTTTTGATTTGTTTTACAGCCCTAATAAATATAAACTGTGTGGACTGGATTACTCACCAGAAATGTGCAAACATGGGCTAAGCCTCAGACTGTACTTAAGAATTAAATTAACGTGTACAATTGGAACAAATATATAAAGCTTTCTGAGATGCATAATATACTACTAACATGGTGATGGGGATGTAGATAGTTTTCCACTAACACCATCTACCAGCTAAATGGCAATCAGAATGGCAAATATAACTATATATACTGTATATATATTTACCTTGTGTATATGTATTTATGCTATATGTATTACATGCTAGTTTGAAATCAGGAAATGTACAATGAACCACCTTTTAGTTCAGCAGGAATTTATTTACCTGGAGTTGTACAGCTGATCTACATATGCGAGAACAATGATTTTTAATTTAAGAAACAGGCATAAAATGAAAACTAAATACTAAATAAAATTAAATATTGCCTGTCACATCTCAATTAAGCTGTTTGTATCCTTGATTCTGCCCAAAATGTTAGAGTAGGTTCATATTTATGCCATTCTAAATGTTTTATGAGATGCACCAGAGATCCTGAGCTCTGATACCTTCATTAATACTATTAGGTCTTAGGCAGGGCACGCTAGTCAAAGGCCACCCACTCAGCAGTTCTAATGTAACTGAATACACACATAATGGCTTAAGTACTCCCAGGATGTTAATTGTGTATCAAACCTGGTAATTAATCAGAGGCATTAATGTAAAACAACCTGTATAACACATTCACTCTGGTAACTGTTTGGGGCCTACACAATTTCTTCTGTGGTCCAAAAAGGTGATCTTCGATATCTGCTAACAAAATAACACACTGGGAAACCAATTTGTATTATGTAGTTATATTAAAACAAAACCAATATCACTCACTCTCAGATGCATAACAACAGGCATAAGCATACATGGAGATTTCACTTTCTGGACCAGATTTGGTCTTAATCCCAAACGAAGGAAAATGTTTAAAATGTGTACCTAAAACTAAAAGGATTTCACCTGTTAAATTAAGTTCCAAACCAGGTTTTGTTTAATAAAACAGATAAAACCATAAATGCAAGTACCACATTTTAGAAGAAAATACTTCTCAGCAAATTTTAAAATCCAGTCTTCAACATTTTGGTTACTCAGGACATTAAATGCTGGTGATTGTTCTACTAAATGACCTCAGATTTTCCATCTTCTTTGGTCTTCACTGCCATGAGCACAAGGTTTCTGGGTGAAAGTTCTGGATCAAACAGTGGAATCAACTGGCTCTGAAAACCTGTGAATATAAATAAGCATGCATTTGCTATAAAATGTACTGTACATATATATAATGTGTTAAATGCAAAGCTTTTTAGGGCTTTAATATGATCAACAATAATATTCCCAACAATGATTAGAGCTGAGCACAGTGGTATTCTGAACTTAGGAACTCAAGCACCTTTCTGTACTGAACACTCACCTCTCTCCTGAAGGAAGAGCATTCTGTCTAGAAGAACCAGAGACTCTACAACCGGAGCCAGCAGCAGAGCCAGGCTGAAATATACCACCACTCTGCCCTGCTGCTCCAATAGGGCTTCCACACTGACAGTGTCAAAGTTCAGGTCAGCAGGCAAGCCAACACGGGTGAGTCCCAGACGGGCATACCTATAAAAACAAAGAAAGTAGTAAGCTCTGTTGTATCAAATGATGGGAAATACTATGACCAAAAATATTATGGTATGGTTACTCCGAGACAGAATAAATAATCTATAACTCAAAGAAAAAAAACTATTAAGCCCAGGTTCTGGATCTGTTAAATAAACCTGTTAGACATTTTTGGACCTGCCAACTTTAAAGATAAATAATGCAGTCACTTCAGGTTACCGTCATTTTTGATTTAATATAATCACTTGCCTAGATGCTAGCGTGTCCATACATACAGGGTTTTAGGGTAATCCCCAAGCTCATAGGGGAAAAATATATAATGTTAATAAGAACATTGAAACAATACTGACTCTGTGAAAGGCAGCATATGGGCTTTTTTAATGGTCTGGATGCCTGCTCTGCGTAGCTGAGGCCTCTCTGCTCTGATGATGCTCTCCAGGGCTGCACGGTAGCAATGCGTTTTTAGCAACGAGCTCTCATCTCTTAACCTATGGAGATAGTCCTCGATGGCATGGCATGCTCCCTCACGGGCCTTATAGGATAGCTCGTGTCCTGGTAATTGTCTCACCCACTCGCTCATTGGGTATCCATATTCTAATCGGAATACTTCATTTGTGTTACCGGGCACAGAGGGGACGATGACTCCAGGAGGCATAGGGTTCTCCTTGGTTGTGAGTTTCATATAGCAGCATGCTACAGAGGTGATTCCCTGAACATGGGGGCAGTTAGCAAAATGGCGGAGGAGAGTAGCACTAAGGTCACCACAAGCATGAAGGCCAGTCAGTACAAAATCTGAGCACACTGGATCTTTAACACTTGAACAGGCTTCAGGATGCCTGGAAGAAGTCCATCCAAAACCAGCTTGAAGGTGATGTTCTGCCGTGTCTGACAAAGCTACATAGTCATTGCTTTCCCTTTCATGTTGGAGGACAGACTTAGTTGAGTTTTCATCAACATATGTTACCAAACCACATTCCCCTGTACACAACTGCTGGCTTCCACAAACGAGCTCTGTTTCAAGCTCACGTTCCTTGTCTGATGTCATCGATACGCGCTGTCTCTTTTTACATTGTCCTGCCGTGCCTGGGTAACTGTCACTATTTTTCTCCCTCTTCCCCAGCTGCTGAAGGAAAGTCTCTGATGTGTCTCTGGGGTTGACCCAGCCAACTACATGCCGGGGTACAGGAGCAAGTGTTGGGTGAGCGATGCCTATCTAAAAAAGGGAGAAATTGCAAATGTGGTTACTGGATATTTATTTTCACTGGTTTACTTATAAACGAAATATAACCTAATGATAATGACAAAATATAATGTAATGATAATGAAAAAGTACCTTACGACTCTCTTTGGCCAGCGTCGACAAGAGCTGTCCATCAAATTTAGAAGCCATGGAAACTAGATTAGGATCAGCCTCAATAGCAGTAACATCTAGACCAAGTCCAAATGACAGGAAACGGGTCAAATGTCCCTGTGATGAAAGGAGATACTTCTCACTGGTCCAAAATTATTACAAGTATATGGTGGTTTTAATACCTAGATTACTAATGTTTTTAATTTTATTCATTTGGTCTGTTTTTGGTCTGGTTTATTTTCACACAAGAGTCCTGCTGTACAGACACCCACTTTAATAGTGATGGCTGTACACTTGCTCATTTATGCAATTGTCCAATCAACAGGATAAATGCAACAACAATGCATAAAATCATGCAGATACAAGACAAGAGTTTTAGTTAATGTTCACACCAAACATCAGAAAAATGCCATACCATGATTTAAGTCCCCATTCTGATGCATCATATAAACATTAACATTAGATTAATTTAAATTTTAAACAGATCCTTTTGTATTGACAAAAACATTGTCATGTGTTAAATTTGAGAGAACAGCATGGTATGGTATGCATCATTCTTTGTGGTCATATTGTTGTATTCTTTGTGGATGCATCTGGATCTTTGGATGCATACTGGCAAAAACTATCCACTTTTGAATGTCACACATGAAACCAATTGACAGTCTTTGGTCTCTTCTCTGTCTTTTTGGTGTGAGACGTTGTAAATTTATATTCCCACCAGCATTAAGTCAATATTCACTTGACAGTATTACTTGATTTTCTATGAAAAGATGTCAGATGGTTTATGTTTGGTGAGCATCCAAAGTAAAAAGTAAAAGTAAAATCAAACAAAAAGTACTAGACGACGTACCTGCCCTGACCCAACATCAACCACACTGCTACACTGAGTCTGGTCACACAGCTTCTTAACCAACTGAAATAAAGTGGTGAAAAACTATTATGTTCATAAAATAACCATAAATAAACAAAGACATATTATCAAATCTTTATTAGAGCCTAACTTACCATGCCAAGCTTACGAATCTCATGCTGTTTCTTAGGCTTTACATGTTTACGGAAGATATGAGCAAGCAGAGAGCTTTGACTGTTGTTGGGGTGAAATTCATCTGGCTTTACTGTGACCTTTGACCGGTGGGCTGGAGACATCCGGAAAAATGCCAGTGTGTGAGCTGTGACCCGTAGAGCGAGTAAAGATAGAGGCCACACAGAAGGATAGCTTAAAAATGGTAAAAATAAAATTTAACACAATATAAATAAACACAATACTTGAGTTGTTTATTTCTATTTTAATGTGCTGTTTCATGTTAAAGTTGACTCAGAAGATACGATAAGAGAAGGGTGGCTGACTCAGTGATGGCTTGTCATAGATGTATACTGAACCGTGTCTTTATGATAAACAGTTTCTGAAGAAAAAATAACTAGTCCTGAGAGTGACATTTTTTTCAAAAAACCCACTGGTGGTGCTGTTTAGTCCTACAAAAGTCCAGCATACGGCATTCTGTTAATTGTGTGTGTGAGTGTGTGTAGGATTTAGGGAAAACTATTAGCAGAAATTGAATAAATAAAAAAGATAACTGTTATTTACATAACTGTATTTGTGTTTAAAATGAACCCTTCATATGTGCATGTGAGCAGGTTGTCCTCCACAGAGGCTGCCATGTTGCACTACCGTGTTCCTACAGTAACCCTGAACGGGCAACTATAGCTCTAGAAAGAGCCTTTCCTGACAGCCTGGCTGTGCTCTGACCTAAATTAACATGTGTAAGTGGACAGCGTTCAGTGCTGACCAGAAAGACTATGCAAACGAAGAACAAGTCACAGAACTTTTTGCAAATTTACATGGAAATTATGACCTATAATTTTTACAGAGTGAATAACTAAATACAAGTTTTAAAAATGTATCTAATGTCTGTTATCACTTGATAGGCCACTTGATTTGGTCATAGACGATGAGAATTTGGAAGTATTTTGCTCGTGACAATCACCGTAAGGTTGTACTACATGATTGGAAAGGAAGGAATGATGGATCTGTATTCAAATGACTGAAATGTGAAACCTCACTAGACACCAGTAAATCATACATACTGCTCTTTTAATGTGGATGCTGAAACATTATAATGTGTGTGTGTGTGTGTATATATATATATATATATATATATATATACATACACATATACATACACACACACACACACATACACACATACACAGCTACCAGCTGTTTATACTTACCCCCTGTTCTCGGTATCTCTTTCCAGCAGCAGATCTGCTACCTGAGGTGGTGATAAATCTTGCAGAGCTTTCTGCCATTCTTCAGGTAGTGTTTCCCACAGGTTCTCAGTGAAAAACTCCTGAGAAGAGATATAAGAGTTATAAAGCTTTACCAGCAGCATGGTCTCAGATACACAGTCCTCTCACTTCAGCACCACTCAACATACAGACATATGACAAGGATCATTAGAAAACAGGCCATACAAACAGAAAAGAGCTTGATTTTAGTATTTAAGACTGGTAGCTAGGTAAAGGTGATAATTACAATAATGTAAGAGTCGGATATGTGTTTATATCTCGACAGGAACGATACAATGCTCTTTGCTAAGTCTTTCTGCTGCTTCTCTGAAAAAGACATGTTCACATCTCTCTCTGATATCAGGACAGTTTCCTCTGCATCCTTCATGCCTTTTAATAAACCCACTACTCCTACTTTACTGTCACACAGCCATTACACACAACCACCAGGAGCTACTAAAGCCAGAGTTCAATCCGGTACTGCTCCCTACTGACCTAGTGCACTACATGTAAAGTAAGGCCTTTTTTTACACTCTGTATAGTGCACTAGTATACGGAGTAGGACTTATTTGGGATACGGCTCATGAGGAAAGCCCGCCTGCCGACCCGGAAGTGCGCGTAACCTGTCTCGTGCACATGGAAGGTAGCTACTGTGTTAATTTAAACTAACGTAAATGTTGACTTATTTATGTTTATTGTATTATAAAACATAACTAACATCATTTGACAGAACAGAGACACGGAGATGTATCTAATTAGATAGCTATACAGCTGAACACACAGACAAGCTAGATGTTTGTTAGGTAGAAAGCTAGCATTAGCTGTGTTAGTTGTGTTATGGGTTGGTTAGTTAGTTATGTGGTCGCTAGGTAACCTTTTAAATTTAGTTCGTTAGCTAACTAGCTAACTGGTTATAGGATTAGATCAGTAATCTACAGTTTACATATCCTAATACAGTCATTGCTGTATAATTGTACATGATTTGTAATACTGTTCTTCTTGCTGCTGCTGCTGCTTTGTTCATTTTATGTTTATATAACCTAACTACTTGATATTTCTGCTGGTTTAGATTTTCCTCTAAATCATGTTGTCATGATACCAGGCGTCTTCATTGTGAAGCCCAAATTTGATTACTGAAGTTTAACTGCTTGCTTAAAATAAAATAAAAATATCTTTGGGTTAAAGTAGACCATGAACTAGTTATAATACAGACATTTTCCTCAGTTCATAGCTCAGTTATTGAGCTACAAGTGATCAAATAGTAAAGAAATATTGTTTATGTAGTTATGTTTGTATTTGATTATGCTAAAGTGAATTAAATATACATTATTAGACAAACTAGCAGTACACTGATACAGGTTTTATCTGACTGAATATGAAAATTCATTAGTACTATTCAATCAAGCATGACTAAATATTTTATTTATCTCTGCTTGTGAACCTCTTAGGCCAAGTTTTAATGTCTGCTGATTCAGGCACACAGGTCAGTTTCAGTGATCATGATTCCTAAGAAGCAGTGCATGGTGCCATGAATTGCCCTTTGACCCCTGAGGAAATTCTAGACCTACCCAAAGAGGGTAAATGAAGTGCACATGTCAAGGCTCAGAGCTCGAACAGCTAGTCCTTTTACACTTAACAGTTTCTCTGCATGCACCTGTTGCCGCTTCATGTGAATACCTTCGTGTAATTTTTTTTCTTGTGACAGTTGTAAACAGTTTTGTCTGTTTTATCTCTCTACCAGTGTTATTATGGAGAGGTGAAAATTGTTTGTCCAGCAGAGGGCTCACATCCCTCCTGTTTCCCATCACCCTGCTCACTAGCAGCCAAAGGCATAGTTACGATACTCTACATGCAGAAACCCAACAGTTCCGACTAATCTTTTATCAGACTTGCAGTAATAGAATAATTTATTTGTTTATACTGATTGAAAATGTCTAAGTTGATTTTGAAATGGAAAACCAGTGTACTGCAAGACATGTATGAGACTTGTATGTTGATTTGTACAATATACTAAGACTACAGTCTAATAAATAGCAAATATAAATGCTAAGTTTATTAATGTCTTATCAATATTGTACTGGTGTTCTTTCTTTTTAGGGTGCCAAGAAATTCCGCATGCACAGGCTAAATATGCAGTTCAGCTGAGCATCAATACT
>JAOVVF010000044.1:21699663-21723022 GCA_028565595.1 Duopalatinus emarginatus
CAGTAAACTGCAATCAGTGGTTAGTAAACATTTGGTGAGTTCGACTCTGATTTCAGTTTCTTTCTCGAGTCATTATTTCCTTAATCTACTTGTGGCACATTTATTTCTGTGTGCTTACAGTTGGTGTCTGTGGAAGGGGGATATGAAAGCAGGTTGGTGGCACATCTGGAAAGCAGGGTGGTGTGGAAAGCAGGATGTTTGATAGCACTTCAGGGAACATCTGGGTTGTTTAGTTGCCACACCCTCGCTACCTCACTTTTTTAAGACCATGGCTTGCATTTTTTAGCTCTCGTAAATTCTGCAAAAGAGGAATAAACTGCATCCAAAGCCACCTTTATCATTAATCCTTTAGTGGATCATCCATGTAGTCCTTCTATCCTCAAATCCTATTCATACATCACTTAGTCATTCATCCTGTACTATGTATCACAGACTTTTCTGCTTTGATATTTGGGTAATAGTCAGCTTGTGAAATATGTGGTCGCTTAAACTGTTCTTCACAGTTGGCAAAGTTGGTTTCTGAGTAAGCTATTGGCCATTTTTCTGTCACAGGGTGGTCAAAAAGAAAAGGCTGATCAGCATTTTTTTTAGCACAAATTATACCAAATTGTAAGTTTTACTTGCCAAGCTGTTACAAGAGGGAACAACTGGATCATATATTTAATATCATTGCATTTATGCAAAGATTGTGTAATGATTGTCTCATGTTTCTTTTATAGGAATCAAATGGTTTTGTGTGGAAAATGTCTTCTTGCTGGAAGGTGATGGCAGACACAACTGTGGATGTGGTACACTAAAGCTAGGCACTTTTAATTCAAGTTCATTCTTTCCTAGTGGTTGTCTGGAAACAGTGGGTGCTGATGGAAAGGTTACCAGTTGGACGTACCATGCATCAATATGAATGGTGTACAGACATGTTGGTTAGGTCAGAAGCTGCTCAAATTGACAGTCTTACCTAATTAGGAATTGTGCAGAGATTATGCTGGTAATTGAAGACTAGATTTTATTGCCAGCCAAAACATGCAGCTTTTGCATTTATACTTTATATAACCATGGTAAGATGCCAGAATGCAAATCTTTACTATAAGATTCCAATCTTTACTTAACTTTGGAACAGTTTTGAAGTACTTTAAGTAGAATAATGTTCACTGATGTATACCGTGTATATCCGAATTTCTATTTAGTGGTGAAAGACCCATCAAATACATTACATAGCCAGAGTTGTACTTTACCAGAGATGTTGTAATTAGTGAATTAATACATGTTAATTTATACCCATTCCTGATAGCATTACAAACAATTTTACATATCTAATTAAATAAAAAAGTAAAAATAAAGCTCAGTTATTTTAAAGCTATAACCATGGAACCATCATAGTGTTGGAAATGGTCAACAGTAATTGATGTTATCGTCATTTAAAACGGCAAGTATGAGTTGGCCACAAAGTGATCCAGAAAGGATCTAAAAATCCCCCTCGCCCCAACTTAAACAATCAGTACTGTGTTCCAAACAGCTTGTGCAAGCAGCATCGGTGCAATAACTGTTCTCCAGTAGTGAAGCAACATTGGTTTCCATGGCTAAGCAGCTGCCCAGAAGCCTAAAATCAACACGCACAATTCCAAATGTGAACCAGAGCGGTATAAATTATTGTCATCGAACTACTGGAAAGTCTTTCTCTGGACTGATGAATGGGTATTGCTTCACTGTGCAGACCAGCCTTGGTTTAGTGGATGCCGGGTAAACTCGACATGTATATCGACATGTAATGCCAACTGTAAATAGAGTAGGAATAATGTTTTGGGGTTTGCTTTTCCACGTATTAAAGACATCTTTCAGTGAAATAATAATAAGGTTCAACGTATCAAGAGATGCATTTATATTGTTGTAACAGAGTCTCTGGCATTATATTACAGACTGTTACGTGTTTAAAATCATTTGGGAACAACTGTCACTTAAGAAGTGACATTTTTTCATTCAGTACCCCAGGATCTGTGCAGCTTCTCACTGTGCCACCATGCCACTTTTAATTGTTAATATATCTTGTAAGTATAGCAATATGCTTGGCATATTTAAGGAAACTTAATTAATGCCATTGCTTAAACAGGCTAGTAGAAACCTGGACAGCAATAGGTATTCACCTTTTATATAGTCAGAAGAAATTTGCTTGCACAGCTGGAAAATGTCTGTCTGGAACATTCCTCTTCTCAACAAACCTTGTGCTCCAGTTTTTTTTCTAGCCTCAAAGTGCAAAGGTTGTATTGGCTTTTTAGTGAGCAGAGCACCAGGTTGCTTATCCTGGTTAAGAACACTGCTGGTAAGAAAGCCTCCCTGTGCTGTTAGCCTTCTTGTCTGTGTCTGCTTAACCTATATGTTAAATTCCTCTAGTGTCTGATATTTAGGCTGAAACATTAAGGATACAAAGCTGTATTCACCCTCCTCCTTCTCTGTCGGACAACCCAGCTGCAGCCAGGCAGATCATTCTGCCTTATTCATTCTATTTATCACTAGATACCTTGGTTCCTCTGTCACCACAGACATGAATCACGAATGGATTTCTTTTTTCCATGTTGCGGACTTGAATCACAAATGAGTCAGCTGCTGGGCATCACCATGAATGTAAATTACATACAGATCAGACGGATTATTACAGGCTTCTATTATCCTATACCTAAGATGATGGGGTTTTTAATATGTTTGGGGTGGCAGGGTAGGTACAACAGAAGACCAACAACAGAAGACCACATAAGGGTCATCAAGCATTTATTGTCAGCCAGGAGTAGGAATTTGGGGCTAGAGTGGGCACAAGCTCACCAAAACTGGACAACAAAAGATGTCACTTGATCTTTTGCCAATCAGCCTAACTGCCCAGTGTTAAGATTGTGTTTAGAAGGTATTTTATATTGTGTGGTAATTTACCTAGCCCTTACCACAAGATTTTCCATGTACAAAAATTTTTGACATTCTCTGCATAGGACAAATAAAAGACTTTAAAAATGTGAAAGAATTAAAAATTTAAATAAGAGATTGGTTTATTTATATTTGGTCAGGAATTACTTCATTGTGGGTAATCTACAGAGACCATTAATCTAATTAGTGCTTGTCATTGCATACTTGCAATTAAATAAATGAGTCTGGTGGACTTTCCCCCAAATATTCATCTTATAGCAAACCTGATATAGCCTAAATTATCCTAAGTAAAATGTAAACTTTTCAATCATGACATGTGCAGCAGAGCAGGCTGTTGTTTTTAAGAGATATTTATTCAGAGATTAACATCACTAAATGAGCTTAAAAGGAGCCATGGAAATTGGGCCATGATCTCAATTTATAATAATTGCAGTATAGTAACCAGCAGCCAAAAGGGACAACCAGAAGAATCCCTTTATGGACACATGAGTGTTTTGACTTGCAAAAAAATGTAAAAAAAAAAAAATCTTCAATTTAATGAAACCATTATGATCCTTGCATCTTTCTCAACTCTTAATGATAATATTAAATATTTCCCCTAGTTTATAGTAAAAGTAAAAAAAAAAAACGTTATAAATTAACCCAGTGTATGAAATGTATGATCAAATTTCTTTTAAAGCAGTATTTAGTATCAAAAGACAAAGTATTTGATAATGTCTATGCGTTTGTCCACATCATTTGTTAAATGCTATATGATGTCAAAATATCCTGTTGTTCTGCGTCTGGGGGTCGGCATCAGCAACAGCAATAAAGATGTGTTTTCTGAACTTATCTAGCCGACTCACATGACCAACATCTTCATCATTATCATCATCATTCACTTTGACTCGATAAAATCTTAGAATCGGCCCTTTGCATCTAGCTATCAACCTACTCCTGTCCCACTTTTCCCTCATCTTCTGCTGGGTTGAATAAAAAGTGCACTGTGTGTGTGTGTGTGTGTGTGTTCAAGAGAGAGAGAGAGCTGTTCCACACTTCTTCTTGCACACACTTTTCTCCTCCCTTTCTTCTCTTCGTTCTTACTCTGTGCACACAGGGTACAGGTTCTCCTTCATTCGCCTTTCTGCTACAGAAAAAGCAGACTACTGGACCAAGATTATAACACCATAACTCTAATGCAGATTGTATAGGGATGCGGTAGGTCTTTTTCTCCTTTATCCTGATCCCCTCTGTAGTCTAACCTACTAAGTGCATGCATGTCTTGTGCAGAATGTTATTATATTATACTAAATAAATTTTACAGTATTTTCCTAGGATATACTTTTAAAGCCTTTTTTAAAATCATATTAGATCTGCTTGCTTAACTATTAACTGATTTTATTGTGTTTGCTGTTGATTGTTTGTGTTTGTGTGGGTATGTTTTTTAAAAATACAGTTCTGACATAAGACAGTGTTTAATTAGTATATTATTTTAATTACTCTCATTTTAAAAGCATGCATTAACCACTATGTTCCCCTTGTGGCTACTTGATACGCTGCTAAAATTTACTTGCTATTTGGGTTATTTATAGGCTATTTGGCTTATGTAGGTCATAGTGTGGAGGCTATTGGAAAGCCTGTCACATTTGCTCATGGTTAAATGGTCAGAATCAGTCTATTTAGAGAGGGATCATCTGTTCTTGACATTTGAGACATAGACCTCACCAGCTCTTCAAATCTGTCCAAAGAATCTGCACCCAAATCAATCCGTCCCAACTATCCATTGCTTGAGTGTTTGCTTTATACTCCTGTGATTAGCATTATGAACACCTATTGTTTTGCCCATGTGCTTTTATTTAATGGCTAATTATACATGCAAGTGTAACAATATGAGTATTACCATTGTCACAGATCAACATGTATTCTAAACTATATACATAAGCATACATAAGCGCTACAGCCATATCTGGATGTGCTTACAGGAGATTGATGACATGCAAGGCTGCCATAATGGTTTATTACATAAGTCCTCCTTCTATAAATTGAACCTTATAAAAACATTTGAATACAATTTGTCCCTCATACTCTTGTGCTATACACACTATATGGCCAACTGCTTGTGAACACCTGACCATCACACCCATATGAGCTTCTCCTCCAAACTGTTGTCACAAAGTTGGAAGAACATCATTGTATAAAATGTCTTTGTATCTAGCTTGGCTCTAGCTTTAAGATTTAACTTCACTGGAACTAAAAGGCCCAAACATGTTCCAGCATGACAGTGCTACTGTGCATGAAATGACTTTCATGAAGACATGGTTTGCCATTGTTGGTGTGGAAGAAATTGAGTAGCCTACACAGAGCCCTGACCTCAACCCCACTGACCACCTTTGGGATAAATCGGAGCGCTGACTGCATCCCAGGCTTCCCCAATCAATAATCACCCACTCAAAAATCCCCACAGCCATGCACCAAAATGTAGTGGAAAGCCTTCTGTAAGAGTGGAGATTATTATAACAGCACAGGGGGGACTAAATCTGGAATAGGATGATTAATAAGAGTCCACAACCGTTTATCTAGATAGTGTACCTTCCCTCACAAAGCCCTGCTTATAAGTATATTTGGATTAAGTTGCCATGTGGGCAATAAATGCAGTGTTTGTTTATTTATTTAGTTGAAAAATGTGAATTATGTTCTGAATAGAGCTAGACAAGTCTATGTCGGTAAAGCATCACATCCTCATTTTTTTTGTTCTTTCAGAGGAAATAAAATAGACTAAACAGACTATATTTCTTAAACGGTACTTTCAAATAAAGGAAGCTGGTGCTGTGAGGTTAGAAAGGTTGGACCGGGTATTGTGAGGAATTGGCATGGCCAGGATGGATAAAGATTTATAATGCTAGAAAAAGCAGTAAGCAAAGCTTCATTCCACATTGTTAATGGCATGTGGAAAGCTCTTGTGCTACATTTTATAACACATTAAGAGTACTCACCATAATAGTCAACTTGGCATAAAAGACTGGTGAGAACTGTGTCATAGCCTGGTGTAGGGATAAAAGTATTAAATCTGATGTAATTACACTGCAATACCTTTCCTCCCTATTGTTTATTTATTTTATTTTTTTGCTCATCCTCCCTTTTCCTTCTTTTCATGGCCCTTTAGGAAAACCTGGCCTCTGTCATTGACTTGCAGTTTCCCAAACTCATTCAGTATTCTTTCTAAATGTTCCTGAGGTTTTTGGACTATCCCTCCCCCCGCACAACCTCTGAACAAGCAGTCTGGCTCCTTTTCCCTTGGATTATGGAAATGTGGTCATGGCTATAGGCCATGCACTGAGAGCATTGGGGAGGAATGACTTTCAAGGAACAGAAACGCAGATCAAAGCTGACTGCCCCAATGCTCTCATTAACAATTTAGAACCAGACAATCTTGCTAGACAGACAGAGAAAGAAAAGCAGAGGAAGCAGCACTTTTTCTGGGGAGAGAAATTGAGATAAATGGGGAGAGAGCTGGCATCTTGATTGTAAGTTTAGGTGAGTCTCTCCCAGCATTTGGTTTTGCTTCATTTTCTCTGAGGCTTTCTGGTAACTGCCACTGAAAATTACATCTTCCTCTTTAATTTTCCCCCAAGCCCAAGCTGGGCATTAAGTCCAAGATACACTCTGGTGAGGACGACTATAACACACCCAATAATTTTCTGCTTAGAACAGCACTTTCTCTTTTTTTTTATTTTGTTAATGCCAGTTTCCAGGGCTCTCAGACACCCTCTCCGTCCCTGTTGTCTGCCCCCCACTTATATGACCTGGTTTGTCCACATCGTTTGTAAAGAGCAATATGATCTCAAGATGTTCTGCTATTCTGTGCCTGAGGTCTTCATGGACACAGGGTGGTTTACTCTGGACTTTGTTTCTACTTTATACAGATCCCTGAATCTGGCTTCTTTAACTGCCCTGTAATTCAGAGCAAAAATAATAAGCATTTGGGGTTAAAATGTGGAGGTTGTGCTTAAGCGATTCATAAAACCAAATTCACTTATCCTCTATTAGAAATATGATTCAGTTTTACTGTATTACCACCAGTAAGAAATGGGATGTGTTATTAACCACAACCTACTTTTGTATCCCTGCAGATTGCTGTCTTTTTGATCAGTTATAACTCAGACTGTTAAACTTAATTTAAATGCAGTGTCTATGAGCAATATTAGACTGCAATATCTTAAGCCAGTCTACTGGCTCATCTTTTCCCTGAGGTCTTTAATTTCACATATGGTTAGTTGTACAAGACAAGACTGCAAGAGACAGAAAAAAAGACTGAAGAGTAGAGATTAGACTTCTATAATTACACTATACACTGTGGTAATTATGCTGTACAGTACATTCATCCTCAATTTAAGTAAAGCCTAAGAGGACTGACCTGTTTTTGTTAGTGTATGTTCTGCGTATACATAGAAATGTAAACGTATCTAATAATCTGAGAATTTACATGCTGTAAATCTTGAACTAAAATTGTCACCCATTATATACCTTGTTATTTATCTATAGAATGTACTAACAAAACCTCAGTCTTGTTTCTCTGCTAATTAACACATTTGAAAGTTCTTATGTTTGTGCAGTCTTACAAGCATTTAAAAAACAAACTTTAGCAAAATCGTATGTCCACCAGGATTATGGCTGACCTAGTTTTTAAGCACTTCCTTTTACAACATAACTGTGCAGTTCGTTTGCTTTTTACAAATGCTAGTGCACTAAGTCTAGCAGGTGGTCTTTCTTTCTTTCTTTTTTTTCTTTCTTTCTTTCTTTCTTTCTTTCATCCAATTCTCCATAGCAACTGCCCATGTCAGATTTAAATTTTCCCCTCACTCAGTTAGAAGTGTATATTAAGGATGAATTATAAACTGATGCATTGGTGGAAATTAAGTGAGGAATACAGAATAAAGAGCCAAATAACAGGTTAAGGACAGATAATTAGTTTCAGCATCAGAATTCTGCTCACACCCCAGAGCTCCAAAAGCTCTAAGGTCTTGGCTCATGCCAACTGGCGTGCCCACAGGGTTGCCAGGTCCAGAATCTACCAATCCCTAGCTGCTAATTCAACAGTCATACTGTATACTCTAAATGTGAAAATTACCCAAGACCAAAGCTTTCAAAGTAAGACTAAACACTGAGAAATCTATCATAATTGATAATGTTGCTGAATATGCTTCTTTACAAAAAGAGAAAAAGACTATGTCTAATGTGAAGCTACTGTAATAAATATCTTAAGCCAAGTGTTTTTTTTCACTGTTCTTTCCACACATGTATAGTTCACTATTTAATTTAATACAGTACAATGATTTAATTAAATTATACAAGTATAAATTTGCCTTGATTTGTTTAAGACACAATAAATGAGATAAAAATTGGAAATTACTCCAATCTGGCAACAGTGGGCAAAGAACTCACATTTAGTTTAGTGCTCTGTTCTCGCTTTCTCTCTCATTCTGGACACATGAATGTGAATGCATGCTTCAGTGTCTTAAATGAAAACACTATTACAACCTAGAACAGACCCAGGCTTATACAAGTCTACAACCCATTTCTGTTTGTATTCTTTGTCTCAGTCTGGAAAAGTGGATCATATTTTGAAGTTCCATTTTCTTTAAGTGGCCTAATTATTCTTTAAATTATTACCAACATTGGTTTCACAGTAAACAGGCATTACCTTTACTGTGAAAGAGTTTTAACTTTATCTTTGCTCCCTCCTGTTCTGTTATCAGATCAACGATGTTCCTGTCTCTACTGCTGTGTGCCATCTGTCCCTTTGTCCTGCTGTCCTCTGCTGTCCCTGCACCAGGAACAGGTGTGTCATCTCCACATACTGAAAAGGCTATGATTAATGAGGCCTAACACATAGTTCATAGTGATGTAGATCACTATTTCTGCTTTGTCTCTCCAGAGACTGTAGTATATACGTTTAAAGCTGCTCACAGTGAAGTAAGATGTACAAGGTCAGAGCCGAGGTTGGTCATTTATCAGCTGTGCCTTTGCTTTTGAACAGTCACTTGGCTAGATCTTCTCCAGCTTTGATTTGTCAGCCAAATTATTGTATTCTCAATAGTATGATTTTTCTGTTGGATGCGTATAGTTTTTGTTACATCAAATGGGTGTTTCGAGGAACTGATGATGAGTGGAGTCATTAGTCATTTTCTGTATGATCATGTATCAAGTTACATGATACTTTCTCCTCAGATGAAACCAGGCTCTTGAAAGTTACCATCCCTGACAACCCTCCGGTGTCTGCCGTTTTGGGAGGCTCTTTAACTCTGCAGTGCCTTGTGTCACTGCCACCCCTGTCCTTCTTGGAGCACTTCTCTGGCAACACCATGCCACGAGTCAAGTGGAGCATGCTCTCCTCTGGACGAGAGACAGAGATCCTGGTGGCACGAGGTGAGAGGGTGAAAATCAGTGAACCTTATAAAGGTCGGGCTTCTCTGCCAAACTATGCCTCCTCTCCAACTGATCTCACACTCCAGCTGGACAACCTGAGGCACAATGATACGGGTTTTTACCGCTGTGAAGTCCAGCAGGGACTGGAGGATGCTCATGATCTAGCTCAGATCAAAGTTAAAGGTAATCATCTTATCACCACTATTCAGACTTGGTCTGGTCAAAAATGCTCTTAACTGTACTCTGTGATATTGTTTTTTACCTGTGTACATAATAAAATAGTTTGTTGGCCCACAATGATCGGAAAACTTTTAGCACTTCTTTTTTAACATTTGAAATTTGGATATTCTTAGGTGTTGTATTTCATTATCGACATGCCTCCAGCCGCTACGCATTCTCTTTTGCTGAGGCCAACAATGCATGTGATGACATTGGAGCTCAGATTGCCACTCCAGAGCAGCTTCTGGCAGCATACTACAGTGGCTATGAGCAGTGTGATGCTGGCTGGTTAGCAGATGGATCTGTCAGGTCAGTCAGTTTCAGTATAACTAATTTTGTCCTAACAGTCATGTATGCATTCTTTTTCTATAGACAATAATATCCCAACAAATATTACATTTTAACATAAACATAGATACCCTATACATATGCCTCGTGAGGGCTGTTTTGGAGATATGGATGGCCTGCCAGGGGTCCGGAACTATGGCATGTTGGAGCCTGATGAGCTTTATGATGTTTATTGCTACATAGAAAACATCCAAGGTAAGTAATTTTATTTATTTATTTATTTATTTATTTTCAAATATATTTATTTTTGCCTAGTTTCTATTCTGAGGTTATTGTTTTCACTTCAGGCAAAGTGTACTACGGATCTACCTCACAGCGGTTCACACTGGCTGAGGCTAAATCATATTGTGAGCAACAGGGTGCACAATTAGCCAGCACAAGCCAGCTTTATGCTGCATGGAATGATGGTCTTGATCACTGTAGCCCAGGCTGGCTAGCTGATGGTAGTGTGCGCTATCCTATTGTAAACCCACGAGAGCGGTGTGGAGGGCCGGAACCAGGCGTTAAGACAGTCTATCGTTTCAGCAATCAGACAGGCTTTCCTGAACCTCACTCTCGCTACGATGCGTACTGCTTCAGAGGTAACAAGCATGTCTCCATTTTAATATTGTTGTTTAAGATTGTTATTCAAAATACACCCAGTGCAAATACTGCTCATTGTTGGGTTTTCCTGCAAGCATATATTATCTGACTTTTATTGTCCCTTTCTTCACAGCAGACGTTAATTCTCAGACAGTCAACCCTTTTGATTACTTGACCACAGAGCCAAAAGATATTACCCAGAATATTGTGACTTTAGCTGACACAGAAGAAGAGTTCAGTCCAGGTCATGTGACTGATGAGATAGAAATAGAAGCTCAAGGGGCTGTTGAAGTGCTCTCATTCTCTAGCAAAGACACAGTTAAAACGGAGGAGGGTGACCCTACACCATCCCCATTTCATAAAGTTCATACAACCACTGCTAGCAGACATATTCTCACCACTCCAGCAATATATGGACAGAAACCTGAGCAGACTCAGAGCTCCTGGCAAGAAGTAGTCATCAATCCCACAGACCTTGAGGTGGTGCCAAAGACACACCTGGAGCCCAGCTGGACTCAGCCAAAGTCAGCAGAAGACCAAGATGTAGAGAATAGTACAGCTGATTTAGAAGTGAAGACTAATCATACACATTATCAGCCAACGCCAGACAATAACACAGAGCCAGAAGAGCGAGAGGAATACACAACATTCACAGAGAGTAAACCAAACATGACTGCTGACAATGTGGAGCCATTGAATGAGTTTAGGGAGGTTGGAGTATCTAAATCTATATCTGAGACCAACGTCACTGAAAGCCTTGTTAATGGGCATTCGATTGCAATAGAAGCACAAGCAGTTAACATCACTGTGGCACTGGAATCAGTTGTCAGTGTGGACTTCAGAACTCACATCACTTCTTTAGAAAACACAGAGGGCTCAGGAAGCGAAGTGACTACAGCATTCACAGAGAAGATTGTGCCCAACTTCACCCTGAGTCAAGAAGATTCGTATTTTTCACCTGAAAGCAGTACTAAGAGTTCTTTGCTGGAAGGTCATATTCAGCCAACACTGAGTAAGTAAAAATAAAAATAAGATATATTTTATCCTTTATACATTTGCATTAATTATCAGTGAATGTGAGTATTTACAATGCCACAATAATACCTTTAAATGCCTCAGTGAGTAAATGTTATTTTTATTTAAAATGCTACTTCACAGGCTTTGAGCAAAGTCATCAGCAGACTGTTCCAACAGACAATTCCAGCACTGTCGATCAAGTGGAGAAAGAAACAGGACATACCTCAGCTAAATCCCTAGTAGTGTCTCTCAGTCCAACTGATAATGACAATGATCATGAGTCAGGAGTAAGTGCGACACCAGTATATTTAGCTGAGAATCAAACAGAGCCCATAGATGGTTCTGGCGATGATGACAATGTGGTACTGTGGACTCTTCTGACTACGCCTGCACCTCACCTGATACACACAACCACCTCTTCAAAAGCACTTGATGTGGAGACTAGTTCCCCTCAGCAGCTGGACACTACTGTTTCAGAGAGTAATACTTCATCTGACATTATCATCGTAAAGGAGGTGGTGAAGCAGTCTGAGCAGGAAAGGGTGGAAAAAGCACCTGTTTTCCATACAAGACCAACAATTCCAATTATTGTGACCGAGACAATGTCAAGCAAAGAGAGCACTGGCCAGGACGATAACTCATCAGAAAACTCTTCTGGAGGGGAATCAGTAGTCACAGAGTACCCAGACCTCCCCGATCTCAGTGCCACTCCCATCTCACCCTTTAACTCCACAGACCTGCTGGTCCTGAACACAACAGAGGTTAATGATACTGAAAGTATTTCCAGCACCACTCATTTTGCTCTCGATGTTACACTGATCCCAGACATGACCCCAACACCAATCTGGGACACTATGACCCATCCTACACCGCCACAGGAGTTTAGGGCAGATGTGGAGATCAGCGGTGATGCCTCAGTAACCACAGCTGACCCTGACTCCTCAGATGAGTCAGACCCTACTGCAGTTTCCACCACTGAGAGCCCTGACGAGACCCAGAATCTGACCTCCTCCATGGCAACTAATAACAAGGAACATGAAGATCAGTACCTGACTCCCACCACAGAATCTCCAAACAACAAGGAAGAGGAACTAACAACCAGTACATATCATACAACTCTACTTTCTAGATCAACAGAGAGAGTGCTTGACAGAACAGGCATATCAGGTATAAGAATTAGTATCAGTGAGGGTTATTTCTCTCTAATTTAATTTCAGGTTTCATTCACAGTATATCACTGGGTAACTCAAATTGTTGTCATTTTAAAGCTATTCAACTTTATCTGTTCTTCTATTGATGCTTCATCTAGATGCTTAAGAAGAGCATTTCCTTTTTCTAAAATTGTATGTTGGGTTTATTAATCTCTGTAACCCCTTGTTAAAAGAAAGTAAAAAAACAAACACTATACACACACACACATACACACAAACACACACACACACCCACACACACACGCTTCCTTTTTGCCACAAACCCTACTAGCATTTTGCTTACCATGTCACCACCTGTGTAATGGTCCCATCTAGTGGACAAACCAATGTGCTTTAACGC
This sequence comes from Duopalatinus emarginatus, assembly GCA_028565595.1. Taxonomy (NCBI): domain Eukaryota; kingdom Metazoa; phylum Chordata; class Actinopteri; order Siluriformes; family Pimelodidae; genus Duopalatinus; species Duopalatinus emarginatus. Next base: position 21,712,693 of record JAOVVF010000044.1, read on the forward strand.
TACATTCTGCTGTCATCCTGGGTATAACTAGTGAGTTTTAAAATGAGAACTGTGTATTTTTAGATGGCTGTTTGGATAATCCATGTGGTAATGGAGGCACCTGTGTGGACAATGGTACTAGTGTTAAATGCTTGTGTCTGCCAACCTATGGAGGAGACTTCTGCCAAACTGGTAAGTTGTGTATTACTAAATTTATCCACATGGTCAATTACTATATTCAATTTCTATAGCTGAACACAATATTTTTAAATACATGTTTTGTTGTTACCAACCTATCGATGAATCGAATGGTAAATGTCTGAAATTTAGACCAAAACCCATGAGGGATTACATTGGTAAGCTCCCCACTGTCAATGTTGATTCTAAAGTTTTACTTTATAAAATCTCTTTTCATTGCTCTTCTTAGATCTGGAGCAGTGTGAGCCAGGCTGGGAAAAGTTCCAGAGCAACTGCTATAAGCACTTCTCAAAACGTCAGAGCTGGGAGGTGGCAGAGCAGCACTGTCGGTTGTGTGGTGGTCACCTGGTCTCTGTTATGTCACCTGAAGAGCAACATTTCATCAATCGTAGGTCTAAACTGAATTAGAGAGATCCTTAATGTACCTAATGATAAATTAACTTGGCTGTTGATATTTTTAAATACTTTGTAATCGGTTTAGCACTTTAGTGTATAATATACACTGTTACATTATTGGCATAAAATTTCAACATACTTTTACTATATATTATATTAAGCTTATAGACTATAACATAAACTGCTTATCCTACTGGCTTGTGGGGGGTACAGGAGCCCATATCCCAGTGCTCATTGGGTAAAAGGCAAGGAAACACCCTGGGCAGGTTACCAGTCCACCACAAGTGAACACTTTCACTCACAGGGCAATTTAGCATCTCCATAACCTGACTTGAATGCATTTGGACTGTGGAAGGAAACCGGAGTTCCTGAGGTAAACCCACATGAAGATAATTGCCTGGGCCAGGACTTGAATCCAGGCCATTTGTGCTATGAGGCACTACTCGCTGTGCCACCATGCCAACCTTGAACCTTGCATAAATGCATAAATTATGCATACATTTTTTCTAAATTATTTTTAATGGTAAGGTTATCACAGTGCAAACAGACAGACGTTTAACACCTTTTATTGAGATTGGCAAGTCTGACCTTTTTCCGTTTTTATTACCCCAAACCATACATCCTGCCTGCAAGAAACTACCAATGTTTTTTTATCTTTGGAGCCAGAGTTTAGAGGCAGTATTGTCCTTAGATCTGGAAGATGATGATAATCAGGCAGTTGCTGTGTTACTCACATCCAGGCTCTCTTCCACAGATAAGTACAGGGAGTACCAATGGACTGGTCTTAATGACAGGACCATTGAGGGTGACTTCCGCTGGTCTGATGGAAACCCGCTGGTAAGCTTTGTATAGCCCAAACTATTACAGAATTGTGATTAGTAGCTCACTGGCACATCTTACAGACTTCTCTATTAATTGCAATCAAGTGTGAGGTGCTGGGAAAGCTGCTTGTTATTTGCTGTTTCTATAGGCTTCAGTCTCCTCTGAAAGTTTGCAAATGATTCAAACCCACATCCTGTTTTGTAGCAGCTTTCATTTAGTCATATAATAGTAAAAGAACCTGCTGGTTTGGCTTTTTTTCTGTTATCGTATTCCTGTTTATATGTTTTCAAAACACAAAAAACAGACCTACTACTACTTACAATACACAGACATAATGTATACATCCATACAGGGAAAATAGTAACAGATGTACAAAAAAAGATAATAATAATGCTTTCTTGTACTTTATCAGAATGCTTATGAGAATTTATATACCTTTATGTCCTTATGACATAAGAATATATACATATAAATAATGTAAAACATAGCCTTTGTGCACTCTTTTTGTTCAGGTGTAGTCGAGTGAACTGACTTGTCATTGTCCTTTACCTCTGGTATGTGCTCTGTTGTGGCAACAGTGTTTGCAGGGCCGTTGAGTTTGGATACAAGTAACACCCTTTTCACCTAAAGTGTTTAGTAAACTTGTATGGCTTCCTAAGCACTACATTCAGGTGCAAGCATGTACAGCATGTATCAGTGGGTGCTCACTGTTTCTCATGTAGTCAAAAGTTAATATAACCTTTAGTCAAGGTCACATTGAAAAGTACATCAGGAACGTAAATGGCAGGAAACCTTGCAAAATAGGTCACAACAGTTTAAGGCTATAAATCACACACAAAAGCAGTCAACTAAGCCTTTGTCTTTGACTCCAGAACAGCTATAAATATGGTAAAATGGTTTCCTATAAATCTGGGCTAGAATGCAACTTGTCGAGAAAGATTTGCTTCAGGCCAGGGATGTAAATTAAAAAAAAAATGACTGCTACATATTATTCTTTTTCAGATTGACACAGACATTTCAGGCATTTTTCATACTTTAGATTCCTTCATTGTCTTACTAAAATACTTTCTTGAATAAGTGCTTTTAATTTAAGGCCTTTTATTTAAAAAATCTACAACAATCTACAGTCTACAGAACTGCACATAAGTGAGGAAAGGTGACAAGATAACTTTGGTCTTGTAGTAAACATGAATAATTTTTTCTTTCTTCTCTGTCTCAGCTGTATGAGAACTGGTATCGTGGTCAGCCTGATAGTTATTTCCTATCAGGAGAGGACTGTGTGGTGATGGTATGGCATGATGATGGGCGCTGGAGTGATGTGCCATGTAACTACCATCTGTCCTACACTTGCAAGAAGGGTACCAGTGAGTATGCCATCCAAGCAGTTAAAATGCACCTGACAAGTTAAAATGCACATTCTATAAGCATATTGTACTAATTATGTGTTAACTTATTTATATACTCTTCTGTTATCTAGTTACAAAATTGTTTACTTTTGTGTTTTTTCTCAGCTGTATGTGGCCAGCCACCTCTTGTTTTGAATGCTAAGCAGTTTGGTGAGCGACGAAGTCGATATGTAACTAATGCTCAGGTTCGTTACCACTGTGAGGAAGGTTTCCTTCAGAGACACAACCCCATCATCCGGTGCCAAAGCAATGGGAAGTGGGAGGAGCCACAGATCACCTGTACACCACGTAAGAAATTGTTTTACCAGTGTTTTACCATATTTGGCTGCTATTGATTATATTATTTATGGAATGGTTTTTAATGGCTCTAGTAGCCTTATAATCACATTTCGTATACCTCAATCTGCTATCATTCTTTAAAATTACAAGTATTGTGTACTTGCTGCTAGTAATGGTTTCTGACTTCTTCTTTTTTTAACAGAACCAGTCAATTTAAACAGAAAACAAGACACATTGTCCTCTGCAATGAACCAGGAAGCCACAGAAAAAACAAAACCAAGGTGGTGGGGATTTTAAACCAAGCAGATTCTTCATTTTATCTTTCTATGCTCTATTACATTTCCAGAGACCTGCATTACACATCATTCATACACATCAGTCCAAAAAAAAAAAGTTTTGTGCATCACACTTGCATTTATTTACTCCAGTCTTCAGCTTCTTTCATGCATTTTCACTTTTCTGTAGAAAAATGACACTGAATTACTTACTATGTAATTCTATGATATAGATAAACAAACTTTCATTCAACCAGTAAGTAAATACAGATCACAGGTTCCAAACTGTAGAGGTACACCTTAGAGCACTAGTAAAACTGCAAATGCTATTTAACCTCAGCTGGTCTGAATTAAACTGATGCCACTGTTTTATAAAGACTTATTTTAATCCCACTGGATGTCCCCATTACTGCCACCAGCAGGCAGAACAGTATAGCCAGGGTGAACAGAGGCACAGAGAGGAAACAACCCATTGCTGAACTCAATCTGATGAGAAATTGACAATGCTCAGACTGTTCAACACAAACATCAACAGAACTTGACCTGTGATCAAAACTAAATGTGGAAAAGTAAATCTGGAAAACGTGGGTCAGCAGTTGCAGGCCCTGGCTTACTGCACTTAAACCCAGCAGTAAAAATGAGCTTATTAGTACTCTCTGACAGCACACAGTAAAATCTGTGCTCCTCAGCCATGCACACTTTTGTTTTTGCTCAGCAATACATTTACAATTAATCTATTCAGTATTAAACAGTGTTCACTACATCATTCAGGAATTCTGACCAGGAATGATCAAATTAGGCCTCCAGATACCCAGATAACATTGCTAGTTTTACTGTGGTCTTCTCTTGATTGAGAGAGGTTTTTTTTTGGCCTGATATTTTATTGTCCACACTGAAGAGAACAATGAGCCCTTTACTGGCTCTTTAACAAAACAGGCATCCTTAGATACAGTGAGATTATATCTGTTTGGTAGTATTTAGCCTGGCTGTGAAACACAAGCTTTATGTTTAAGTAATTTGGTGCTCAGATTTTTTTTCAGGTCTCTTATTTCCTCTGGGAAATAATAATCTGTTCTTAACATCATAAGATTTAACTGTTTTTACTGACCTAAAGAATTAATTTCTTTATTCTGCATTTTTCGTGATATTACATACTGGTTAAGTGTACACTTTTTGAGTGTACATATCTTTCTGCTTTTAATACAGTAAATGTGTCATTGTTCTTCAGAAAAAGTAATTGATTAAAACCATATTCATGAGACAAAAATCTGAAAAATATGTATTACTTGGTGTAAAATCCACTATCCACACTAAACATGAGGAAATAATAGAAGTTTAGTAAAGTTCTCAACACATAAAAATAAGACTATTGGATGTATGTTACTAAATCAAATTAGCTTTCAAGCACAGATCAGTGAATGTGTTACTAATACACTAATCAGTGCCACTAGGTCCATTATTTAGATTGTAAGCACTTTACTGAATTTGTACACAAATCTTTGTGGTAATTTATTTTGCGGCTTGGTTTTTCCAATGGGAAATATAGTGTGGAATAAAGCCAGGAAAGAAATAAAACAAAGACTTCAATTGCTAACTTCACAAAAATTGTCATAGAAATTTTTATTTATCTGCTTGTTTTGTTGTGTTTATGTCTGAAAAAAAAGTCAAGCCATCTGGTATATGGTGCCATATTGCTACATTTTGTAGGATTCTGTATTTGTTCTGGAGTTTTATAAAAAAATAACAATAAAAAACAAATTTTACTAACAATATGAACTATACAGTCTTTGCAATGGTGTTAATTAATTAAGCAGCAAGTCTACACAAAATAAATAACAGTACATTTCTAAACATTTACATTTTAATGAGCATGTGTAAGCTTGTGTGATATTATAAATATAAAAGTGCTTTTATATTATTCACAAGTTTTTATCAAAGGCATGAAGATCTGGCAATTATTTGCAACATTGTTTAAGAAGTATCTCCTAAGGTAGATTTTTTATGCTAATTGTAAATACACCTTTAAACAGCATTTTAAAGGTGAATCTAATAATTGAAATAAAAAAACAGATGTATATGAAATTCATGAATGATAATTCCTATGTTCCCACTGAACAAATCTAGTCTCTTTAACTCCCTTTAACTTTTGACAAGTATCACGTGTCAAAACATTAATTTCATACTGGGGGAATAAATAAATAATTCTCAAGGTGCATCAGAACTGTTACAGTGACACCTGCAGCATCTGTCTCGTACTTGTGTAGGCCTTCAGTACCTGTAATCATTTATTTTTGTTTATCCATTTTTACCTGTAACAATATGCTCCATACAGACTAATATTCTTTTTAGGGAATCCAAAACTGTAAACCCCTGGCTGTGGGCTTCCCCCACAGCGCTGCTTTGGGGTAATGATGGGAAAGCGTACACTACCATCGTGTAGCCAGCCTCCATCACAGCGCTCCAACCCCAGCAACTTCCAGGAAGCATAGAGTTGTCCCACACGAGCCAGGCTTGCTCTTTTCTCTTTACAGGCACTAACTGCTTCCAAAAACTTTAGTGGCCCTGGCACATAGAACACTGAACCTGTATGAATGGGAAAGTAAAACAAGACCCAGTTCAAGTTTAGAAGTGAACAAAACAATAAGCACAATATGCTATATTATACACATTTCATAACCTATGATTTAAACAAAATGAAACATTGTGCATTTCAGATCATGTTTTTCGTCAAATGTCAAATATTTCTGATGACCTTTTGTAGCTGCTAATATTACACTGGCAAAGCAGGAGTGCAAATGTCACCCTAGAAACAATTTCGCTCTAACAGACTCTCTCCTGTCAACTCAAACAACAGTGCATTGTCTTTCACCTCTTCTGTTCTGTACTGAGCCCACCATACCTCCTGCATGTGTTCCACAAGTTGATTTCTGTGGCTTTATAAATATTATGACTTTATAAAGGGTTTAATCACAAGATAGATGGATGCATGGATGTACTTTACTTATCCACAAAAGGAATTTTAGGATGAAGCTGTGGCTTCTTTTAGAAATTATTGTTAGATAGCACAGTAAGATAGAATAGGGTAGCTTAATTAGTCAGACTGTGTAATATAAGTTTATTCAAAATTCATTAGCTGGACACCTTGGGCAAACAGTTGACTGCCTTTCTTGCTATAACACCTTTAACACCTATTGACTATGTCTTATATTAGAAACAATACATTTAATTTGGTCAAATTTGTAATATGCAGAGCTATGTATTTGCTAACCCTCAGAGATAGAGGTGAAGCAGAAGGCATCGTAATGCTCCTTGGTCTTGTGCCGGGACCCATAGCTGCGTATTCCTGGAGGAAGATCTTTCCCACAAGCTGGCCGTGGATTTAGAATGGGGTAGTGGACAGTGCCATCAATTAGCCATCCAGCATTACACCACTCCAGACCTTCTGTCCATTCTGCATGGATTATCAATAGAAGAAATTCACTCTTACATTTAGTAAAAAAAAAAAATATATATATATATATATATTTATATACAACCATTTCACTTATAGTAGATTTTAAATTGTGTACAGTAATGCAGAATATTACTGGTTTACATATTAGATAAAAGCTGTTACCCCTGTAAAGCTGTGTGTATGTTGCCAGTGTTGCATCCTGCTCTTCACAAGCTTTTTTGGCATCAAAGTAGGTAAATTTGTAACGACCATGGCTGCTTTGATAAGGAAACACAACCCCTGAAATATAAGAAGTGTTTTATATTGTTATTGTTGGAGCACAGCATTTTTTAGCATATGTATGGCATTGCACTCCTTACCTTCAATGCTTAAAGTAATGGTGACACGCTCATCGTCAATGTCATTAATCAGTTCGCACTGGTACGAACCACCATCTTGAAGTTCCAGCTTACTGAGGCGGAGTGAGATGTCCAAAGCATGGTTATGTCGAAGATTTGCCTTAGACTTCCATTTGCCATAATGCTTAACCTCATTCCCATTACTGATAAGAACAATATTTTCCACTCCTGTATGGAGAGGTTCAACTTTACTCCACTTAACTCTGTAGTGAGAAGGTACAGTCTGCATAACACATGGCAGGGTTGCGTTCTCTCCTCTGCGTGCTTTTATCTCAGCATACACTGGTGGTTCCATAAGATACTGCAGCTCTTTGTCTAAAAAAGTAGATTGATGTGGAAACATGCAAAATTAAACATTTATTCCTTAATAAGTCCTATATGATTCCAATAAGCTTTAGCTTTACCTTTACTGTAATGGAGATTCACTGCATCACTCCAAGAAAGAAAAATGGTATTCACCACTATAAAAGCTGCACAGTTCATAATTAAGTGTACCTTTTCCTGTCTGGAAAACATTTCCTTTAGTGGTTGCAAGTCAAAAATATCCACAGTCAGCCTAGTTGTACCTAAAGCCTACACAGAATACTGTTTTGCAGGTTACAACACAAACAATTCACATTCAATTTGCATTAAAAAGTGATGAAATAAAAATTATCCATATAAAATATGTGTAGCTCACTTTTATGCAATACATTGATGACAGCTACTTTTGATGTCACACTAATAACAATTGGCAAAGAGAAACAAAATAAATAACAACTAGTCAGAGAATTTTGTCAAACCTGTTATGCATTTTCTCTCCTCATTTAAAGTCCTTGATTGAAAGCATTCAGCAAATTAAAAAAAATGTGTTAGTTGATTTGTTGAGCCGCTACAGCTTATACAGTCATACAGTTTCTATTCAGTGTCAGTAGGATGCTCTCTCTCTCTCTCTCTCTCTCTCTCTCTCTCTCTCTCTCTCTGGCACAGTAGGCTGGTTCATCTCCTCTGTTCCAGATGTTTCATTCAGACAGTCACCTATTGTTCCACTCATCACTTCTCAGAACTTAATAATGGCAGTAAAAAATACAGGTTGATGAATCCAAGCCAACTAGTGATATTATTACATGTAATGAAATGCAAAAAAAATATTTTTATCATAAAAATTTTTCATGTTTTATTCATTCATTCATCTTCAGTAATGTGGGTCTGGAGCCTACCCTGGGGACACTGGACATAAAGCAGAAACAAACATCATGCAGGAGATCAGTCCATCACTTGGCACCATTTACATACCTTCACATGCTCATTTACACCTATAACAATTATAACATACTGGGTTTGTTTTGGAAGAAAACACGAAACCCACACAAACACGAGTCAAACATGCAGAGGTGAACTCCACAATGTTTAAAAGTGTTCAAAAGTGACATACACCACTAATGACATCCAGCTATGTTTAGTCAGGCAAAGCATCTAGAAATAAATCAGAAAACCGTACTGCATTTCCTTTTCTTCTTAAAGATCTTGGTATTTTTTTTTTTTAGAAAACAGAGTCCCAAATATGACAATAAAAATAATATATAGCACTATAGCATTATGTTTTATTGCAACACACCATTAGGCCTTTTAATCTTTAAACATTTTTGAAGACCTTAATCAAATTATGTATTTCAATCAACCCCAGAGAAGGAAAATACAGCATGCTTTTGACGATATAGCACTTCACTAGTAATGAACAAATCTCTGCAGAGTAAATTTAGATCTGAAGGTTAAACCTTGATTAATTAATAAAGAATGTATTTTCAGTGGACAGTGGAAATGAATATATAGTTGACATATACACTACTACTGTTGTTTTTTAATCACAATAAGGACAGCTTTTTCTTCTTCCTTTGTTACGCAAAGACTATGTTGACTCTGCTTGGAGCAGCCATTTGGTTCCAATTCAGGAAGTAACATACAATAATGACTTTGTCATCAGCTTCTCTTTCCACCGCAAAAACAACAGCAGATAAACAATGTAGAAAAAAGGCTGAGGGAAAAAAAATCTAATAATGAGATTCCAGTGCTTCCTCCTGGCCTGCTTCGCTGTGCTGATTCATCAATAGAACCCTTTCTAAGCCTGCAATTAGCATTCATAAAGGCATGTCTAGGTGACAGCAAGCTCTTTCTCTCTTTTCTTTATTCCTTTTTCTCAGTGTTTCTCATTCCTCACTGTGATTGTGTGAGTTACTGCTGTTCATGTGGTCCTCTTCAACCATAATAAATGAAGCTGATGTGTTAACTTACACAAAAAAAGCAATCCGGAATAGAGTTTTATTTTGGTGTTCACTGAAAATGGTTCAAAGTCAAACCAAGCCAATATATATAGCTAGCTCAGAAAACACAAAAAGGCCTGGCAGAAAACTAATGTAAATGATCACACAATTCTTTGCTAGGTAAAGAAAATTCTTCGCTAGGTAAGTAAAACCCTTTCACAACATCTAGCCAAGTCAAGCAAACATTGGCATATCATTGTCAAAGTCTACAATCATGTGATGCTTGCATGAATGTAAATATAGAGGATTCAAGAGGCAAGACTGAGATAAGACATGGCTAGAAAATATGTAAAAAAGGATTTTGGAATAATGGATATTGGTTGGACAGATGAATCTAAGATTAACTGTTGTACAAAAACAACCTGCCAACACTGCATATCAGACTGCATGGCAACCTTTTCATCTATTTCACAAACATTTATGTGGATAGTTGGTTAAAAGGAATAAGACTTAAGAGAAGTGGTAGGCATCAGCATATCATTATGCACAGCAGTTTCCTTTTCTTTAAAGATCAAGTTTCTATAGATGGCTCTGTCAGGAGCAGAATTAATCATCTTAACCTGAAATCTGCACTTGGGCCAGAGGTCAGGTTTAGGCTTGATTCTATGGCATTCCAAAATCAAGGCTAAACATACTTATGCATTTCATCTAAAATATGTAATATATGCCAAGCCTTAATATGTCTTCTTTTCTTTTTTCATTTTCTGGGACATTATATCATCCAAATCCAAATCATATTGTATGCTCAATCTACAAACCGGATTCCAAAAAAGTTGGGACACTAAACAAATTGTGAATAAAAACTGAATGCAATGATGTGGAG
>JAOVVF010000044.1:21723761-21745769 GCA_028565595.1 Duopalatinus emarginatus
ATACATACATATATATATATATAATTCAGATCTATGCTTTCATTGCTTCATTAAACAATTATTGTGGTGGTGGACAGAGGCAGAGTTCTGAAAATACTGCAGCTTTTCAAATGGCTGTGTATCTGCATAATGTAGGTTGACTTGTAATGCAATTATTTAAAATCCCAACTACAGCAGCATAGGTTCAATGAGAAACTCTCCATGATGTTTGACAAACACAGGCAATGTTGTGTGCACCAAAATGCAAATGTTAGTTATGACCCTTTCAAATTATTAACTTAAATTAACACTTGAAGTTCCTCAGCTGATGCTGTGTTGTGATTGTTATTGCGCTGTGAGTGCAGAATATAATTTAAAGTTTTTATCTTATTTGTCTATAAACTCAGTTTCTTCCGTATTTTGTTAGATCTACATTTTTTGCATAACTATGAATTACATGACATGTGACTCCATGTGACTGAATGAGTAGGTCACCTGCTCTATCAGTAATCTCAAACTGTCATGTCCCTGTGCTGTGCTGCTTTTGACACAGATACCATTGTGGCAGGTTGTTAACAGGTCGGACAATCTGTGTCTGTAGCAGATCGCACTCAGGTGTGGCCATGTTGATGTAATGAAGAGTTCAGGACAGGGTCATCTTTTAACTCGCCCCCTTCACAAATAACACCAGACAGGTTTTGACTAGCCAATGGAGACAGCTTTTGAAAAGGAGACGATGATATCGCATTCCACAGCTCTTCATGCATAATGTTTAAAAATTCTTAAGTCAGGGATACCTTACTTAAATTTCTGAAGAAACTAATCTCTGATTTAAACAGTTAAAAAGTAATCCTGATGAGGTTACAAATGTTTTAGCTACTGTATATAACAGGAATATAAAGCAACAGGAATTGCTTTAAAGATTTTCCACGGCTCCAGTATGCTGAGGGCCATCTGTTTTACTTTTTCATACCTTAAGATGTCCATCTCCTTGAGGCACTCCTTTGGAGCTATAATAGCCTTGAGCCGTCTGAGAAGGCTTTCTATAACATTTTTGAAAGGGTGTCTGTGGGAATTTGTGCTCGTTCAGTCAAAAGAGCATTTATGTGGTCAGGCACTGCTCTTGGAAGAAGAGGGATGGGGTACAGTGTTGGTCTGAGGTCAGGCTTCATAGAGATACTTGAGATCTTCCAGACCAACCTTGGTGAACTATGTCTCCATCAACCTTACTTTGTGCAGAGACACACAAGTTTGGGGGCCCTTGCTTTTAGTGAATGACATCTGCAAAGCTGATGATGGAATTGTATTCAAGCTCTCATGTTTAACTAAAAGCTTTGTGAATGTGTGTGTGTGTGTGTGTGAGTCTGCTGATCTAGCTCTAGGATTATTTAAATATATAGCTCCTAAAAAAGAAAGTCCCTGAAAGTCTGGTCTCAGGACCTCATTCCACCCTCATAATCATCATCAACATCTAAACACAGATGTTAACTTTAGCTTCTGATTTTTGTCTTGTTTTTGAATTTGTTTGCTCCGTAGGGAACACGCAAGTGGGGTGGTCGTTGGAAAAAATCAATCTGGTACTGAATGGTTGAGATCCAGAGATTACTACTAGCAAGAGACAAGACAGGGTGTGGAGGATGCAAGCAACCATAAAGGATGTATACAACCATTCATTATACTATAACTTTGTCTATATGGCTACTCAATGACTACTCAGCCCGCCCTGCACCCTGAACAAAAATCATTCTGTAGCCAAATTTTGTTTTCACAATTTTGTCCCAGATTTTATTTTGAGCTTGGTTTTTTATAGAGCTCTATATTCTTTAACATGCTTTTCATAAACAGATGCATTTATATTGAGAACTCAGATTCCATTCAACTGATTATGTCACTTCTAATATTTGCTCTACAATTAATTTTGTAATTTTTACCCACTAGGTCCGGTTTTCCACCAATTTTATACATTTCTTTTTTGAAGCACACATTACTTCTTATTACTTCTTTTTTTCTTCTTCTGCTCTGCTTTTTTTACTTTCACACGTCTTATTTGTCTTTTTCTTAATATAATACACATATTTCATGTAGAAATTGCTTTTGTAAGTGATATACCAAAACCATGCTAACTGCTCAGTGCAATTAACTGCAGATCTTGTAGTCATGGTCTTATTTTCAACAATATGTAGTATCACAACACTATGCTTCTTAACTTTGTTGCAAGTATGTTGGTTCAGTTTTCTAGTTGTACTGAGGATAAAGATCTTACACCTTTTCTCACGCATACATAATATGGGTAAAACCATATTCAAATATGAGATAAGCCCCCAGCCCTACCTCAGTAAAATGGTTCAATATGCTGTAGTAAGCAAAGACTTGCTGAACTAAGGTTATACTGTGGCTATACATTGAAGTTTCCCCAGAACTGCATGAACTGCACCTAAATTAAAGAAGCATGCAGCGGTAACTACTAATTTGCTAACAGTTGGTGACATTTAGCCATATATATATTTTATTTATATTTAAACTTTCTTTACTTATGCCAAGTTAGATTATCATTGATACAGTTGCCCAGGCAGTAAATCAAATTGTAACTTCAGGATATTATATTTCTGATTAATTGATTAGCAATCTTTGGAGCATTAATCATGCATGTCAAGCAAACATAGAGACTAAAAGATGTTTTCCAGCAAAATTGGATAGTTGTTTCGAATTCACATTCACCTTGTAGCACTATAAGAAAAGTTAATAAAGTTCATGATTTTGCATGAAATCAATACATACACTTAATTTCACCAGTCATTTTCTTTGTATTTTTGTAATATTTGAGTATACTATACAATGAGTATATTAGAAAAACAGCAGTTGGATCAAGTAAGATTGTCACATTGTCTATACTTTCACTGAAATTTGTGAATAATTTGACCTGATCATCATCTTACTTAAACCAATAATGTCATGTGGCAGGCCTGCTTAAGCTCCTCTAGGTTTCATACTGCACCTTGGTCTAATGTCTACAGTGTTGTAGCTTATGGCACATATGATAATAAGAATGCTGACATACAACGAGCTTGGGTAACTAATAAATCACAGTGGAATTCATGTTGTCATTATCATCATAGGGAGGTACGAAAACTACAGGACGAACTGTTGAACCTTTCCAGACTGATCATATGAGCAGTAAAAAAGCTAAAACTGAATGAGAAATCTTTAGACTGGAGCCTTTTTATTTTCTATCTCACGTTAAACATTACATTATTTTATACAGTCAATAGATGGTTACTGTATAACAAACAGGTTGTGTCTTGTCTATCTCATGATCTTGGTTGGCATTTCTGGTAGCTGCTTTTTTATTATATATCTGAGATGACTTCCCCAACTCTTGCATGTCCCTACAAATTAGCTGATCAGCCGATTGCCTTATCTCAGTACCAGGAGCCTCTAGTGTGATAAGGTGATAGACACACACTTTTCAGATACATGTGTATGCATAGTTGAAAAGCAGGTATTCAGGTATTGGATTTCACAAGTATTGCCTGTTAAGCTGCACATCCACAGAATAGCGGGGCTACAGATGTGTAATTTTACATACACTTTATGTAAGGGGGTCTTTATATTGAATCCAGCACAACTCAACGGGTATTATATAATTACATTCAATTTGATAATAAATGTTATCCTTTCATAAGCAATGTCCGATGGGGCTGGGGATTAGTAATTAGAGAAACATGTTAAATCAACACTTTGTTGTGCTGACGAAAAAGATGAAAAGGAGGTGAAACCTGTACATTTCATCATCTGTGTACAGGAGACTAGTAGTGCAAAGGCCACCACACTGGGTGGAAGGTATACTAATGATATACTCCTTTCCCTCATGATACACAGCTTTTCTATGAGTTTGTTACACTGCCCTGAGTGTGTGACACAGCAAAATTAAAATGGAAACATATCTTTGACACTGATGTCACATGACATGAAATTAAGTGTCACATGCCACATTTTGTGTGGGTGGATAAGGAGACTTTTGGAGATATAGAGATCACACCTGTTTTAGACTTTTTTGTCTGTCACTCAAAGAGGGAACAGTCAGCTCAAATCTAAAATCTCACTCAAAGAGGGAACAGTCCGCTCAAATTTAAAAAATGCTGTACATTTAGAGAAAACGTCATGAAAGTACTTGCATCACATGCATGTCACCCCTGATTAAACACTACCACATGGTGGAAATCATGCCAATCATGCCTTTACCTATCAGATCCAGTGCTATGTTTAATTGGAATGACTACTGTAGGCAAAGACAGCCCAGCTTTTTTTCACATAACATCATAACACATCACTTGCTGACCATTTGCTGTTAAAAATGGAATAAATTGCAAAACTGCAGTTGAAAGCAACCTACTTACACCATTATTATCAGCACCAGTATCAATCTAAAATTAAAAAATACATAATCATCTGTAGTGCTTGAAAACACCAACTACACACAGTCAGTTACCATACACCTATTTTAGAGCAGGGCTAAAGATATGTTTGAGTCAAACACTCAGCCTCATGTGTACAGATTGATAAATGAATGGATGTGATGGTGCATGTTGGAGCACAATGAAATTCAAAGGTTACCAAGCCTTACCTAGAGTGTTTTTGCTTTAAACACTGACAAATCTTCCAGTCTGTCAAAAGTGAAATGTTTCCTTTCTAGATCAAGTTAAACCAGTTTGGATCTGGGGTTGTCTAGTTACAGTTACAGTGCTTATTTACAACTTGCATTAAAATTTGTATCGGGGTTTTTTATATGGGTAAGGCAAAAAATGCATTAAGGAATGACTATATGTCATTATATATAATTAGAATTTGACTGGACCAACTAGACCACCTCCAGAGTTTTGATTTACACTGTGATCAGACCCCAGGGTGTAAATGAAATACATTCTTCAGTTTTTTTGACATTAGCAAAGAAAAACCTGCTCACAAGTGCAAGCACATCAGATTACTCATGATGAGTGCTGTGATCTCTGACCTCTGCATCCCCTTCCTGGAGCCAGAAGGTGTCAAAGCATGTTTAATTGCATACCTTCTGAAAAACATTTGTCAAATAAAATGCTAAGTACTGGCTGTAAATTTAGGTGATCTCTGATTGTTGTTTTTGCATATATCCACACTTTCACAAGTAGAAACCATCATGTAGCTTAAGCCATCAATATCAATATCACATCTCATTGGAAAATACATTTGTCAAAGTCATTTTATGGAGACAGACATGGCACAGTGAATGCCATAACAATCACTTTAAAAGTCTTTAGATAAGTGGGAAGAAACCAGAACACCAGAAGGAAATGCATTTAGATAAAAGTACATACACCACATAGAAAAGACCCTGGCTGGGGAATTACACCCAGGCCCTTTTTGCTATGAGGTGACACCACTACCTACTGTGCCACCATGCTGCACAAATTTCAAACCATTTTATTAATCTTTTCAAGCATTCTATCCTTAACTCTAATGTAACCCCTCACCCTAATAATCTGTTAAAATGTTACAAATACTCTGTAGGTGTGTTCATGAGTCATCACATAAATTATATAGATAATCTGTTAAATAATCTGGAGGCAAAGGGAAACAGTAAAAATGTTGAATAATAAGCTGTTGAAATGTTACAAATACTCTATAAACCCTCTGTGGGAGGACTATCCAAATAAACTGTGACCAGCAGAACAAGTTCTGAAGATAAGTGGAGCCAAAGTAGAGGTTGATGTCAACACAGAGGGAGTAAAAAACCCACAAGGAGTGGAGATGTATTGAAACATGTAATTAATTATACATGCATAATACATAATGTCAAAGTTCTCCATTATATAACATCTTTTACCATTAATTAATTTTTATCCTTATTTATTTATTTGGTTGTTTGTTTGTTTGTATTTATGTTCCTCCCATGCATTTGTAGCCATTTTACTTGTCCTAACCCTAACCCTTTACTTCAGCTAAGCAAATTATATCTGTACAAGTTTATTTTGTCTTTTTTGATCATAGGGACAGATAAAAGCTTCATTACAAACACAGACCTTCACACTTTCTAACTGCTCACTGTTAAACAAACAATATTAAGCCCCCAATTACTATCCTTCCTATTCTGTTAGCACATGACACACAACTGTGGGATATTTTGTGTATTTTATTTTTATTCTTAATTTGTTTTCATTATGGAGAGGATATTTTGTACCATCTACAAAGGCCTGGTCCCATAAGATAATATCCTACATCTAAAAAGATTTTTCTACTTAGAACGTTGTTGTTAATGCAACATAGTAAAGACTTTCATACACACATAAATACTTACAAGTACACTGCTGTTAAAGCACATTTTGCTAGTTTTGCTTTTCTCATTATTCATACTGTAAGTTCAAAGCTTATGGTACAGCTGAAGATTACATCTGTGTACTGTAAACAAACTACTTCATAGTGTCAAGTCAATTAGATTTACAAATGATACATTATCTGACATACCATAACTTAATTCAATGTCATCCTTGCTTTAAGTGTAAAAAGTAACAAAATGAGAACACAAATATTGCAGTATTGTCTTATACTAAGAACAATAACAATTGAATATTACAGATTCTTCATAGGCCTAACTTTTTTACTTACTATGTAAATTTGTAAAAAGGTGTTTTTGTAAAGTGATGTGTGCAGTTTAGACTAATAGGTGGTTTATCAACTATAAAAAAAAGTACATCTACTAGTAACAGCATCCTCATGGCAAACAAACCAAACAAATACTGGCATGGTGGTTCAGCAGGGTTAATGTCTGTGTGGAGGATGTGTATGGGTTTATGGTGCACCGTGATGGACTTGTATCCCATTGAGATTGTATCCCTGTCTTGCTCCCAGTGTTCCCTGCATCCACAGTGACCAGGGCATAGATAAAGGCATAGCCACACACACATACACACACACACACACACACACACAAACATACTACACAATGTATGCAGGTGAGAGTGGGTGGGGCCAAGAGTACATGTGAACACCAATCATCAGATTTTTTTCATGGGCGTTAACCAGTGCCTCTGTTAAACTTATGTAAAGAGCTGCTTAGAGTAAACTACACTGTCATTCTCTTTAAACTGTGCCTCTGCTACCTGACCGAGAGAGAGAGGAAGAGAGTTTCACAATGACAGACTACTCAACCAACATGCGGGTGAAACTGCCGGCGGTGTGTATCATATTGGAGGTCATCCTCATCATCCTCTTTGGTGTCCTTGTGGAGTATGACAAGGACACAGACTCAAAAAAGTGGGCAAAACTCCTCAACAACAAAACCAAACATGACTGGGAGAATGAATTCTACTACCGCTATCCTAGTAAGTGTGTGTGTGTGTGTGTGTGTGTGTGTACACTTTTACAAATATAGTCTTTAATGACACACACAAAGATGCACATCATAAACATCTTTCCATACTTCCATACTTCATTACAGCTTAATAACATTCATAACATTGGGGGGAAGGGGGGTTTGATTGTTGTTGAATCAAGTAGATTGTTTACATATTATGCATTGTTGATATATCTGATGGCTCATACTTATGATTAAGACAAAACGTAAAAATAAAATAAGTTAGACATGGATTAAAATTAAGCATAAGAATGCAGCACAGAAGTTATTTTAAGAGTAGAAACATGTCATCATTATCTGTGAAGTAAACATGGGGCTGTTCAAAAGTAGCTGTCGCATTAAAACAAATGCTTTTCTAGTTGGTCAGCATTGCAGGTTAAGCACTCTATTGCCTGGCCTCATTAAAATGGATTGGAAAAATGAGTTATGATCAGTCCAAGAAGTGAATAATGTCTAGTACTGTGCAAAAGTCTTCGGCATATGCAGAGAAATGTTGTAAAGAAAAAAATATTTAAGAAATAATGCAATGAGGCCTGTACTACTCAAAAGGAAAATACCATAATTTGTGCAGTTTTATAAGGAAATTACATGGTCAGTTTTATTAAGTATTACTAAGAATTCATAAAATAAATATCTATAAGAAAATTTGTACAGTTGTGTCTTTCAACTATATATTAAACTAAAATCAGTGTATTTCTGTATAAATAATTTTGGTTTTACATGTTAAATTAATAAATGGCTGGAAATGTATTATTATTATTATTATTATTATTATTATTATTATTATTATTATTATTATTATTATTATTATATATTATTATTTTAACCAAAGTAATGCTGTCAGTGTTATTGATGAGTGGGTCTTCCAATGGCGGTCATGGTCTTAAGAAATCCACCTTTACCAGTCTTGACTTGCTGGGTTTTGCCGATGGATGTTGTGATAAGTGTGTCTTAGGAATTCCACCTCTACTAGGCTTGACTTATTACTTTACACATGAAGGGCAACAGTCCCAGTGTATACACACCTGCATAGCACTGCTGAAGGAAAGGGAGGGGTTAAAAGCTGAAGGATGAGACTTCTGCAATGGCTCAGTGAAGTCTGGCTGAGTGCCAGATATTTCAAACCTTAAGTGTTCATTTTTTTTTCAGCATGTATCAGGTTTGGTGGGTAACTGTAATGCATGCTGCTTTTACCGTCATGCGACCTTGCAAACCAGGCAGGAAAACACTCCCACAGACAAATGGACAGGCAATCGTATCAGCTTGCCTCTTTGAAATGAGAAACTGTGTTTACAAACGCTGGTTCCATGTTAAATTACAGGTCAGGTACATATAACAGGTCAGACACATCCAGAACATATGCCCTTTTAATAGGTGAAATGATTGCACTTTATACCTGGCTATTTTTGTAAAAGTGAACTATTTGCCTACTGTGCTAATGTGACCTCAACATTTAAGCCATCTGTGCATTGAAACATACACACACCAGTGGACACTATGAAGCAGTGAACACACTTGGGGGCAACCCCAAATCATGGCACCGAGGGAGCAGTTGGGGGAGTTGGTTGCCTTGCTCAAGGGTATCTCAGTCATGTCTTGCCCTGTGCGGGGATCAAACCCAGGACCTTCTGGTCACGAGACCCTAACCACTAGGCCATTACTTTCTATTGCCACATTACCGTACCTCATATCACTGAATGTATCATATTTAACCAAAGTTTTAAATGAGCATTACAGTATTATTGTCTATACATGTAGGTGTCAAGCTCAGTGCATTCTGAACAACAGCAACCCTTATCAAATCACCCAATCAGGTAAACCTGTACACTGTGTTTATATATAAAAGGTGTGGTACTAAGATTGTGTGTTTGTTTATTTAGGTTTCCAGGATGTTCATGTGATGATTTTCATTGGCTTCGGGTTCCTCATGACATTCTTGCAGCGTTATGGCTTTAGTAGTGTTGGCTTTAACTTCCTAATTGCAGCCTTTTCTCTGCAATGGGCAACACTCATGCAGGGATTCTTTCACGGCATGAAACATGGCAAGATCCATGTTGGAGTAGAGAGGTAAGATGCAAAGGGTATCCACAGTTCTTTACCTGTGCCTGTGTTCTCTCTTGTTGCTTTGATTTTATCTCAATTATGTCTGCCATGTGTATATTTTAAAGCCACTTACTGGGTAACCTTTTCCTGCAGCATGATCAATGCAGACTTCTGCACTGGCTCAGTGCTGATCTCATTTGGGGCTGTGTTGGGCAAGACAAGCCCAGTCCAGATGCTGATAATGGCTATGTTTGAGGTTACACTGTTTGCCATAAATGAGTTCATCCTTCTCAGTGTCCTTGACGTGAGTCAATTCTATTTCTCCATTCCTCTGTTAGCTGTTCAGTGAAATTGAGTATGTAATAGTCCACAACTGGAATTAGAGCAATACAGTTGTTTTTGGTAAAGACATAAATACCAGGAGGGGGGCATGGGAATAAGACAGGTTAATTTGCTTAAAGAGATTGAGGACATGGCAGTTGATATGTAAATTATGTTAGGTAGTTGTGTAATACATTTTGATCAAAGTAAAAATCATTTACAATGAATTTACTTATTAATAATGCCTGCTGGGTTCCTGAATGATGCAACAAAAAGGTGTGCAGGCCACTTGTAGCTAGCTATTCACTCTGGTGGAACAGGGCAGATAGCATTTACCTCAGAGTATTTTCAGATGCCCTGTGACAATGGAACTTGAAAACATCCTTATGTTTCATTGCTTTCATTTAAAATGAAGCACATGCTGGTCTTCACCTGCCTGTTTGGTAACTGTCATGTGATAAAGGAAAGTTAGGTAGTAGGTAGGATTTGGCAAATGACTAAATTGGGAAACAATAAGCAGATTAAACACTCATTTAATGTCTGTGTATCTTTAAACACCTATAGGCAAAAGATGCTGGAGGATCCATGACCATCCATACATTCGGAGCATACTTTGGTCTCATGGTTACACGTGTGCTGTACCGACCAAAATTGAAAGAGAACAGCAGCAGTAAAAAGAACAGCTCTGTGTACCATTCTGACCTCTTTGCCATGATCGGTTAGTTGAATTATTTGCCAAAAACCAGGAGCACACTAGTATGAGATAGAATAATTGCTTTAGTTATCGGACACTGTAAAAAAGGTCAAGAAGGTAAATGGTTAATTAGGTTATGGTACGATAATGATTTAAATTGAACAGTCATTCTTTTACTGTTTATTATGATTTTTCATAACTGTAAAAGACAAAATCATTCTTTGGTTTAGCACTTACATATGATCCAAGGTGCTTGGGCAAGGACCATTATAAAAAGAGATAGACAAGAACTTTACCTGCATTTTACAAACAGAAGAGATTCTTACATTGTGATTATCTCCCCAGGAACTATCTATCTGTGGATGTTCTGGCCAAGCTTCAACTCGGCCATCACTACTACAGGGGATGGCCAGCATCGCACTGCTCTGAACACATACTACTCACTGGCTGCCTGCACACTTGCTACATATGGCATCTCTTCCCTTGTTGAGCATGAAGGAAAACTTGACATGGTGAGTGCCGTCAAGTAACCTACTTGTCTTAAAGTTTTTCACTTGGCTAGGTCTTTTTCTATACAGTATATTTTACAATGACTGCACAGTTGGCTTGCTAATTGGTTGTGTAGGCTTAGTGCAGGGATAACTACTGAAAATAAGAAAGGAGAATCTGAATCTGCAGAATCTACATGTATTTACATGTTTTGAAGAAAAGTATGTATTGGTGTGGTCCATCCAACCTTGAGAGCAAAATTTGCTTAAATGGTATTGTATCAGTACAGTACATTCCTAACTTAATGCTCCTAGGTCACTTATTTATCTTATTTGTCACCCAGCAGCTATTAGAGAAGTCAACCCACATTACAAGCTCTCGGAGAGGTGGCTTATTTGGAGTGTGGAATGGTATTTGAATGCACCACATACTGTACTGATCTTATCACATGTTTTTTTTGGTGAACATGCAGAATCAAAATGATTTATGTGATAAGCTTAATACTCTGTGTGGTGCATTTACATGCAGTATTAATCCACAGATGTATTGTTCTACAGAACTCTTTTTACTAACTATGAAACTTGTTATTTGGAGATGGAGGGATTGTCTTTGGATACACCACATGCAGTACTAATCTTATTACATGGATTTTTTTAGGTGCACATACAGAACGCTGCATTAGCAGGTGGTGTAGCTGTAGGAACTGCTGGTGAGATGATGCTGACCCCATATGGTTCCATGATAGTGGGATTCCTGGCTGGAACAATCTCAGTGCTGGGATACAAGTACCTCACAGTGAGTAGTGCACCCACAAACTATGTTTAAACTTTGAACCCTGAGTATAAGTTATGAGTAAATTATGAGTATTACTTTCTATTACTTACCCCCATGTGAGATAGCCCTTTGTGCTTTATGTCCAAGAAATACAGTAAAATGCATTGAGTGTGACCACAGGGAATATGCTGAAACAGAGAGACTTGTTTGCAAAATCACTATGATGCCACAAAAATACTTTGGAATTATTTGAAACACCATCAGAAACACAAAATAGGTTTAAGAAACTCTGATTTACCCTCCAAGTCAACTGACAAAATAGAGGTATAATTCTTAACTGTTGGGACAGCGGTGGCATGATCCCATATTATCCCATATTATATATCTTTCAGTGATCATAATTTTTCAACTTTTTAAATTGATGGTATTCTCTTTGACAGCCTGTTTTGGAGTCAAAGCTGAAGATTCAAGACACATGTGGTGTTCATAACCTTCACGGGATGCCCGGAGTTCTGGGAGCCATTGTTGGTACAGTCACTGCTGCGGCAGCAACCACTGAAGTATATGGCGAGGGGTGAGAGCTTGCAATAGAAAAATACAGCCGAATATATAATATGTAAAATATATAAAATATACCAAAGATATTACTGACACTTAACTTTTGCACTAGTAGAAACATATTTTTACGTGTATTTAATGAACAATTTATATATTTGCTATATATTTGTTCAGTACAAACCCTCCATACCTATCAGTGATTATAGTTGGCCACTCTAAGCATCCTTCTAATGTTTTCCATAGGCTGGAAAATGTGTTTCCCAAAATCACTGATAAGTTCACTGCATCAGATCAGGCGGTAATGCAAATCATCTCGCTGGCTGTCACCCTGGGAATGGCCCTGATTGGAGGGCTTATTGTTGGTAAGAATGACATGTTACTTCACAGTGAAATTCATAAAATATTTTTATTGTGAACATTAATAAACACCATGTAGATGTGTATTGTAAAATATGTGTATGACAATAGGCTGTGTATGTTCTTAGGATTCATCTTAAAACTGCCTATTTACGGAGCCCCACCTGATAGTCTCTGCTTTGATGATTCAATCTATTGGGAGGTAAATGGTTTACTATATGCAGCTGTTACTGTATAAAATTGTAGTGAAGTTATTTAATTGGGAGATACAACAGCAACAAACTGTACACCTGTTGATGTTTTTTTACCCATTACAATTTAATACGTAGTGTAAAAATATCATGCATTATTTGATGTTGTGTAATTTTTTTTATCAGGTGCCAAAAGAGACGAAGGAGGACGACCATAATGAACTGACTAATGTGAAATCAGCTGAAGAGACACAGAAACTCCAGGATTAAATTACATGCCCGGTTTTGTAACCGAGTGCTTGTGTGTATACATGTGTGTGTGCCTGTGCATATGTAGTCACTTACCAGCCAAAATATGCAGGATAGACACTCAAAGCTGAGTATGATTACAACATAATCTGTGGTCCACTCAAGAAGTATGGTTTTTATATAGACTTTCATATACTGAATGTTGTGTACATGTGTTTGGTTTCAACAATCTTTTTTTATGTCTAAAGAATGTAAACTCTATTTAGTTTACTGGAGTATATCATTCATTTAAAAATGTAGACATACGTATTTCACTGTAAGAACAAAACTGCCTTTAAAAAAAAAGCTGTGCCTGCCTTTATGTATCAGTATTCAACTCACTGTGGCAAATGCTGCATTCTCAGTTCAATAGTAAGAAGCCATCAATATATATCCTAATGTAGTGTTTGAATTTAATTAAGGCTGCTGTAGGCAACATATATGGGTTATTGTCCATTATATACTAAACAACTCTGTGTTAAGAAATAGATATTGATATCACAGAATAATCATTCTGATGTCTGCAATGCTTATATAATTTTTTTTTATTATCATTAATATGCCTCCCAAGTAAAATTATAATGCTATGATTAAAAATGCCCACAAGGTGGCAGTAGATACAGGCATCAACTGTCGACCATGTGATGGTAAGGTATTTTAAAGTGCTACTTTATACAACACAAACTAGAACAGTGAAACAGTGGCAGCCACATCCTTTTTCTAACACACCCTGTTATAACCACGTTGCCTTATTGCCCCACATGGGTTCTGGAGTACTCCCTGTCCTGCATATTATAGTTTTCCTGCAATTATACTCCCACTTTAACTCAGGAATATCACTTAATTAGGTGGTTGAATAAGGTGTGGCAATAGATTCAGAGTGGGGGAAAACGTTTAAAAGTGCAGTACAAGGAGTTCTGAAAGACAATAAAATGAAGTCATTCTGTTTGACCACCAGATGGCGCCATTGAGCTGTTGACTGAGCTGCAGTAGCAGGACTGGCAGAATTGGTGTTAATTTGAAAATGCTTGATTTTGAGTTATGGTTAGCTGATCTCAGTGCATAATTCTGGTATTGCTGCATTTTGCAAATAACATTTATGAAGCGAACGTCTGCTTTTATTTTATCTCTCCAAATGTTTTAAGAAATATTAATTTCATTATAAAAACACAACTATGTAACACCAAATCCTTAATAAACACAATACATTTAAAACTGGTTTTGTTTTCCATTCTTTTTATTTAGGTTTCTTACTGAATATAAAAGATTTTTTTTTTCCTCCAGAAATTCCCCCAAATTATCAGGACCTTCATATTATGCTACATTGCCATAGTATATGCTGTTCACATGGTCATATAAATGATTAGTATTTAAACTGACCAACTTAGTGTCTGCATTTAGGGGGAACACACACACACACACACACACACACACACACACACACACACACACACACACTTCTCATGCCATCCAGCAGCTGTGTGTAATCAGGTATGAGTGTAAAATAAGACATGGTGGTAATGTAGCATATGAATATTTGTTTATTTGTTACTATGTATAAACTAGTTACAAATCAGCTAAATAAAATATATCTTTTTTTTATCAAATGTGCTTATGGGAGGTTTTAATCCTGCAGCTCATACTCACTATGACTAATAACCAAAAATGTAAATAATTGTGTGGAGCTCTTGATTTTAATTCGCGCGCACACTTAATGGCGCCTCCATTAATGGCGGGGGGGGGCACCGAGTCCAGATGGTCTCCGCCTCGTAATTAGCACAGTTTCACTTTCTGGGATCAAAAGGCGAACATAAAGCCGAAGCCCTTTACGTTGATACCGTGTTTCTGGAAGCGCCCGGAGCCTCGTGTACTCCATGTGATTGGGAATAACACCTCCTTCCTCCCCCATCCTTATTCCCAGAGTGTCGTTTGGGTCCTATTCTGCTGGCTTGTCGGCGTGAAGCAGTGCCGCGGGTTTTTCCCATGCTTTAACATGCAGACAGGTGAGCAGCTGTTCTTAACAATGGCTGAAGGCTGTCAAGTACTTAATCATCTAATCACAGTCACAGCGATGAAAAGGCAAATGGAAAAGGGTTTCTATAATTGTTTTTTTTAAGCATAAAGATAAATAAATTTGGGAAATTATCTGATAATTTAATATCAGGATTTAATTTATGTTGCTTATTGTCATATTTTAATCTGAAGGAGTTGTATACACTGGATACTATACAGATAAATGTGCTCTCTCTCTCTCTCTCTCTCTCTCTCTCTGTCTCTCTCTCTCTCTCTCTCTCTCTCTCTCTCTCTCTCTCTCTCACTCACTTGCTCTGTGTGTGTCTGTGCCCAGCTCAGGTAGGCAGGCTGGCCTACTGCAGGGTGTAAAGCATGGCCATGTAAATGAGTCAGTGGGAGTGTGTGGAGTGGGTAAAGTCTGCTGCTGCCTCTCTGCATGAAGAGAGTGCCTTTGCTTTAGCTCATTTTAACAGGATTACAGGCAGGCTGTGTTCAGGGTCTGCCAGCTCTTTCAGCTTGTGTCTTTCCTCCAGGCAACCTTCACATGCTCCTCACCAGCCTGCTGAGAGACAGCAACTGGGAGGGCTGTGAGCGTGCGACTTTGATAAATACACACACTCACTGCGATCACAGGGTACAGAGGAAATATTGTAGATTTGCATTGATGTTCTGGAAACAGTCTAGACCAACATAAGTAATGGGTTGGTGATAATGCGCATAGGACATTTTGTCCCTGTGCAACTCTTGTCCAAAAGAGCAGAGAAGAGGTTTGCACTCGACATATTCCTGTGCTGTTCTCAGCCCTTGAATGCAATCTACCACAATATGGAGAGAGCTTTTGTGTGAGACGGTCCAGTTGACACCTGCTTACCCTGAGAGCAGTGAATTTCAAGTGCCTCATTCAAGAAAAATACCTGACTGAAGAAAGAGTAATCTCACACTGGAGACAATGCAGTCTAGGGCCGCATTACCATATTTGTTTTCATAATTAGTTCTGACCCCCCAAAAAAATCTTTATCTGAAATCTTTCTTTAATCAAGCGACACATCTATGAATTAACAGTAAAACAAATTTTGTGAAACAACCATTTCACTGGTCATAAATGTTACGATCCCACTTTGTAATTCCTCTTTGGGGAAGTCTTTTTAGGGATAATTATTGAACAGGATAACCTCTGAAGGCATTATTGTGTTAACAGGTTAGATATAGCCAGGACAAAGAAATGGACTGGCCCCCTTAACCCTGTCACATCCTCATGCACTTTGTGCATTATAAAGAGTATGTTCCTGAGGTCAGAGGTCAGGCTGTGTCAAGTGGGTTGACTCTTCATGCAGTCTTAATTGAGTGTGTCCTGTTGAAAGAGCATGTGAAAGTGGTCGGGCATGTGCACTTACAGCTCTCCAGAATAGTGTATGATGAGACTTGTGAGAGAAAGTGTAAAATAAGGAAACTACGATTGGATGCTTACATAAACACCCCCACTTTCTCTTTATTTACCCCTTACCTGTTAATTAGTTATTTATCTGACTAATATTTCTTGTTATTTAATAGATATACTTATTAAGAAATCACTACGAAACTTGTGTATAGTTACAAGACTAAGGGATGTAAGTCTGGATTTGATGCTGGGTCTTGAAAGGGGTTTAGAATATTATATGTTTAGAATCATTTAGAATATTATACGTAACTATGAGAGCACTGAATAATGTTTATGTAATGATATGAGCAGGGCTGTTTGTAAATTTTTGGGGGCCCTAGGCAACATCATAGTCTGGGCCAATTCAACCATATCCTAATCATACCTCTCAAGTTGCAGACCACAAGGCCCCCTGTGAAAGCCTGATCTATCTTACCATCCTTTAGTGCCCAAATATATTATCATACAAATATACTTGTATATAATAAATTAATTTATTCATGATGATCCAATTTATTCTGGTCAAGAACACAGTGGATCTAAACTCTATCCCAGGAACACTGGGTGTGATATAATACAGCCTTATAAGCTGTAAATAACTATTTATATCACTTAAAACTAGAAATTTTGCTAATGTTGTTTAAAGTTGTTGTTTATGTAAATCATATATTTACATTTACGGCATTTGGCATCTCTTATCCAGAGCGACTTACAAGGTTATTGGTATTACAGGTAGGCCAACGTAGTGTTGGGAGTCTTGCCCAAGGACCCTTATTGGTGTAGTACAGACTGGCTGCCCAGATCGGGAATCGAACCCAGGGTCTCTCACATGGGAGCCAACGGTGTTACCACTGTACCACACCAACTAAAATTCTAAATATATCAAAATTCAAAAGAAACATAGCAAAACAGCATAAAATTATAGGTATAGGTCACAGTATACAGTCATAGTTGTGCACTGCATAAACAGTACCTTAATACCTAATCAATATGAAATTAATATTTAATACATTTGTACTGTTTACTGTAATTATAATGTCTTTTTTAAAAATTCAAGATGTCATAACAGTATATGTATTACTATAAAAATCAACTGGCAAAAATAAATCTAAAAGCTTTCCCTGTGGTATTAAAATTTATGATAACAAAATAATGAAAGAAGTAAAAATGAAGCTGTATTGTTTTTACTGTATTATTACAATACAGTCACAGCAGTCACATGACATTGAGCTGTAACTATTGTCCCAAAATTCCAGCTAAGCTAAAGCATTTACTTACTGTAACACATGCCTAAATCACTAAAGAAATTCTTGTGTGTATATAATGAGTGAGTGTGTATTATTATACCCTCAGTATAATAATAATTTTATTGCAGGAATGTGTTAACTTGTCATGCATGAATATTAAAATGAATGTTGCTACCCAGGGGTGACTCTTAAATTTAACATTAGTTGAGCATTGAGCAATGAAGTGTTGATGGACTTGGAGCTCAGGCTAAGTTTGTAGTGCAACAGTCATTAAAGACTCTCTGAGCAATGAGTATTTAAAGTGATATTCAAATGTTGCAACCTTCAGGGCGTCTACAAGTCCAGGCCTGATTAAGTATGACTGATATTAGTGATACAACACATAATGTATCCTTTATTAGAATGTCTCCTGTCCAGTCTCCTCCTCTTCTGCTTATTTCCATCACCACAGTGATACATTGTAATTTAAACAAAAATGAAAATGGCGGTTAGAAAAACAGAGGGGCTCCTGTATCTGTCTCAATTAAAGGGTTTTTAATCTGGGGGAGCTTCATCCAGGGGTGTTAATCGGGCAATAGGGAGAGAGACAGGAATTCAGAGATGGCACCATTACTCTGATGGGAATCCTGCTCTTGTCTATTCCCCATAACCCCTCCCAACCTCTCCCATTCTTTGCGGCAGTCCTCTTCACCCCTAGAACACAAACAGCCTTTGTGGATGGTGCTTTATTGGATGCCAATTTCCATGAAGGCAACAAGCAACAAATGCATTTGCAGCTGCACCCCTTTTCCAAACACACACACCACATTTGCCCCCACCATACAATAAGGTCAGTTCACAAAATCAGAAAATATATGCAGGCATACATGCACTTAGTGATTTACAGTTGAAAATTGCTTGTACACATACAGTGAAAACACCCCCCAGCACACACACACGCTGAGATTCTCACACACTGTGAATCACACCATCACAGCAAGAGGCACGCATACACATGCACACAGGCAGCAGTTTACACATTCTGCATCTTCTCATCATAATTAAAACAGAAGAAGGCTGCACAATGCTCTTTTGTCTTAGGGCAGCTTGGTGAAAGCACAGAGTGGGGCCGCTGCATGTTGATGAGCCATTCTGTCCATAAAGCGGCTGCATTAATAGATGACATAGCCTGAAATGGGCTCTACTTTCTCTCTTATCCCACACTGACAGAAGGATATGTAGTGTTTAAGAGGCTTCCGGCAGCACAGGGGTGTCATCAGTCAAAAAATTAGCACCAATAAATAGGCAAACTGAGCATAAGTGTGCATGTTAATGTCCCATTCTTGCTTAGTGTGTGTGAGGGAGTGTGTAAAGCTATCTCTGGCAACTAGGTGGCATCACAGAGCTAAAGCTGAGCCCAGGTTTTTTCCCTATAGTCTTGTTTCATTAGGCTCCATTAACATCTCTCATCCTAATTGCGTTCACACAGATCCACTAGTGGCTATGGATAGCTTAATAAATGTGACTAAGGCTATTTTTTAATATTGTTAGATAGAACCTATACTGCAGGAAAATTAGATTTCCATAAGATACGTGACTAACAAATATTTTTCACTTTACTTTGATATTGTTTCTACCTATCTACCTAATAAATAAATTCCAGATCATTCAAAACCATCTATTTTCATAGGGGGAGGACAAACCAACAATGCCATGCTCTGTCATTTGCACACACAATCACACACACACACAAACTGCCACCTCCTCAGAGGGGGCATTTTAAATCTGTGAAGTTTAAGATCCGCTGTTGGCACTCTGTTCAGAGTTCTCTCTGCGTGTGTGTGAGGGGCCTGCATATGAGCAAACGGATACCCACTCCAGTGACAACCCACAATTCCTCACAATACCCCCATTCTCCAGACTCAAAGGCTCCATCAGCAGCAGGGGGATGCGTTGCTTCCCGAGATGGCACACAGAGACTGGCATCAGTGCCAGGAAGCCAAAGGCCCAGAGGAAGGACCTGTACAGAGGGCTAGAAAAAATGACAGAGAAAAAGAGAGTCAGGGGAAGAGAGAGAGAGAGACATTTGGCCAAAGATGCCAAGTTCTTTGTTTGTGCCAATTACACTGAAGTCCCATTAGCCTGGGCCTTTGTGCCTTTCTGCTTGCTCTTATGAGCCACAGCCTTAGTTTTACTAGTGATAAAAGAAGCATTAGGTCTCAAGTTAGTGGGGATCAGTATGGGAGATAGCAGAACTGGGAAGTCACATATAAACATCACAACTTATTTTTTAGATAAATGTATTCAATTAGGTATTATTAAAATATTCATCAGAAATGTAGTGCTCTTGAGAATTGCCATGGTTCACACACACATACATCACTCAATCAGCTGAATTTGGGGATGTTTATGTTTTGCTTGTGGTATTTTTGTGTGACATAAAAGTGAAAAACAACCAAGGTAGATTACTTAGAGCCCATTCAGAGTGGTCTGGTAAAGCCTCGGTGAGAAAAGATATAGGTCGGCCTTCTCAAAGGGTCCATAGGGGGTGAGCAGGGTATTGAGGGGGCAGGGCTGACCTGGCAGGGGGGGTGGAGATAGAAGGCAGGTGGGGAGGTAACTACCACTGATCTAATGACGCCCCAAAACTTCAGAGCATGGCCCAAAAAAATGCAGCACCAATTAACTCCAGGGGTGGAGACACTTGATGGACAAGTCTGTTATTAGCATTTGAGAAATACTGCAGGGAATGAAAGAAATCAAAGGAAGAAAGTCCAGGCAGTAGACATTCAAGAGAAATGAATATGAAGAATGTGCTTCATTTGTACAATTGTGTCCTTTAGAATGCCAAAACACATATTTCTAAAATAAAGTATAAATTGTACAATCTTAGAGGTCTGAAGAACAGTCGGGTGAAAAATTTCGAGCCCCATTCAGCACATGTAAACTGTTTTTAATGGAGCAGATTTGCAGCTGAGTTTCATTTCAATGTAAATTTTAAAAAATGTAAATTTAATCAATTTACTGGACCTAGTGAACTAAATTTGCTTAAGTTATGCATAAATAAATAAGCTGGAATTTCATTTTATTGTAATCCATCAGGTAATCAGTAAAGCAATGTCCTAACAAGGTCCAGTCATTTTAGATGTTTCATTCAGCACATTTTTCAGGAATGTAATGTTTTAACAGAAAACATTATTATAAATTAACATTGCACATAATTATAAATATGTATAAACTATGTTTATTATAAAACCAGCAAAAGGTCATAGGAGAGCTATGGACCTGTTGCCGAACCTATTCACCCATATGTTAATGGTGACACTTCTGGCCCCTGACCCAAGACTAATTGAAGGCTTGACCTTGTTAACAGAGATGAGCCCATTGTGAGGATACTGGGGTGAGCTGAGGGAGGCCTCTGCCCTAAGGCTGAACCCCAGGGGACATTTACAATGTTTAATACCCACCTTATGACCAATTATGGCCATGTCCATTCCCCAACGACATCTTAAACACTATTCATTCACATGTTCTTTAATAAACTCTCTCAGACTGCCTGACTGGCAGTCAAACCCTTCAGTGGACTGTGAATATAAAGGAGGGATTTTTCCTAAATATTAGTTATTGTTTGTTTGTTTGTTTTTTAAAGCATGTCTGAAGATCTTTACGCTAATTTAAACTGATTATCAGCAGTTATTACTTTCTCTATGTAGCTGAATCTGTTGACCACAGATGGGAACCAGTCAATTAATAACAGGTGCAGCATGAAAGTAAGAGTATATCTCTACCTATATCTCTTAGGATTAGATAGTACTAAAAGCACAAAGGAATAAAATAAGTGATTCTTAAAAATCTGTAAATGTTATCGAAGTGTAAGTGTTTTAGCGCCATGCTAATGGCTGCAGCCTGTAAGACTGCTATTCAGACCTACAAGCATTCATTAAAAGGGGTTGAGAACCATCAAAAAATGCCGGTGGCAGCTGTTTGTTTATAGTTTCCCACGACTCCATGCCAATTGCTTATCGTCAGTCCGCCACTAGCTTGTCGTCTCTCATTAGCCGCCCCTCAGCAGACAAGAGCTGCGCTATGAAGACGGCGAGGCTACAGCTTCAAGCGCCGTTTAATATTCCAGCAACGAAGTGCAGCATCCTCCTCCTCTCACAAATCACCTTTCAGCCGCCATTAACTACTTCCATCAGGACCTGTGTACTCGCTATTCACTTCTCCTACAAGTCCTTATACAAAGAAACATTTGTGGAGATAATCTTTCA
>JAOVVF010000044.1:21746878-21767704 GCA_028565595.1 Duopalatinus emarginatus
TGTATATATGTATGTGTGTATGTATTAAAGACTTATTACTTATATACCTGTATTATATCTAGCTGCTTACACAATTATATAAGCAGCACTTGATGTTGTTCACTCACCTTAATTTCACCTTAATCTTATTCTTCATCACACAGTATAATTAGTGTCATCAGATCCACATCAGCTTTATATAAAGTCTTGTTGTGTCTGTATTATACAATACAATGTTATTAACAATAAACTTACAAAAAAATATATATTTTTTGTTTGTTTTTTCCCCACCATGTAAGAATGTTTACAGATTATTAGGTGTGGTTTGCAATCATCACTGGGAATTTTAACAAATTGATTTCTGTCCAAAATGCTGTTTGTTATTTTTTTTCCTATTTGCTTGTATTGTTGCATATGTCCAGCTTTTGCAATACAATCTATAGTCCTTTATTTATTTATTTATTTATTTATTTATTTATTTATTTATTTATTTATTTGTATGACTAATGTAAAATTATGTGATTCATTTTAATCTGACTTAGTAGTTAGGGGAATCATTTTAATGTTGTTGGTTCTGTTTTTAATTATTTAATAGTGATGTTCTGTGTGCATTTCTATTGCACTACCTTCTTTACTTGGCTTTACTTATAAATGAGATTCAGCCTAATTGTAACTATACAAACTAAGTCCATACAGACAAACATTCATTTTGTCTGCATTCTCTTACATTCTCTTCTAACACATTTTTTTAATATTTGCATAGTTGTTTTCAAAGCACGCCCTCAGTGTTTATGCGTACAAGGTTTTAATAATAATAGACTTGCTTAAAGCAATAAATACTTATTCTAGTGCAATATTTCTGCATTAGAATATGTATTTTATAATAAAATCATTAATAACTATTTTGGTACAACTCCACTTTTTTTCACCAAGGTCAAAATTAGTCTTTATCTTTTCATTATAATTGTAATATACAGTTTATAATATGGTTTAGGAGATGGCTGTATCTTGCTATCAACTCAAGATCTCAAGGACACATACCACAGGAATTCATAAAACATCCTTGCCATCAAAATGAGCATGTATAAGTATGAGCATTAGCATGAGCACACTTATTTGACCTTCGACGCTTGTTCTTTGTGTGGTCGTGGCGTGTCCTATAACCAGGCCGACGCTCAGCCTAGACTGTGTGTGTTTGTGCGCTATATGCACTTTCATGCATATAGACTGAAAGAGGGGGGGGGTTGACACGAACTCTCAGTCAGGTTGTTTAATACCCAAGTCAATTCCCAGACACCCCCTACTCTGAGAACACACCCATGCACAGGGTGACACACTCCCACACTCGAGCTCAGACAGTCTGGAGAACCCCATCTCATTTTCATTTCTTTAGCTCTGTCTGCACCCCTTTCTTTTCTTTATTTTAATTAAGTCCAAATTGCTAGTGTCACTGTGGAGTAGATCCCATGTTTGGGACCACAGGGCTTGCTTTTGTCTGAGTTTGGGGTCTCATTGGGTTAATCCTGAAGCTATATGTGATAAAATATAGGACAGTTTCAGACTTAAATAGCATCCAGCACTGCACGGTTATGGCATGTTTATGGCATTTTGGATTCTACTGTTTGCTTATTAAATATAAATATGATGCCTACTAAGTCTATGATACTGTGAAATGACAAATGTATATATTTAAGTTCCTGTAATCATATCATGCTATTCTCATGCTCTGAAGTTGATCTAATTGCATCAAATTTAAAAGCTGATCAAAATCAAAATCCACTGACCTATAATCAAGTACTGTAAATGTACTCAGTTTTCCCTAATTTGTTTAGAAGATCCGCTGAGTCAGCTAAACCACATTCAAGTACTGTCTGAAACAACAGCTGCATTCAATAAATGACTTTGTTATTTCGTGTCATTTAGAGTGGTGGAAGGAGCTCTTTATCACAGCCCTGCATTTCCTGCTCTAATATCTTTTCTAATTCACTCAATTCCACTCTTCAGGAGCTGTGTGTGGATATGTGATAAAATGTGCCACATCATATAATATGTGGTAAAAGAAGCCATAGTCACTGGGATTGAAAGGATTAAAATCCTAACTAATACTACTAGTATTATCAGTAATATTAGTATTAAGAATTCACATTCACTTATTCGAATTGAGCTTTGGATTATGTTGCTTCACAGTGTAATGGCAGTGATTCCAGCTGTCACCAAATACATTGCTGTCCAGAAGAAAATCAAATCACCAAACCCTTTCTTTTTTTCTCTTCTGAGTGTGTAAATATGAGAGAATTCTGAGGGTCTCTGGCACCTTGACAGGTTCTGGTTCTCAGACAGGATAGGTCATGTGTTACAGTGAGTTAAGGTACATTTGGGTTGAGTGCCCTATCAATGATTAATTTTTTCTTTGATTGGTAATTGTTTGAGGCTTGATTGACAGCTGAAGGGCCAATTCACCCCCCGTTTTTGGTTGTATCCCGCCAAGGGATGAGAGCACACTGAGAGGTCAAGTGACCAGCTGCTCTGCCACATAGCTCTTAATTTCAGGTGTTTAATGAGAGTGTTAAACGGCACACACAGACACACACACACAGATATACACACACACAAATTATGGGGAGCAAGTGCCACTCGCTTTTGGCATCAACATGTCTTTCCACATAGGCTTTTGGTGCTTCTACAAATCAAAACGTCAGAAAATCTAGATTAAGATTCAGTTTACGTTGTACAGTATGTTTAGTGGTGAACATGAGATCCATATGTGGCAAATCCACATTCATTATAACAGACACACTATCTGTTACAGAAATCACGTTTGGCTGAAAAACCCAATGGCATTGTTTTTGTACAAGTCATTGAATATGAATATAAGGTGCTCTCTCTCTCTCTCTCTCTCTCTCTCTCTCTCTCTCTCTCTCTCTCTCTCTCTCTTACTCTCTTTCTGTGCATGTGCATGTGTGCATGCTTTTGTGTGTGTGTGTGTGTGTGTGTGTGTGTAGCAGTGTTGTTCACTGCTGCAGACTCCTTGCTCGTCTATGTCAGTGCCATCCCAGTTGCCAAGGCAACCGGGAGGCAGCATGAAAGCTATAAAGAGAGGGAGTGATGGAGAGGTGCTGCATGGCACAGGGCCCACTCCCAGCAGTGTTACAACAACACCACAGAATGTATTCAAGCTCTGTATTTCTCACTGTTTTTTGCTATCTCTCACTCTGTGTGTGTGTGTGTGTGTGTGTGTGTGTGTGTGTGTGTGTGTGTGTGTGTGTGTGAGAGAGAGAGAGAGAGAGAGAGAGAGAGAGTAAATTGTTACACTAAAATAAAAATATTACCTCAATTCTCTGCTTGGATGGATAGTGGGCAGAAGATTGAAGTGTCTCAAGCATCTTAATACATTACTGAATCATTTATCTTCCATTCAGAACTTTTTGCAGTACCAGTACTGATGGGTTAAGAGCTTTCATCTTTAGAACAGATGGAATGATAATGAAACAATGTTTTACTCTGTGTGGATTCAAAGGTAGGAACGCAGTATCTATGTGATCTGCTTCTTAAAAATCAAACACATTATCAGCAGTGGAGAACCTCCAACATTCCCACACTCGCTCAGTCTTAAGTCCCTGTGCATTAGCATAGAGTCTCATTAATCAGTTAACAGCACTGCCCATTCTTTCTACTCACCAGCACACTACTCACCAGTCTTCTCCTCCATGATAAAGAAAGGAGGCTTTATATGTTCTGAGTTTAATGTTCAGAGAAGTTTGAGTAAGGGTATGCATATTAAAAATGCCAGACAACGACAATATCCTTGAACTTGAACCCCCTTAGGTCCCCTTGACCCCAGACCCATCCCTCATGCTCCTCCCTGTCGCCCCCAAAAACTCCCATTGTTCAGCTGTCGGCATTAACTCTTCACACCCTCCACAGGCTCTTCTCTCCTAACAGCAGGGCCTTCGTCATTCACGCCAGAACAGTGGGCCACAGAGACCCCGTCTACATGTGAACGCCCCACGGGACAGTTTGTTTTCCCATAATCTGAATGCACAGGGTAAAATCTGTTCTCACACCCTCCACTTTAGGTTTCCTTCTTTTGTTTTACCAGAGTGACTTTAGTCGCTGTACCCCACTGGAGGGATTTGCAAGCCAGACAGACAGTGACTCAGACACTTCTCACAGCTGGAGTATGGCAGTCAGTTTGTAGGCAATCACTCTGTAATCCTTATGATTATAGTAGAAATGAATTTTGAATATGATCTTAAATTGAATAACACTGTTGCCTTTATTTTATTTAGGCAAATTTGTTGTAATTTTGTATTTCACTGATGTACTTCTTCTTTGGTTGGTTGGCTGGTTGGTTTGCAAATGTACAAACCATTCTCAATTCAATATCAGCAGAATTGGGCATGGAAATTAATAGGCCATATTACTACATCTCCCTTTCACACTGAGACAAAAATAAACGTATCACTGTTCTCTCTCCCATTGCTAGTTAATCTCTTTAACAGTGTGAGATTTGTAATAAATAACAGTATCATGCACATCATTGAAATCAATGACAGTTAAATTGTCATTTGATCCTACAGTGGAGTCATAATTCCAGGATTCAGAAAGGCTGAGACTAAAAGAAAAAGAATATGTCTCCATTGGTTTCCAGGTAAAGAAAAATTACAAATGATTGTTGTAAGGAGTTGTAGGTACACTCTGCTAGTTGCTTTATGCAGTGAGGTATTGTAGAAATGATTGTTTGAATTAGTCTCTTAATGAAGAGAAGTACACACATTGAAGAGGAAGAAAGGTGGTAGGAGAGGGCTAGACCACCACAAGTGATGGATGACGGCTGTCTTTTAAAAGGGGCTTCTGTCTGGAAATATTTCCCAGCTCCTTCAGAAGAACGTATTGGTACTCCAATACAGAATCAACCACTTGACTTACAAAAAAGGACACATTGATACACTAAACTCTTGCACACACTCATTTACATGCTCTCAATCATTCAACAACTATGTCATTAGCAAATATTTGTAGGGTTTGCATGCGTAACGTATTAGATTGTTTTGGTACTAAATGCAGTTCAATAGTTTCGATACAGGTTTGTATTTAGAATTGATTTGGGGTTGTTCTTTTAAAATCTTAATCCAACAACATCTAATTAATCCTCGAGGTAATGTTTTATAGTAGAACCAGTAGGGTTGTAGTCCTATTTTCACCAGTCACTATCATTTTCCATTTCCAATTTCCATCAGTTTTAATTTATACCCCAACAACGATACAGATTTTTATATAAGGTCATCTCTGTGCTCTAACATGGTCTAATGTGAATAATTTGTAACCAAAGTGTACTTTAATGTTTTCTTTTGGCCTAAATCTAACCAGTTTTATAAGCCGTCTTTGCTCTTCTTCAGTTTGCCATTTTGATGGGCAAAGGTGATTTTTTTTTTTGTTCTCTTACCAACAGCAGGTGATAACCACTATATTAACAATCAAGGGCTTATTCAGAAATTAAAAGAGCAAATCAACTGCTCACTCTTGGCACAGGGCACTGCTCAGCCCATGGATGCTCTTTTGGTGTCCTGGCAACTGGTAAACAAGAGGATAGAGAGAGAGCTTCTCGGAACTGTTCACATAATGGACTCCTGAACGCTGGTGCTTTAGCATGCTAATCATGCTGGGAGAGAGGCAAGTACAGCGCTCAGGCGACAAACCACCTCAATAAACACACTCCATCAGGACTCTGTCAGCACGAGATAACCAACATGTCTTAACACATTAACATATTAGATATTTATAAAAATGACACACAAACCAGATACAGATTTTGTATTTCAGTTCACAGAAAAAAAAACAAGTGCATTTTAAAAAATGCTTACTGGATGCAGGATAGGAGATGTTAATCATGAATTTTGAGCTCTTCAATTTCATTTATATAATGTCATCACTGGACATGGTCACAAAATTTTTGAATAATGTGTTTGTTCATAACATTAATCTACAGTACAGAACTGCCGATCAAGAAGGAATAAATAGCACACACTTATGAAACCATACTATTTTTAACAATACATTGCACATCATGTGTCCACTGATATTTACAGTATTTATGTGCTTTCCACAACCTGAGAATTAAATAGCTGTACTGTAAAACAAAATGAAGCATTTGCTGATAGCAAGAGGACTTGCTGGCTCCTGCCCCATAGGTGACCCAGCTCTGAATGAGGCATGAAGTATAGAAGCCAAGGCTAATCCTGTTATGTGCCTTCTGTTGCCTTGTGCTATTGACTCACCCAAAAGTGCTTTAATATCAGCTTTATTACACTCTACAGTACACTCTGCACCCTGCCTCTTGGCACATAGACAACTGAGATTAGGGTTTTTAGTGCATTTACAAAATAAAGACATGTCACCATCCATATCAGTTTATGGCCTTGTGTTAAACATGTATGTATGTATGTATGTATGTATGTATGTATGTATTTATGTATGTAAGTATGTATTTCTGGTTCTATTAGAGAAAAACTGCTTGTCTAGCCTGGTGTGTTACTCCCAAAACAAGTACAACAGTTATATTGGACACATCATAAGAGCATTATCATTATATTATTTGCAACATATATTAATGTAGGTGTCAAGTCAGTTTACTGCAAATGCCTCAGCTGTAAACATCCATGGCATTGGCTGTAAAGCCTGGCAGTGTATGTATATGAATCAGAAAGGTCCATCTAAACATATTAAACTGATGTGCATGTTTGATCGTTACATTTCTAATAAGTACAATATATTGTGCATCAGTGTATCATATTAAACAATATCCCTGTTCATATTAATGAAATAGAGTAGTGTATGCAGTAAACTTTATTGTATAGTAATACTTGAGACAGAACTATAATGAGATTGAAAACCTCAGCACTATTTTCTGTCACGGTTTGTCTAACAGAAATGCACATCGCTCCTTTGTAAAATGTAACATTTTATTGCAGGACAACGTCACAAATGGTCTAGTAACATAGTTAATGATGTTAGTCTTAACAAACAAGTTCCCTACCTCAATATACATACATATATATATATAAACACTCTCAGCACTGTGATTCACATACATTGCATAGTACTCTTGTCTTGTCTTTATGGACATCAATGTCCATGATACAACAAAAGTGGTTCTCGAAATCAATTGCACAATCCTACTATCAAATACAAATATATTTGCATAGATTATTAAAAACAAATGTTTGCCTCTGCCCAAATTTTATTATGATTATTTAACTTTAAACAGTTTAAATGAAATAGCATATCAGAAATGGGATTACTACTAGTAGAAGTACTGTTGATAATAATAATAATATGTAATAGTAGTAATAGTAGTGGTAGTGGTAGACGTAGTAGTATTTCACATATCTTTTAATGAGCTGTTCCAAGTAAGTATTGCATACTTCTCATTCAGATTGCATAGACGAAATAAAATAAAAATAAATAGCATAGATGATGGTAAAGTATGCCATAGTGTTTCTTTTTCTTATGTCCACCAGTATTGTACAACATTGTTTTTAAACTTAAATAAAGGCGGTTCCATCTGCTCAGGACAGGTCCTGCACTGATCATTAATGATTGCCTGACCAACTCAGTTGCATAGAGAATAAAGACAACAGCTCTCTCTATACCAGATGTGTAAATGTGAACACACAGAGCTGTTCAATTGTAGTGCAGTAACCCTTCACTGCTTCGGTGGGTCTCACGTTCATGATCTCTATACCATTAGTTCAGCAGGATACTGTATGACTAAATTAATATTTAGCTACTCGTTTTGATTGTAACATTACAATTTGATTAAACAGTGTCATTGTTATCATGGCAAATGTTCTCAAGACTTAACAGTGACTTTAAATATAAGACAGGAGAAAGGGAAGAAAGAAATGTTACATGAATGTTTAAAGTGCTCTATGCTAAAGATAGAAGGATTTTGTTCTAATTAGCTGTCTAAGCAGATTTGAGCAGGCGATTGTCTTGAGTGGGGTTCATACACATACATGCATACGTAACATTTTAAATGCATTTAAATCAGGTAAGATATAAATATTGTACAAAACATAGCACTTCATATTGTAGCAAACTAGTCTGAGATGATATATTTGAAAGCAATTTCACTTATAGAATTTGTTAAAATGTCAGTTTATAATAAACTCTAAATTAGATAAAGAAAAATAAAACAGTAAAATGTAAGCCATTTGTAAGCTTAAATAAAATGACAAATCGTGCAGAACAGAAATAGGCATTTAAAGTGCTTCAGTGTTATAATGTTGGGGCACACAATTAAATGGTGCAGACATCTGGGTCAAGTATTTCATCACTAGGCACTGATTTGTCATCGCTGATCAGATGTCGTTTATAAAAAAAAATCATCTTGAATTCTTCCATCACCTAAAAAAGAAAGAAAATTATTAGATACAATATTGGGAAACATTTGTCAATGCCACAGTAATGCAGTAATGTAGCTTTACCCATTGATCATCATGAAAAAACTGTATTCACTAGCACCATTTGTACAACATTTACATATTTTTCAAATCCTTTTAGATTAGTACTGAATGCAACATAAGGAATAGCTCAGGCACCAGAAGCAAGTGCCAGGTGGAGATTGAGGATAAAGTTGAAGGTGTCTCAGCGCTTGGTACGCTCTGAGGCTAAAGCAAAGACGAAGCATGTGATAGATCCTAAGTCTGCAGTGCTGAGGTGGAGTAAGCCCAGCCTCCGCTGCACAACTCAGACAAGCAACTTAAAATATTAAGGTCAAAGGGGGAAACAGGATAGTGAGCAGACCAGCATTATCATTGCAAATATTACTAGGACCTTTACTTCTGGTTCAGTACACATTGATTAGAAATGGGATTACACTGGGCTAGAGTCTGATTGGTTCTGACTTCTTCAACTACTTTATCTTCAGAGGTTTGTCAGCTTGCAATCATAGACCAAAGAAAGCAATCTGAGTTTCCTTAAAATCGTAGCTAGGTAACAGGAAACGCAGGTGTCAATATGCTATTATAACCGAAAGGAAACCCTTTCTGATGTATCACTGAATGTAGCATCTGACTGCGGCTGTGGCAGTAACTGCAGGTGATAGAAAACAGAAAAAAAGAAAGGCTGTGGTGAATTGGGGTGAGAGGAAGTACAGACAAGTGTTGAGAATGATGGTGAGGGTATGCCACGGCGACCGTAGGAAATAGACGGCACACTGTTGTCATTGTACACCGAGCTGAATGAGGTGAATTTACACCCGCAGCACGTGTCCTGTTAAAGCTGGGCAGCAGGACTGGAAGAAGAGGAGGGGAAGAGGGTGTCAGCACTATAGAAAGACTGTCTGTTCAGATTCTGGGTATGTTGGTGGGCACAACTATTTTGGAGCCAAATGCGGCACACTGAATCCTCACTTTTATATATGCAACCCTTCTTTTCAGTTGCTCCATCATTCATTCTTTCTTTTTTTTTATTTTCTTTCTTTCTTGATTTCCCTCTCACTGAATGAATAGCAATTGCAGTGCTACTGTGTAACTGCTCCCCTCCCTTCCCACTCAGGCCTGAATGGGGGTTGAATTGAGCAAACAGTCGGCCTGTCAGCTCAATAGGCGGTCTGGCCATGAACTTCAAGTCCTTCCCAGGCCCTCGGCATCACTGGTAGAAGGAGGGGGAGGTGAGACGGCAAGGAGGGGTGTATAGACACCCTCAGACTTTGGGGGGCCCTGGGTGCCCATTTTCTTTGCGGGACTCGGTTGTTTCCAATACTGGTGCCTGCGTGGAGAGCAGGAGACCAGCTGCTTGGTTGTCCCGAAAGGAGGGGTAAGTGTGTGTGCAGACATGAGAGTGTCTGCCCCCTTGCCCATGCCCTACTTGCCTCCCAGCTATACACACTCTCACACACGCTCCCAGACACAAGGTTCCACTGCACCCTTGCTCCCCATCATCTACTCGCTAGAGCCAGCCTCTGAGGCGCTGCTGACAGTATTGTTTTAACCGTGCATAATTTCCTCAGGCCTCTCTAAGCCAGGCTCATCCACCACATTACCGCTTATTTACTGACACAATTACACCAGGTTTTTATGATTTATAGAAATCTGTTAAATGTTTTTTACATGACTTAGGAACTGTTTACAGAGTAGATCTTGTAAGTGTAAAAATAACAGAATGGAATTTAACCTAATTTGAGACTTCTGTAATTGTTAACACTGTGTAGACAGACAGCCAGGGCAGAAAGAGAAAGCTCTCCAAGTTTAAATATTTTACACAACCACAGCATTGTCTTGATGTAATATTGTTTTGCTGTCTGTTGTACTCTCTCTAGACCTCACACTTACTGCATCTCCTCTCCTCTGCTCTGTCTGTGCCTGGAGTGTGCCACTTACACTGCACTATATCAACTGGGCCATGGTATGTCTGGACCCAAACAAAGGCAGCTCTCTGAACAAATTTGGGACAATGGGCAGCATTGTTTTTCTGCTCTCATTTTGCTAATCGGACCCAGCCGACTGGAACTGGTGTTTTACTTGAGCAGGTATTAAACTTAAAGCATGCTGGTCCTGGTTTGGATATAATGTACATGTGCTCATGTCTAATAAAAGACATACAATTTTTGTAATAATTTAGTAATAACCAGCACAATGCTTAAATTTGTCATAATTTTTCTGTTAACTGTACATCTTTGTGCACAGCGATGCTCTGTAATGTAGTGCCCACATATGTAAGAAAAAACTCTCAATAGCTTTCTTCAAAATGGCAGCTCGCCATCTCAGTGCCTGGCATGTAGGCGAGGAGGGCAGCAAAATCCTTGATGTTCTATTCAATTCTTTTGCCTGCAGATGCCCACTCTGACTCCCCCATTATGATGGCAAATGATTTAATACAGGCGAGTACAAAACAAATCCCTGCCCACTTTGGTGCCAGCGACATGTGAAAAACATCTGCTGTAATAAAAAAAAATAATCTGTGTGCTGAAAGGAGAAGGAGTTTGTCTTATGCATGTATGCTTGTGTGTGTGTGTTGGGGGGGTGTGAGGATGTGAAATGGAGGAGAGTGATGGTGGGTCTACCTGCTTGTTCTTCCTCCCTCTTCCATTTCATGCCAGCGCTCTCTAAGATGGTGGTGAAGCGTGGATTGCCGCTCTTCACAAGAGGAAGGGGCAGGCAGGCAGGCAGAGAGAGGAGGGGCTGAGAGCAGCAATCCATAGTGGGGCACAGAGCGTCTCAACGCCAACCTGCCCCTCCTCCTTAACATCCTCCATGTTTTCCTTCGCCTTCACTGGCATCTTTTCGACACAGAGATTGGACGCCTGTACAAAAAGGCGAAAAAGGAAAAAGGCCGTGAAAACGTAAACATGAGTTTGCTGGGCTGGAAAAGTATTAGAGGGTACATCCAATCAGACATGTGCACACATGCTCACACACACACACAGACACACACACACACACACACACACACACACACAAACACCTTTTAATGTCTGTTCACATGGTACAGTCTGCCCTGGAGCATGCAAATGACTTTCATTATGCAAATGCATGCAAATCAGACTCAACCATCTGAGAATCAAGGCTGGGAAAAAATCTACACACAGAGACTGAAAAGAAAGAGAGCAAGGCATAAATCCTTTTTGCGTGGCAGCAGAATGCTAACGGAGGGAAACGTGGTGGGAAGGACCAACAGTGGCCCAGGGTGAACAAAAAACGATTTCCGCTGTCTGTGCGAGATCACACAATCAGTCTCTTTCTCTCTGCTTCCTTCCATATGGTATGCATTATGAGCTTTAAATGAACACACACCAGTACATATCTACCACTATAAAAATGGCTGGGGTTTTTGGTAGGCTTTAAATTACATAGCACTGCAGCAGCCACATTTTTGTTGTTATTGTTAAATGACCTTGTAGTTATTCTAAAGTCCAAGAAATGAGTTCTGGCTGTAAAATGCAGTTTAAACCAGCAGCACTCTAATATCACATATCACACTATATCACACTCTCACTTGTCTTAATGTACTTATCAGAATTTACCACAGAGACAGCTTTATTTTCTTTCCTCCCCCAGATTTGATTTGGGATTCTGAAACAGTGTTTATATAATATAACATGACAAATACAATGTGAAGTATATCTAGATATCAAAATGCTCAGAATGCACGGAAAGGCTGAATGAT
Source organism: Duopalatinus emarginatus (assembly GCA_028565595.1). Classification (NCBI taxonomy): domain Eukaryota; kingdom Metazoa; phylum Chordata; class Actinopteri; order Siluriformes; family Pimelodidae; genus Duopalatinus; species Duopalatinus emarginatus. Next base: position 21,759,029 of record JAOVVF010000044.1, read on the forward strand.
AAATATAATAGATTAGATCGAAAGCCTGATAGAAGCTTTTATATTGTTTCACCATATGAACAAATGGGCTTTCTTATTCCTTTAGATAGATGTGTCATATTAAAAGGTGAGACTTGTTTTAAGGTTGGAGGTCCAGTGCAGACTGAGTTTTGAGGGGGAAAGAGTGTGAGAGAGTTGGACAGGATAAAGTTAGAAGCAGAATTAAAGGGGTGTAGTCCTGCTGAATGGCAGCAAACCGTCTCTAATTGGCACTTGACATTTTTTGTAGCGGCCCTCTAAAGTGGGCCTTCTCTTAAGCCCTCTCCAGGCCCTTGTTAGAAAAATGCCTTATGCAAATAGAGTGAATAGGGACTATTGTAAAGCCTCTGACATTAACAGCTGAGGTAACAATGGGATTGTATGCTTTCAGTGGACCTGTAGGTGTGTTAGAGCGTGAGCCGGACAATTGGCCAATATGTGAACAGCCATCCAACTTATGCACAGGAAAAAGCTAATTTTTGCAGACTGAGCACAGATTCTGTGCTGTGAACTTTTGACAAAATGGCTCATTAAACCACATTCTCCAGTATCCACATTTAGACAATAGTGTGGTGTGCGCACTTATCTAATGAATACAACTATGCCATTTTTAGGATCTTTAGTGTACTTCTGATCATTTCTAATGATACCAATGATAAAGAGGAATGGCTCTATGAAATAGGTTTCTTTTTGTTTTGTTTTTGCACAGATATGAGGTCTGTATGACGACCTTTTCATAGACTTCTCATATGACCTGTACAGTTCTGACCTTCAATGCTGACCTGCTCTACTGCAGTTACTTAATTTAATCTCTGTTCTATGAGTGCATCAGTTGACTTTGCCAACTGCCTAGTACATTCACATCTCAACAGGGGTGACAGTAGCGCAGAGGCTGGAGGAACTAAAGAGACAAGCATTTAGTCCTTAATTTCCTGTCCCACAGTGCAGCTTTCAGTCTCAGTTGGTGTGTTTGAAAGAAAGAAGGGTAACGACAGGGGTTGGCTAGCTTTGCTCTAACCACAACTCAGCAGTTGTGACTGGATGGTATTGAATTGGTAGTAAAAGAGCCCACTGAGTCTGTTTGACAAGTGAACTAACTCTGTAGACAGTACAGTTGACTGAAGAGGGGAGAAGAGGGGAGGAATACAATTATTGTTTATAGAGCATATGTTGGCTTGCTAAACAATTTTCCAGTTATTCGAAACCAGTAGGTTTTCAAAACTGCTGTTCTACGTACCAGTTAATGTTGTTGTTCAAAGTGCATATATTGGTTTATAAGTATTAATCCATAAAGAAAAAGCCTGTCATTTTCTCCATGTATATATAAAACATAAAGGGTGCAGGGTTGAGGGGCTTACAATGATCCTCTAGCCTGTTTACTAGATTTTGGGGTTGCCCTGACATTACATGTTAGATACCAGGGCATACAGTACAGAATGATATGTTATTCTTGTGTTGCACAGGTAAACATCAGTGTGTTTGTAATGTGCAGAAAGCGTAATACAAAATGGAATTGCTCGTTTTTTTTCCCTCTTACTATCAATGCTAATACAGTGTGTGATGCAGTAGCTGCATTGCAGCAGGCAGCCCTGACCGTGACCGATCAGCTGATGCCGCTGTTTATTACATGGCCAAGGGCAGAGACTGTTTATGTAAAAAAGCACACATGAATGCTTCATATGAGCTGACTATCACTGAGCCCTTGTTTATCCAAATTATAGCACATAGTAAACAGTTATGCAAGCTTACATATCCTTTCTGATTGATCTCTTTTTCTCAAATTAAGCCGAGCAAAAACATTTGCCTAATAAATACATGTATGTACGAATGTAAACGTGGCCTTTGACACTGTGATGACCAAATATAGTCTTAAATTAACAATCGCAGTTGAATCACCATAACAGCTTGCTTAAGCGTCTCATTATGAGCCCTGTAGAAGAAAAAAGAGATATTTACCAGCTTGAATCTAAATAAATAATGCATCCTGTCCAGACTCAATGGTGTAATTCTGAATGAGTTCAACAGTAAAGATGTGATGATCTGATTAGGCAGAGACCTCCAGCGGTCTCTGGTTTCTATGCTACCTGAAACTGTGGGATTGTCCTCCTAATAGCAGCTGTCAGGAATACAGTTCTGGGTCAGTGGCTCTGACCACTGGCTCAACATGAGGAACATAAGAGCTTTTAGATCATTCACTACCATCTTATCTTTACTAGCAGCCTCTCTGCCTATATTGTTTATTTTGGGTCTATTCCAGCCCATTCACCTTTAAACAAGCTACCGCTTCCATCAGCAACTTTAGAAAGCCACAAGAATAACCTACCTCAAACAAGTGCTTACCCATGGTTTAAATACTCTTAAGGCATTGAATTGGCTGTCATGTTTGCTTGGGGGAACTATGGTCCTAAAATATAACAAAACAGTGATCAAAAAGCCAAGAATTTTAATTTTAATTTCTTTCCTACAGACTATTCAAATATGTTTTTCAGTTTCCTAATCATCTTTGATGCAGAAATATTTAACTAGTGAACTAATCCGTCTAGAACATGGTGTACTGTGTTGAATACTATAAAGGCATCTGTGAGACTCAGTGGCCATGTGACAGCAACATTAAGCTCCTGCCTGCATTTCATTGTGTTCTGGGATCAGGAGATTAAATGTGATCATGTTTGTCCAGGCCACATTGCGATGTTCAGAGAAATCAAAGAAATACGGGCAGGTGTTTTGTGATTGTATTTATATTTTACATTAAGTCATTTGAAAGACTCTCTTATTTAAAGTGACAGATCTACTAAAGTGTACTGAATCTCTGATGAAGTAAAGCAGAACATCTGAGTGGTCTCTGTATCAACTTATACAGCATAGTGAAAAGCACCTTACCCATTCTGTTTCTTCTGGATGCCATTTCATGCAGTGGGTTTTGTGAGAAGAGAAAGGAAAGGATGGGTTGTGGAGTGTTGGATGGGTGTGGCCTTTCAGGTGTGTAATGGGATTCTTGTTACTTTCGGTTATCTAGCTTTATGAAGAACATACATCACTCATACAGCTAGATAACCAAAGATAACAGCCAACCCCTTCGGCCAACCATCTCTTCCAGCCACAGGGGGGAAATGAGAAACTCAGATTCAGCCCTAAAAATAGAGAAGCTTTTGATTAACTCTGCAATTAGGACTCTGTGAATTTAATGTGTTTTAACAAAACATTAATTTAGTGTAATTTAATCAGAGCATAACTGGTTATGTTTGAAAAATGTCATAGGTTCAGAGGTAGATAATTATGCAATCATTTACTAATCAACAGAGAGTAGTACAGTATGCTATTTTCCCCCAATATTTATAAATACTTATAAATAAATGATGTAATGTTCTCTTGGTTAATGTGACAGATTTTTTAAATGTATTCTTTCTCAAATCTTTACAAAACTGACAAACTGTGTTAAGGACAAGAGCCAAAACAAATAGCCAAAGTCACATCTATCTGAAGACATATACAGACCCCACTACCTGCTCTTTATTTCACAGATGATGCGAAAAGAACAGATGCTGATAAAAGTGCTGGTGCCTGTTTATAAATGAAAGGACATTTACTGAGCTCACAAAACGGTAAAGACCAATGGTGTTGTTTTTCCACAAATTCACCACCAAGTCTATTTGTTTATCTAAGGAAAATCCCTCTCTTTCTCAGTCTTTCTGACCCCCCCCCCCCCACACACACACACACACACACACACACATACACACACAGTGCATATGCAAATGAGTTGGTCCAATTAAAGCCTTTGTGCAAGAAGCCATTCCCCATTACCGCTTTGAGGTGTTGTAATCAGAAAGAGTGAGAGTGAGTGAGTGAGAGAGAGCGAGAGAGAGAGCAAGATCATAATCATGCAGTATAGCTTTCTGTGCCAGCCAAAATGGCAACATTGGGTCAAGTTCAAACGTTTTCATTTACACTATGCTTTGTCCATTTCCCATCTAATTATTTTGCTAATGTCCACAGAATGCTGTTTACAGTACAAACTGTGCCAATTCTATCTGTTCCTGATTAGCCTAGACACCTATGTGACATTAAACAAGGAATTAAGGATCTATGCAGCAAACAATTTTCACAAACCACTGACTCACAAATATGCTACACATTCTATTCACAAAAAAAAACTTCTGACAAATTCCACTTCATTTCCTAATACAGCAATAATAACAATAATAATAATAATTATTATTATAATCATTATAATAATAATAAATGGATGAATGAATGAATGAACGAATGAATGAATGAATGAATGAATGAAGAGAAAACTGCAGAAAATTAAATCCTAAACACTCAAATTTGTCAACAGATTTAATTGTATTTTTTTGGCATTATAATATGAGGCTATAATTACAAAATGAACAAATATTTAACAATGTTTACTATTAATATTTGCTCAACTGTGATATGATTTTAAAGATGATACTGATGTATTATTATTATTATTACAGTTATTATTTTATTATTAATAATTATTATTTATTTATTTTATTATTATTACTCACTTGCTACGCAAAGACTTGCTACTAAAAGATTTTTTTTTCTAATAAAAATACAGATTCAGTGTGTTTGTATACACTGCACCATGATAGTACCATGATATTTTAATGTAGACAGAATTTCGATTTCATCCCAAGCTCATTCAGTGGCTGGATTTCAGCCGCTGGACAATCTGCTGTCAATCAAAATCTCCCTCACCCAGAATACTCCGTGATTGGCTGAACTGTGGATGAGGTGTTATGCAGCATCACTGGTCCAGCGTCTCTGCTGTTATAACTGTGTAATAAATAAAATAAATACACAAACACTAGTGTTTTATTAATGAGTCTATTTGCATATTAAATAGTAAGAACAGCAGATTACAGGAGCTTTGTTTCTGGTCGGCTTGTCTTTTTCTTTGGCTTGGATTGCTGTCCCTTCACACGACACTATTTAACAGCATTTACATGACATGCCGTGAGTGTGATTGTTTTTCCTTTATTTGCTGGCACTCCTGTAGCGTTTTGTAATCACGAATGGGATTTGCTGGTTCATGGATTTACTGGTAGGGGCTGAATTTGGTTTCTGCAATCTCAAGATGAAGTCTAGAGCCACGTGCTGGACTGTGAGCTAGTCTAATAATAAAATAATAACTCGTTTTAATCAGCTTTGGCTGGATGGTTTAGGACACGATGTGCGGTTAAGAAAACTGAAATTATAAAATGGCGAGGGACATTACCTATATCACGGGCTTCTGTTCTTCAAACTATATCATGAAGATTCTGCAAAAAAAGAGAACAAAACAGCTCATATGTCGTATTTGGAAGAAACTGGCTTATTACACCCAATGTTTTAGTACTAATCCCCGGAACTGTATTTGTACTGTATTTATATGTGTGTTAAGGTGTTTTATGATATTTAACATCATTTCATGAAGTGGAATGATCTTTTCGTTTATTTAGTAGACTAAATATTACTTGAATATTGTACCTGGTAAATTGTGGTACAACATTTTGTAGTAGTAGTGGTTGCGTGTTTGTGTGCGTGCGCGCGAGAGAGAGAGAGATCGCCATTTTTCCTACATGCGCTGTACTGGTCCTTGATATTGCTTTGTTAAAAAAAAGTTGGAAAATTCCTGTTAACTGGATACAAATGTATCCACATAGTAAACCATGTATTAGGCTGTTATTATTATTAACCATGACTAGTCTAATGTTCAGTTGCATTGTGCTTGGAGGCCTCAGAGCCTCTGGATTAAACTCTAAACACGCGCTATGAGGAGGATTAAAGCGCGCCATACGCATACACATACTCTCTCTCTCACACACACACACACACACACACACACAACATAAAATCAGACCTATGTTCATTAAGCAAGCCTAAAGAAATACGAATATATGTGCATTAAATATTTAAAGTCAAAATAAAGGAGATTGTCGTGTTGTGCAAGGTTGAATGGGCGATATCACTGTTTAACTGAAAACCTAAATTACCATCACAGCATTGCAAATTAACAGGTTATAGCAGTTACATTATATACAATCTAATGATTTGAATACATCATGGTTAAGAGAATAGGTCTATTAAATGCTGATGGTATCCAAGATGCAGATGTTAGTTTAGGTATGCCATTTCTTGAGGATTACATTAAGTCAAGGCAGCGGAGGAGGACATAGCCTATTAATTCTGGTATTTCTTTCTACACTCAAATATGGCTTAATGCATGCAAAAAGTTGGCAATATAAAAGTCGGTTTCACTAATAACCAAAACCCTTAAACACGTCTTAGAGCATCATCAGGCGATCTAACCCACCTGGTGTCCCTGCACGTTGTGGATTCGGTTTAACTAAAGGTTAAATAAGGATGTTATCCGAATCTATAAACATATATCACAATATTTATATGCTGTTTTATATCCTATAATAGACCGTATTTATAACGGCACGCGGTTGTGTTGCGTGGCGCGTGTCCCCTGCACCTTCCGCGAGCGCTGTGTAAAAGGCGAACGTGCATCGAAGCACGTTTCTTCCTCTCGAGCTGCTGTTTTAAATATGATTCACATTATGCAGATAAACATAGTAAATACTCACGGGTTTCTCTGTAAGACGGACTGCTCTGCGGCTCAGAACGCCTCGCGCTTGCCAATGTCGTCTCATGTTGGCTCGTGCGCTGCGAGGCTGGGGCTCCGCGTGACGTCGCAGCAGCCCCATCCATTCAGCATCTGTGGCTAGCCCTCCGTTTCTACACCCATATGTCCCATTCAGGTGTCCATCTCCTTCCGTCCGGAGAGTAAAATGAGCTACATGCACGTCCCGCTTCTCCTTTTCTTCTTGTTCTTCCGAGTATGAAACGCTGTTATGAACCTCGTGGTGCAAGTCAAAAAAAACATATAGCATCTCTAAGCCCCGCCCTCATGACGCCATGCAGTTGGTTTTTAGACCACGCCCTCTTTGAGTTTGAGTCTATTCCCACGTTATCTGCTAAATAATTGCACATTTCTACCTAGTAAAATGTCATTACAAAGCAATCGAGGCTACTAGTTTGATATGTATTATTATTGTTGTTTTTGCAAGGAAATAATTTAATAAAAAAATATATAAATAATACAACAAGCAATTAATTCCCATATGTGGTATATGGTGCTCGGTACACAGTGATTGGTATATTGGGATTGATACAAAATAGTCGTTTATGTTTATTTTTACTACATATGGCAACTATATATTTTAAAGAAATAAAATATAACCTTATAACATTTTAATAGAAGATTTTCAATGTCAAATTTCTTAATAAAACTTTGACTTTCAGGCTTCTCTATAGCTCAAACCCAATGCCTAAATCAAGTCTGCTTCCAGTTTCTCCTTTTGTCTCTGCTCTTTTTCTCTGAGAGTCTAGGAATGTGGCCACTGAATTGGCGTTTGTGAGACCGTGCAAATCAGCTTTAACTGTCAGAACCGAGGGCAGAACCCAGACAAGGGCGCAGAAAAGGGTCTGGGCTGGTTGATTATCATAATAATCAGATCATGGGGATAAAAAAATCTCCTTTGAATAAATTAGTGGTTCAATAGGAGGCGCGACTGCCAAATAGATAACTTTGTCAGAGACCGTTGGTCGGGGTTTCCTATAACTCCGTGTGGTTTTGAAACTTTAGACGTGGTTTTACATTCACAGTGCGATCAGCCGTTTCATTTGTGCTCCCAGTTTCTTCACAATGGCCCACAGAGAGCAGGCTTTATCTCAGAGGAGTCATGACTTAAATACTGCACAGCCTGGGCTCAGGAAAACATCATGTGGAATCCAGAGCACGAAAAAGACTGGAAGTTTTCAGAAGCCTACAGATGAGTCCCGTCTCAATATAGCATCGACCCCCTGCAGTCATGTTTTTTAATCTCATAGACCTTCCTCTGGCACATTACAAAGGACTTATTGTGATTAATAAATGGTAACACTTCTTAAATGATTAACAAGACAACTATAATAATAATAATAATAATAATAATAATAATAATAATAATAATAATAATGTTATTATTAGTACTGTTTTTATTAAAGGAGGCCAGTAGAAGAAGGGGACAGAGTAATAAACACATTTTGTTTATATTTTTGTTTTTGTTGTTTATTTGTTTGTTTGTGTAGTGCGTCACCAATCAAGCTGGTTCATTCACATGAGATGGTGCCAGTGAATTTGCGACACCAGCCTGAGTAAATAAGAATTATGAAAACCAGCTTTTCCTTTGTTTTCTAGATCCTCTTTAAGCGTCGTTTTTAATATAAGATAATATAAGAAAGATAAAATCTTCGATGCTAGACAGGTACATATATATTCCCCTCTGGGGAAACCTTAAAAGTACTGTGCAGAAACCTGCAATAAAGTGTTTCCTTATCACAAAGGCTTTAGAGAAAAATCATTTTAATGCAGTAAGGACCGTGAGCTCTGACAAAAATCCTTTTTACGAGTGCATAGTTCACCAGGATCTATAGCTTTTAGTCTGTAAGATGTCTTTGTATTCATCTGAATGGCACACTATGTGTGTGCGTGTTCGTGTGTTTGTCTGCGTGTGCATGTTCGTGTGCGTGTTCATGTGCGTGTGTGTATGTGTGTCTCTGTGTGCGTGCGTGCATGTATTCGCAGCTAATTTGATTTTA
>JAOVVF010000044.1:21767804-21777835 GCA_028565595.1 Duopalatinus emarginatus
TGAATGGCACACTATGTGTGTGCGTGTTCGTGTGTTTGTCTGCGTGTGCATGTTCGTGTGCGTGTTCATGTGCGTGTTCATGTGCGTGTGTGTATGTGTGTCTCTGTGTGCGTGCGTGCATGTATTCGCAGCTAATTTGATTTTAATAGTATTGGATCTACTGTCTGTCGATCCAGAAGTCAGGCCCTTGAGATTTATTCTTGATTAAGCACACACACATACACACACACACACACACACACACACACACACACACACACACACACTTTCACCATTTCCACTGGGATGTGGAACACTCATGTGTTAATGTGACTAAGGCTCTCAATGCGATTACATGCCGCTAAACTCATGACAGGGATTGTATTGGACTGACCTATTCTTTTTTAAACGAGCACATTTTAGCCTCTTATATCCAACGTGAGAGCGTCGTTTAGAATAGCGACAGCAGAGCTCTCAGTCTCAGTGTTTCAGTGTTACACACCGAGCAAAGTGTCTTTTTAAAGTCTTTTTAAAGACTGTGCAGGTATTTGTCTGAATCCAGAAAATCTAGAAAATATTAACATTACAAATGGCATACATACTGTACTACTCTCTCTCTCTCTCTCACACATACACAAAGAGAGAGAGAGAGAGAGAGAGAGAGAGAGAGAGAGAGTGAGAGAGAGAGAGAGAGTGAGAGAGAGATGTACATATACGCATACACGAGAAAAAGCTAATATAAGTAATAAACTAGATATTTATCAACTGTATAACGTCGCAGCTTTATTATTTTTTCTTTATCTGCAGGAAACAGATGAGGCTCAACCTAATGCTAAATTTACCTTATTTCTGCTTCTATTTTTAAAACATATTCAATATCCGTTTGTTTGCCTATATTTATTGAGAGCATTTGGTTTGCGAGCAGCAGTGCGACGTGAGACGCAAATCAAACTTGAGCTTTTGTGCTCTTAAATGTGACCATATTGTCCTGAGTCTGTGGGAGCGCAGTGCTCAGAGCTCCTCCATGAACACTGCTTATCATCAAACCCAGAAAAAGTGACAAGGAAATTCCCTTCAGTGGCACTGAATAGATACCTCCATTATATGTGAGCAGCTCGAGTGAGAATACATCAGACTAAAAGGACAGAGGAAACATTCGACTGAACATAGTATTTATATAATCTGCCTGTGGCCACTAAAAAAAAGTAGTAAATATTAAGTGGTTAAAATTCCAGAGGCTACACTTGTTATTTATTTATTTATTTATTTATTTTTATTTTTATTATTATTATTATTATTATTATTATTATTATGCCTCATGAAGTACATGGATAAGCAATACTTTAACATGCATGAAACTGATCAAAATGAGTTCATTTTAAAGGACATTTTGTTGATTATGTGTTTTCAGTGAGAGCCTATATTCTTCTTGGTTTTATGGCGTCCATGGCGTCTCTCATGAACCGCCTGACAGGGTTGGTTGCAATTAACCCTCATCTGCATATGCAAATGGCATGAAAATTCGTTTAGACTGCCAAAAGCGGACGAGGATGCAAAAGCCATTTTACCAGATGAAATGTACGATATTACTCGATGTATTTGCAGAGGTGAGACTGGATCGGGGGTTTTAAAGAATGAAGAAGATTTAATAATACAACCTGATTCGTTCTTTAATTGACATCTAGACTGCACCGCTATTGTCTTTGATGGATATAAAGTGTAATGTTATATCTCAGGCCCCCCACATGGTTTCAAATGGCAGACACGAGTCTTCTCAGAGAGGAGACACCATTTTTTATTATTTTAACTGGTGATGTATAGCGATTTTTCTGACCTTTAAAATTCCCCAATTTAGGTGTGACACTGCCACATAGCAGATAGATTTACAGGATAAGGGCGCATTACATCAGTAATAGGTTTGTGTGAAGGCATATGTTCATATTTCTGAATCATATTTGTAAAATATTCAGCAACGTCATGTTTAATATTATTAAAAGTGTGACCAAAGACCACTTATTGTAACTATAGTGATTTTTAATTCAATTAACTCTTGTCACTGTTTTACATTGTTTTATTGTGCCATCATTATTACATAAATTTCAACATATTTTTTTAATTAAATAACGACTCTCAAAAATACTAAAGACCTCTCCAATAGTGTAGAATGATATTCGATAGGTCCAATCCTGACCTCTTTCCTCAGGTAGTCGAAATCCTCGAGGCACGTTATCGTATCACTTCACCAGCTTTTAATACAAGAAATATCTGTGCAAAATTCGTTTGTTCATATCTTCATTAAACGAAATTTTCTCTGGGTTAACGAAAGTCAAAACACGTTGAATATTAGAGCGTCAAAGAGCTGAACCTTTGCATCTCCTCCTGTGTGTGTGTGTGTGTGTGTGTGTGTGTTTGGTGTTTAAAATAATTAAAGCTTTTTCTTACTATTTCCGATTTTTGGCACTTGATAACTAGGTTAATTGACATTAATACTAGGTTTATTGTCTAACGTGTCCACACAGTAAGAAGCCTGGAAAATGATGAAAATACTCTAATGTCTGATTAATTAACTAGAACTAGAGTAACTGTGAGAATCAAAACTCGCCTGGTTGAAAATAAATGCATGCACTTCTCTGAAACTTTGTTCACGTTAATTAATAGTTATGTCTCGGCTTGTTGAACTAAGATTTGGGTGTGAATGTGATAAAAGGCCTTTGACTAGCACTTCCTTTCTTCTCCTAGAGACAAAAAGCGGATCAGCGAAGCGGATGTGTTGTAAGGTGACTGCACAAGCTCTCCTTTCCTAAACTGAGAAGAAAAGAAGAGAGAGAGAAATGTTATGGAATAGACACAGGAGGGCAACAGGGGGAAATAATCGTTCATTTGAAGACTTCTAAACGGGGCGATTTGCCTGGTCAGCATGAGCTCATTGTAGGAATCCCTACGTGGGCATGGGGAGGGTTTCTACATGACGACCTGAACTCCTTTAGAGCGTGTTGTGTAGGACTGCGGATTAATGATGAGACATTAGCATTCAGTTCGTACTTTTGCTCATCAGTCAGACAAATGACGAAAAAAACGAGTCTGATCACACAACACAATATACAATAGGAACTATATTTATTATATAGTTATATTTAACTATAAACACATGACCAAGAAATGTGACATGTAATTGATTTAATTTTAATCTTTGGGATAGTAGTAGTTTTAAACATGTGTAAATTATGGTGTACAGGAGATGTAATATGCTGGACTCTGGGTGTGGATTTTTAACCTATAGCCTATCAAGCTCATTTTAAGAAGCAAATATTTGAGCAAAGAAAATCAGTAAGTAAGTAAGTAAGTAAGTAAATAAATAAATAAATAAATAAATAAATAAATAAATAAATAAATAAGAAGTTAAATTAAGAAGTTAAGAGGACTGTGGTCTGCAGTGGGCAGTGGAGACTATAATCTACTGATAGAAAAGTGAAAACGCATTGTAGAGAATGTCTTTAACCCTCTGGAATAAAAGTGAAAACGACAAACGTAAATATAAGTGTAAGTGTATAAAACTTTTTACTTAAAGTAACCTAAAACAAATCGAAATCATCTGCAGTGTTTTCAGCAGATGTTAAGTCACATCAGTTGGTCAAATCCAGTGTCGCTGTCCGCGCGATGTAGTGCTGAACATATATATATCCAAGCAATAGACAAACGTCTCACCTAATGGTGATATAATATAGTCTAATGTTATTGAAGATTACCTCCTAGATTAAATAAAATTAGACCTTGGTAAAAATAAAAAATAATAATTGTTGAAAAATAATTGACTAACTTTTTTAGAGCATTTTTCTTTATGATGCATATCTGGATATTAACAGGGTAAGTAGCCTCATCAGTTGTGACCATTATATTTCTTTTTGAAATTCAAATGATATAAACAAATAACTCGCCGAAATAAATATCTTTTCTTTCTAAAAACGTTTTTAACATACAGTTTTAGGCACATAAAACTGTTCTGAGTTTTGAGTCACCATAAATATAATACATTATATATATTTTTCGGAACATTGCCGGTTAGAAAAACGCATAGGATACATTACTAGAGAAATTACTAAAGCACACCACACAGCGCACATAATGTGATCTTCTCTTGTTTATATGGTTTTGTTTACTGCCACTGATTTAATTATCACTGAGTGTGCCAACTCAGCGGCTATACATGTATGCGGTGAAAAGAATACATTAGTGATCAGATAGATTCACAAAATCTGTGAAGACAGCCTACATTTAGTCTGTCATATGCAAAGGAATGTGTTTGTAAATTAATGCTGTTTAAAAAAATAATTAAGAAAGCGTTTAGCCAGAATGTATGCTTTATATAGGTCTATTTGAATAATACTATTTATTACACCATCATACAATTACACCACATAGAAAAATAAAATGTAACATTCAAATTAAGCCAAGATATTACGTATTAAATATCTAAATATACGACATTAAGCCAAGATAGTTTAAGCTTAGAATTACAATTTTGTTGTTAGCATCTTCATCATTGTAAACTCTCGACTATAGCTTAGGTTACTGGATTTCAGACTGAAACCTGAATTTAAATACGGCAGGCTCTTCTTAAAGAAGCATAGGCCTATATAAACACACACCATGCGCATTTGCATGTTTTATCCCACGGCGGAAATTACACAATGCTGCATAATTAATATGCGCATAAATTAAGACTGGGAGAGTTTTCTAGATTTCGAGCACAGGCGGCCGTTCAGAGCAGAAAATAAGAGGTCTGTGTTGGCTCACTAACAAGCTGACTGTTCACACGCTACGTTTTAAAAGGAGGGTGTGTGTGTGTGTGTGTGTGTGTGTGTGTGTGTGTGTGTGTTTAGGGTGCTTACCATGCTGCCTATACCCTTCCTGCACTAGAAAATTTAAAAAAATACTTTGGAAATAGAATGAAGATTATTATCTATTATCTATTATTAATATCTACAAAAATAATCTGTTACAGTCTTGCTGCTTAAGCATTTCACATGAAATTCTGTACGCTACTTGTTTATTTGTTTATTTGTTTGTCTGTTCGTCATCAAATACATTTGTAAATTTGAGTCTACGGGATCTACGAGATCTACGCATGCGCAGTGACGTCAGATTTCGCGGCAAGACAAACTCAGGATTTGTTTCCACACAGACCACAGCGGAGATTTCTTACACTTTTCTCACCACAAGCTGTCACTTAAAAGTTGGAAATATTTTCCAAAAATTTCAGGCACATATGCAATAAACGTGTAGAAGGTTTTACTAGAGTTGACTGTTCTAAAAATTTCTTTAAAAAAAAAATGTTCACTGTGACACTTAATACCTTGACATTTTATTTTATTTTATTTTATTTTGTTTGTTTGTTTGCTTGTAACACACTTTAGCACGTTTTATAACAACTTTTTTATTGTTTTTCCCCAATAAAGAAAATGCATTTTGAAGCCTTACTTGCTGCACCAGATATCACTTGTTTTGTCCTTGCTCTGTTATCTGGTATTAATCTCAAAATGCATTTCCTTTATTGGGGAAAAACAATAAAAAAGTTGTTATAAAACGTGCTAAAGTGTGTTACTTCATATCAGTGGCTTTTGTATAATTATGCCATTTATTAACACCTAAAGAAATGAATACTATAATAAAGAAAATATTTGGCAGAGAACAAATATTACTAACAAATTTCTAAATTACTGCTACTACTAGTATGTAAATATTAAAATAATATGGTGCTACATGTTTTGAGTTAAATCTACTAAGATTTATATAACATTACAGATAAACATTAACTAAAGAATTTGTAATTAAATCCACTGAGAATTACGAGAAACCTTTACTTGAAGATATCCTCTGTTATATTTAATAGCTGTTTTTACGTGGACAGGCACAATTAAAAGCAAGTTTTGTGTCTTTAAGTATGACATGAACATGGCATGTCATGGCTCTCTACACCTTTATCCACGCAGTGGTATTGTATCTGACACATTGGGTCTTTACTTTCTTTTTTTTCTTTTTTTTAACTTTCTTTCTTTCTGTTTTAATAAAAGTAGGCGACACTACAGTTTGAACCATACATGCATAAATATTTCTGGTAGTAGGCCTACACAATGTTCCAGATGATTAAACCCTTACAGGAAATGGGTATAGTAAATCCAGGCTCTCGCGCTCGTTCTCGAGTTCAATTGCTTGACTTTTGCGCCACCACGTGGCCATGCAGAACGCACGCGCGTTGCCGATTAATCACGTGATCCAGACAGTTGGTTCTGCTTAAGGAGCTTCTGCAATGTGTTTTTATCAATCAGTGCCAAAGATTACTAGTTGTATTAATAAACCTGTTGTATAACGTCCACAAATGCTACATCGATGTTAGTCTACATCCAGCCTACCAAGAGAGGCAGTAACAATTAGCTACACGAAGAAGTGTTTAAAGGTAGACAGACATTCCTTTTGACATTCCTTCTGTTTACTTAAATGGCGTATTATTTAAATATCACCACTAGATGGCAGCACAGCGTACCTGCCAATTCTGTAGACCTACTGGTACGCTGGCAAAACAAGCTTTAATACAACACCCACGTGTGACAACAACAACAACAACAACAACAACAACAATAATAATAATAATAATAATAATAATAATAATAATCATACATTCCGTTTTAACCTCTTTAGAAACCTAAAAAAAATTATGCTACATTTTAATGAACATTTAAGAAATTAGCATAAGCTTAGTGCAGCTGAGCTTGTCTACTTTTAATGGAACTTAAATAAACAGAGTAATGTGTAATATTGCACGTGTAAGCAAACACACATTTACGGTTGTTGATTTGATTTGTGACCTTAACACACATTTAGGGTAGTTGATTTGAAAGTGATTCTATGGTGTTTGACGTTACACGTTTGAAGCTACACATTTCTCCAAAACTGCATGTACATTGCTTGTAATAACTTATATTCCTCCATCATGTGGTCATTGTTTTTTCAGACACCTCTATTGTGTGTGCGTGTGTGTGTGTGTGAGTGAGTGAAAGAGAGAGAGAGAGAGAGAGCAAGCATGATTTTACATAGGTTACATGTCTAGGCCTAGACTATATTTTTACTATTCTCATTACTAGTATACAGGTTTAAAATGGCCCATACACCATATCCTATTGGTGAAGAACCCAAGTAAAAGTGAACCAACATGAAGTACAAGCAATTGAAGACTAATTAAATTAACATGTGAGTCCTTTGTTCAGCACAGCCTATTATTGAATTCCATCTGCACTCTTGATTGCTGTACTTATAGACGCTGTTTGTGAGGTTTAGATGATGAAAGTAGGATGGTTTGTTGGCTTTGTTTCCATAGATACGGCATGTTGCTAGGCAGCAGACAGGAAGCCAAGCAAGGCAGAGCAGCAGGTCACTGCGGAAAGGAGACTGTGCACCCACACACACCTTTCATCCTTTCATCCCAACTAATACACTCAGGAAAAAGAGAAAGAGAGAGAAAGAAAGAGAGAGAGAGCGAGAGAGAGAGAGAGAGAGAGAGAAGAGGTGAAGCACCATTAAATCTGTGTAAGAATATTTATAATGGAAAACACTGTCATTTCTTATATTAAAAAAATCACCATCAAAGGGAGAGCTTTAGCAAGGGAGCCAGAAACAAAGAGCAATTGAGAACTGTTATAATACAGCTTGTATAAAAGAAGGCAATCAATGAGGTAATGTAGACTCTGACCCATTTCCATTCTCAGAGGAGCAGATCTGGATTGGATGTTCTAGCACACAAGGGTGTCAGGCTGGAGGCTTATGGTAGCCCATCATGCCATGATCACAAAAACGGAAATGTGGGTCAAATCAAAACCAAAATCAAAGAAGTGATTCAAATCTCTGAACCACAGAGAATATCCTAACACACATGGAAAAGTTTTGTATTAGTGTAGACAACTAGTACTAGTCCTGCAGCTAGTTCCTGTAGTGCTTGTGCTTATGGGATTTAAAGTCAAGGAAATCAGAATTTGGATGAAATTGTGCTTCTTGTTTCAAGAATGTGCAATTTTGTTTACAGTGTGATTCAGTCCTTATCAGGCAGCACTGCTGAGCAGTGAACAGCTCCAGGGTCCCCAGTTTGATCCTAAATTCTGGTTACTGTCTATGTGGAGTTTTGCTCTCCAATATCAGTGTTGGATTCCTCCAATTTTATTTTACGTCCTAAAAACATGCATATAGGTGAATTTGCTCCAGATCTATTGTGGCGCTCACCCACATAAACTGAAAAGGAATTAAATGAATGACATCCTTATCAAAGTGTGCTGAACACATCAGCAAGGTTTATTTTAATGAGTCTTATCTCCTAAGCCTGATTAAACATATGTCACATTTTCATCATACACAAATAAATTGCTTTCTGTGTTTCTATGTCAAGTTCTTCTAATGAAACCTTATAAAACAGAAGCTTGGTGTTAATTTTTTTTAATCTACAATATCTTAAAATGTTTATTTTAATTAAGCGGGTGCATCTACAGCCAAATGTTGCATAGCACACTGCATGCTTGTAGGAAATGTGTGATCTGACAAAGGACAACAGGGAGCTCATCTGACTGTATTGATTCTGTTCCCCTTGTGTGTAAGCTTGTTGCATAAAGAATAAAACAGAAAGTAATCTCTCTCTCTCTCTCTCTCTCTCTCTCTCTCTTTCTCTCTCTCTCTCTCTCAGGATTGGTTCTATAGGATTTGTTATGTAGTTTGCACGCCCACACCCACATACATCTCCATACATTATTTGATGCTTGATGTAACAGTCAGGCTTCAGCCATCTCTCTCTCTCTCTCTCTCTCTCTCTCTCTCTCTTTCTCTTCCTTGTTTTCATTGGCATACCATGCAGTTTTCTCCACCTCACTCATTACCTTCATTTAATGTTCTTTGTTTCTGAAATATATTTCTTTACTTAGGCTGAAGTAGGTTGCACTTTCACTTCTATCACTGCTGTGTGTGTTCATTACTTGGATTGAGCCTAGGCATTTACAGACATGAAGGAGCATTTTCTTTATAGAGTACTTGTGTGGTGGAAGAGTAAAGTTTGTGAACAAAGCCCATTGCAACAACAAAAACAAGGCACTTGAAATAAGGGATACAAGAATTATCTAGCTTGAAGAATAAATGAGTTCACATGCAACCAAGAAAGGAAGAAGGAATAATAGAAAACATGTGTTGCAGGATAAAACAGTCATGTGCTTTAGTCCAAGAGCAAAATCTCCAAGTCTAACTTCTAAATTCAGATAGTGTGAAAATCCTTGACATTTTACTGAAAGTACTGAAAACAGGGTTAAAGGGATTTTAGTTTTAAAAAAAATCTATTTAAAATAATGTAAAAATAGGAGGGGTTTGAGGAGAATAATTCATGTGAGATTATAGAAATAAAAGTTGTAAATGGGTGAACATATGGATGCGCTTTTCTAAGAAGTATAATCAAGACTGAGACATAAAAGGTTTGGAGTTAAGTATAACAATAATTCAATAACACCAGCATAAAGAAAGAAAGAAAGAAAGAAAGAAAGAAAGAAAGAAAGAAAGAAAGAAAGAAAGAGCTGGCACTGATAAACCAAACTATTTGTTACTAAGTTTTGTTGTGTGGGAATACGACTTTAAAAACACCCCAGTGACGTCTAAGCTCTGACTGTGACGTAAATAAAATATGGCGCAAATTAAATCGCATAACTTGTGTTGTACAGTGCTGTATGACCTCTAAAGCTCATTTCTACTCGTGTCGTTGAACAGCAATATGTTTTTAAAGAGTTGTTCAGAAACAGCACATACAACTCTGACAGTTGTGCGCTCGTCTAAATGAAGGCAACTCTCGTACTGAGTTATTTCGACCGCATCACTACCCTTTTGCTGCGTAAATACTGTACCCTACCACGGAAATAGAGCAGTGCTTACGTCATTAGTTTCTCGTCATGTCTGTACTAGCAACATATATATATATATATATATATATATATATATATATGTGTGTGTGTGTGTGTGTGTGTGTGTGTGTGTGTGTG
>JAOVVF010000044.1:21777935-21804583 GCA_028565595.1 Duopalatinus emarginatus
TATATATATATATATATATATATATGTGTGTGTGTGTGTGTGTGTGTGTGTGTGTGTGTGTGTGTGTGTGTGTATAATATAATTAATATTAGACTATTATTATCCTTATTAAATTATTAAAGATGTTAAAGGCACCATTCATAATTATTTATGTATAGTTATGGTATATATATATATATATATATAAATAATTATGAACAGTGCCTTTAACGTCTTTGATAATAATAATATTGATTTCGTTGTTTTATTTTATTATTTTTTTTAGAAAAGAAAAAATATAACACATATGTAAATGAAATCTCAGCAATATTAAATAACAGAAACATTAAACTGTTAGAGTTGAGTTATTTAGTCTTTCCATTAACATATAGAGGCGGATGAATACCGAGCTCGAGCTCGAGCTTGATTTCTGAAGTCCTTCCTATTTCACCTTAACCCTCGCCTACCGATTTTGCTTTTGTAAGTGAGAGCCCCATTTCGCGTGATGTGATTGGCTACGCGCTGTTAAAGCCCGCCTCCCATTGGCCGCCAACATGTCCATCATAACGCTATGCCAGTCATGGTAGATAGGACACCTTGTACACTGTATCATTTGGCTGAGCAAGCTAGCTAAACAATTACTTGCGAGCCATAAGGGTGAAAGACTTAAAAAATTAATGCTGACTTTAACGTTTTACTCTTTTTCAATGAGCATATCGATGTTCGTTGTACATGTTACGAGGGCATCCAGCTCGTAGGAAATCTCGTCATTACCGTACAGATGTGGATACAGTAGCTACTCTGGGTAAGTGACTCCAGCTAGCCTGTCAGTTGTAGCTAGCTAGGTGTACGGCTAACGTTCGGTTAGCTCGCCTCCTTTCACTGGCTCTGTTTACGTTTTGTAAATAATATGTGTTTGTCCTTGAGTAGTTTATTTTAACACACAGAGAGCAGACGTTAGCAGCGAAGGCGTGTGCTCTCACTGCAGTTCATTTCTGTACTGTCGGAATGAAAATCCGTCCAAAATGGAGGACTAGCCGTGGCTAACGCGATTCGCTCGAGCTTGGGTCGGCATCACTTAGCTGTCTTTTATACTCAGATTGAGTTTGGGCTCAGAGGCACAAACAGCAGCCGAATCCCCAGGTTTGTAGATGACTAATTTGCGAATACAACGTCTTATAGACTCCGTGTTGGACAACTGAACCCGAGCCGTGTTGTCTTTTCTTTTCTTTTCTTGTGCGCAACAGTGGCGACAGTCCAATGTCAGACCTGGTCTTGTATCTACAGAGCTGTCAGCGCTCACGGCACATTTCCCCTCGTAGCTCTGCACTGTTGAACCCATTCACTAGTTTCTCACTCTGACCACGTTTCAATGTTCTAATGTACATTTAATACTACTGATAGTTACTGATACGAGCGGAAACTCTGGTGTTTTAACCGAGAAAGATTGTTAAATTTGTCAGTGATGAAGCATCTGATGTGTTCAGCTTCATCAGGACAGGTTTTACTAAACATCCACACTGAAAGTGCCCACGCAGAGCTTAGACACAAACATATCTCTGCTTGTCTGTCTCTCTCTCTCTCTCTCTCTCTCTCTCTCTCTCTGTGTGTGTGTGTGTGTGTGTGTGTGTGTGTGTGTGTGTGTGTTGCGCAACATTTATGTTTTTGGCCCTTTCGACTACTTGGGTACAGCTGTGCAACTAAGCTCATTTCACACATTGTGTCTCTTAATAAGTCTTCAGTATATGAGACAGTTATCCTTCCTTATGTCCATAATTTCTGATCAAATAACTTGACTGTGATCCTCCAGTCCACCTCATGAAAGGTCTGACTTGTTGGCAGCGCTAATATTGACATAACCATAACCCACATGTTTTGTGTTGTGGTTTGTGAAGAGGCTGTGTTTGGATTAAATGGCCCCAATTTTCCAGCTCTGGCCATTGAAACCGAAACACTGCGACGCAGGTTGCGCACGTCATGATTCTCAGTAGGGCGCCACACGGAGGGGACACACTTCATCAGACGCTGGCACCTACCTGAGCGAGCTGTAGATCAGAGTCGTGTTCAGCATGTTCGTCTGCAATGCTGCATAATGTTGTGCAACGTTTTCTTCTTCGAAAGTTCATCAGTCTCAACGTGGCATTAGATAAGCTGTGCTGTTGTGGATGTCTGATGTTGCTCGAACAATCACAGCATCAGTAAAGATGACATTTTTCAGGAATTCAGGAATTACTTGACACTTTACCAACCCTAAACTACACATGGTGGCATTTGGCCTTGGCAGGGCTCTTTTTGCAGTTTTGTTTTTCAAGGCTTCAAATAAAAATGTAATAACATTAAAACAGGAGAATCTTAGGATTTTGTCGTGTTTTGGTGTATGGACTCGCTGATCCAGCAGTGCAATATAAGACAGTAATATTATGAGTTAGCCACATTAGTGTTATACTTTCACTGGCTGTTAAGCATACTGGAAGTTGGCAGAAGCTTTCTGTGCATGATCGAGTGATTACCTGCTTGGCAACAACACCTCAATGTATGACGTTACAGTCTGTGGTGATTACGCCAAGAGCTAAACACACAGAAATTACCCTGAACAACATCCACAGCAAACCAACATTTATAACTCGTATCAAATATCCTGCAAATACATTATTAACGCCTGAGCAGAAAACTGTACAACACTTACATTGACAGATAGTGTAACATTAGCTAACTGGCTAGGACTAGAAATTAAAGCTGGCACTTATAAAATGTACGAAAGTTTTGCTGAAATGTAAATGACTTGCTAATGGACAGAAAAAAACATCCTTATTATGTCAGGTTTACTTTAAAGATTATTTCCGTTAATGTGACAGTTTTTTCATTATGATTGCTGTAAACAGAAAGCAGTAAATTTCTTTCATCATCAGGTCTATCATAAGATGATCTTACTTGTATTATATGACTTGGAGAACATCTTTTCTTGTGCTTAAAATTTAGACATTTTATTGGCTGATCATTTGATAAAAAAAAAAGAAAGACTAATGTAATGGCACAGCCTAAAATCAGCGTTAGTTTTTTTGTAGCCTGGTGTAGAGCCTTTTTTGTAGTGGTGTACAGATCATTGTATGTTGTTAGTTATTAAATAATCTGGCTAACTACACATGTACAGGGTGGAAATTGTTTTGGTGTCATTAGAAGGGTTAAAGTGTCATCTCGCTAATTACTAAATGTGTGTGTTTTTTTTCCTGGTCCTTCTGGTGAAGTAAGGAAATGTGATGTGGTGAGACCTTTGTTTAATGATTGGGTCTTTAACAGTATAGTAGGTAGGGATTGTTTTTTGGGGGTTTTTTTTTTGGGGGGGTTGTTTTGTTTTTTTTTGAGCATGTTCATGAAGCTGCAGGAGCCACAGTGGCATGTTATGTCAAGTATCTGTAATATGAAAAGGAAACATCCAAACACAAACAAGCATGTCAGACAAGTCGTAAAAAAGGCAATTGTAATGACTGGTTTTAATTAAGTGGTGTGTATTAAATTTCACAACCACAATAGAAATATAATAGAAACTTAGTTTTCAAGTATTTCTTTTATTCATTTTACTGTAGTAAAGTCTAATAATATTGGACCAGGTGCTGGAACACTTCCTGAGTTTCACTTTCTAAAAGCTGTATGAATCCTGAGGCATCACGCCAGAGGGCTTGATTTACCAAAACATCAGTGATTAACTGCTGATAAAAATTGGCAACCAGTTGGTGTTAGAGCTGCTTCAGTTATCAGCAGTGCTTTAATCACATAATTTCTTATTCTGACAGGGATTTATACAGGACTGTTGGCTCCCAGACCAGGCTGCTGGCGTGCTTCCACTTTTGCTCTTTTACACGTGTGTTAGGTTTTAGTAAAGAACTGTTGGCAGTGCTTTTTCCACATCACGTATGGTTAACGTGTTAACAGCTCGTTGATATGCAGGCACGTGTGACTCCCTGTTCACTCATTTGTTTATGCGTATTCCTTCCTGTATGTGCTTTTTAGACAGTTTTATTGTAATGGATTCGATAGACATTAGCTATCATTATATGATACTAATATTACTGAATTTACTTACAAATCCCAACCAGAATGGCAGAGTCACAGTAGCACTTTGCCATGTGGCATTATGTTTAATCCATGAACTATCTAGTACTAATAGAAATCTAACAAACCTTAAACTACCTGGCAGATTAGTTTTAATAGTACAAAATAAGAAGGTATGATGAATTAACAGTAAATCTGCCTGTAATCTACGTTTACATGTGTTACTGAGTTCGATTGTTGTTCGATTGTCGGGTTGTTGTTTTTAATGTCCAAATGAATCTGTATATTTGCCTCCTTAACAAGAACCTGAATAGTTACTGCATTTGGCTACAGCACAATGCCACCACACAGTAAGACTGTGTATTATTATACACCGACTGACCACTTTATTAGGAACACCTGTACGTGCCTGTATGTGCTGTCCTGTTTTGTGCCCACTGTGGCCTCAGATTCCTGTTATCAGATCAGACTTTCCTCATTCTAATTAATGTAAATTTATCCAAAGCTGTTGATCTGTACCTTGGATGTTCCATGTATTGTGCTGCTGCCTATGACTGATGTACAGGTGTTCCTAAGAAAGTGTACAGTGAGTCTATCTTGTCATACTATAACAATGACGTTGGCAATAATCTGAATGGTTTTAATTGTCATGTAATTGTCCAAATATTTTGTTTTAAGGGGGGGGGGGTCTAAACGTTAATTATTGTTTCTATAGTAACGGTTCATTCACAGGAACTTTTATGGCAGATGCTCCACATAATCTAAGACTAAAAATAAACAAAGCCAATCAATTTTACTGTACCAAATGAGCTTAAAGGACTTTTTTGTTTCTCTCTGTGATTTTTGAATGGAAATCTTTGTTTTTCCCTCTTGGTTATTTTTTTTGGGTTTTTTTGTCTTTCCTCATGCCTGTAGCATCAAAAGATCTTTTTAAAATTTGGGTAACATTAGTCATTTCTGTTATTTTGTGCCAAAAGCAGCTTAACTGCTATCTGAATAAGGAAGTGGCTGCTAGCTAGATTCACTTATAAACAAATTCTTATGTAATATATATATATATATATTACACCATCACACCATTTAAGCAGGCTGAGTGATTCCAACTGGCACTGATATGCTTGTGTTTGAGATGTCAGCCATGTTTCAGCGATTAGCAGTCGAGTGCAAGGTTCCATCCCTTCGCGAGCTTTACCAATTATAAGGAGAAACCGTGCATCCAGGTGGGACAAAGAAAGAGCTCACTGTCCAATGAAATTTATTTTTCGATGCAAAACCAAACTGTTTAGACTCCCAGTTCACTCCCAGATATGCATAATTTCTGGGCAGGTCTCAAAATGACATGTTAAAAGCATGTTGTCCAATGTGTGTTAACCATTTGATCCATAAAACACAGTGTAGTTGAATATCTTCTCAAAGTATCTGTGTCAGAAGCTTCAAAGGAAAGTTTCACACACAGCATGCTGTCCACTGAAACAAGTAGCGTTACATGAATGAACAGCATGTTTACTGCTATGAGCTATTTGGCTAAAATATTGAATTCCACCAAGACGGATGAACAGTGTACACTATGGTAAACATTTCATTGCCTCATTTTGATACAGTTTTAAGGCTTCCTGTTTACACAGATTGTGCTAAAATGTTAATTATTTTTTTTGTAATGAAACCGGCCATAGCTTTATTATTTTAAAAATAATTTAGGAAATACACACACATGAACTATTTATTGGTATTTATGGAATATTTTGAACAACTGTTTCAAAACACACATCACTTAAAATGAAAACGCCTTATGTTAATGGGCAGATTGTAGATTAACATAAATAGAAAGTTCTCTGGAATGTAAAAAAATTAAAAAACTAAATAAATAAAAAATAAATAACTTACATTTCTCTACAATATTTGCATCTAGCTTTTTTTTTATGTCATCTTCAGTAAAAAAATACAATGTGCCCAAACAATAGACACTGGGGTTTTTTTTTTTGGTTTTTTTTTGGTACTCGGTTCCGTATTTAAGTTCACCTCCATGACGCTTGCTTATCAAAGACTGGATGGAGCTGAGTCACATGATTACACACAGTGTATTCTTAAAGGGACAATATCTGAACATGCACTCCAGGGAAAGGGTTAAGAAAAAAATTTAAAAACGAAATAACCGACATGGGCATGATGATGTCGATTAGTGGGTCTGATCATGTCGATTAGAGGGTCTAATTGTCGATAAGAGGGCCTGAGCTGGATTATAGCTCTGAGAACAGAATCCTTTTTACTGTTTCTCTCCTCTCCTCTTGCAAGCGCTTAATTGAGCCATCATGAACTGATCTTGCAGTTAAACATCAGTTAAACTAATGAGCACAGTGCAGTATGGTGATTGGGTACACCTCCCTGTCTGAGAGGATGATGCTTATGAAGGTACCAGGACATAGGTGGAGTTTTACTTATTAGTTTTTTTTTATTTATTATTTTTTTTCAGTGTGAAATCAAGGTGTTTATTATTATTATGTGATTTTATCTTAGAGCATGACAGTGATGTTTTTCTAATAAGCTTAGAGTTTTAATGATTAGAAGAATCATCTGTTGTGTATAGGTTTGCAGTGTTCAAACAGAGGCCACAACCTAATGTAATTCCTGACCTCTAACTAAGAATAGCAAATATTTCCTAATCAATTACGAGTTAAATCACAGTTTAATGTCAAATTAACTCATCAGAACAAAGCACCGTTTCTTACCTTTGCTTTAGATTAATCAACATACAGACATAGCTGCTCATTAAATTTAACACTGACTATACAGACTGTCTGAAGAGGAAAGTATACTTTGCTTATCACAGTTAGCTGGCTAATGTGTTACTAACAGTAGTTGTACAAGGAGACATCCATGTTTTTGTACAGAGGTTGACAATAACGTCATTACTACCTGCATATTACTACTTATGAGGTAAGTGGATGAAGCATTAGTGTTTGTGGGGTGTTTAGTGACCACTACCATAGTCAATTGTGTGTGTAAACATATAGGTTGCTTTGGGTTTGTTTTTTTTTTTTTTTTTTTTTTTTTTTTCAAGTTCAGTTTCTAGAGCTAACTAATTAATTACAGTACACTTCATCTTGGCTGCATTGGTAGATTAGGTAATTCACTAAGTATACTATCAATGTATGCTTATTAGAGATTAGGTTTTTGTGCATCAAACAGTAAATGGGACATAACTCAGAATTTCTCATTTGAAATGAAAATGGTTTGACAGACGGTGATTCAATGTCAGATACTGTGGGGTAGAGAGGAAACCTCTTAGGCCCTGTCACCACAGTTTCTGTCTAAAATTGGATCACTATTTGCCAAACTGTTTAAATTTTATATTGGTGTTTCCTTACTTTTAAGACACCCTGTGTATACTATTTAGCTATATGTTAGCTATGTTGCTAACAAAAGACGGAAGCATCTGTTTGTTCTTTCCACTTTGTATCTTGAACCCACAGAGGTTGAAAATCATGTAATTCCAGTCTCTGTCTTTTCACTTCCGAGGTAAGTTGAATGCAGGGTTAATAAATACATACATGCATATACCATAGGATTGGTCAGAGAAATCATCCAAGCCATCCAAGTAGTATTTGAGTTTTATGTCTAATACCCATAGAGTTAAGAAAATCTCAATTAAGATGTTGCTGCTTGATTGGTTGAGCCGTAGTTTCTGTTGTTGCCTGTACATAGAAAATGGACAGTTCCCTGTTGTTTTGTTTTTTTGCTAGTGAGTCACCAGGTCTGGCATACTTTAATATTGCATTGGTTTGGTGGGTCATGATTCAGCTTTGCCTTGACTCCTAATATAATAGTGTTCCTGCAATGATTTGATGAGCATTAAAGATGTGATCACTGTTTTTGTAAGAAATTCCTTAATTATAACTTAATTACAAATAACCGGGGTGATATGTAGAAAATGATGACAGAAGCAATGCATTGAGCCATGGCTTTAGCTGAAGTTTATTAACTTTGTGAGAAAACCTGTTAGGACCTCTGGTCCTGAGTGCTTGTCAGTCAAATTGTGAATCCTCTGAACTGTTTAAATTATGTAGCCCCTCAGTTTTATGTATTTCAACAGTTTTATATTACCTGGTTTTCTATTAACCACTATACATGAATGTGTTACCATTTCTACTACTTCCTTGTTACCCCTGAAAGTTTTGTTTAAGCTGATATGGTATTTGAAATTTAACAATGTCCGCATATATACTGTGTATTTCTGATGTTCATGGTGTGCTGTAAGTTCACATTAGTCTCACTTCCACAAGTGGCTATATGTAGCAAGAAAAATGTCATCAGCTATTTGTAAGTACTATGGTCTAGCTTTACCGTTAATATTTATATCAGAAAGGTATCAAATGCAGATCATACATAATCCTAGTGATAATAAGTATAAATACTCTGCTTAAGATTTGATGTATCTCTAGAGCCTCTCCTTTCCTGCAGTGAAACACCACTACTCACTCAGCTCTTTGACTTTTAACATTTCATAAAGCTGAATATCATGAAAGATTACGTCACAGACATTTTATCATATATTTCACCACTATGAAGTTGCATAACGTTCTATATGAGTAACGTGTAGTTCTCTATGAATAGATTATTAGATGAGCATGTTATTTTCGGAACCTGCTGAAACACCAAATGCATCATTAAATTGCCTTGCAGCAAGTTGGCACTTGTGTGATTGAGTACTTCATTACTGAGCACGGTAATAACGTTATGGAGTGCAAACATACGGTTGAAGGGTTTCTTCATACCTTTAGACTCAGATATGTACTTTAAATTAAAGTTTATTTAAATTAAAGTAATTGAAATGTATTTTAATTGAGAATAACATTTCTTCTAGGTGAAATGCTTCTGGAGTATTGAAACATTCTATACGAATGATATGGTGTTTATGTATTCTGGTTTAATTTTTTAAAATGAAATATTCTTTTTTGAGGGAGTAAGCATGCAGTTTGTTGATCATGCCCTACAATATAATTTGTTAATAATAGTTGTTGTTGTTTTTAATGGTCATAATTTACAGTGGTGTTTAAAGGCTAAGCACCACCTAATGGACAAATTTCACACTGTTTTATATGCTGAAATATATAGACATTCATTAAAATGAAAATAGCAGCTTAATATATATATATATATATATATTACTGTGTGAACCCCTCAATGAACCCCTCAGTCACAGGTCCCCGCAGTTCCAAACTGAAACACTAGAAGGAAATACAGACCTTTTAACTTTTGACTAAACCAACAGGCCTAGTGCATGGCTAAATATGTTCCATATTGTATTTGGATGTGCGTTATAAATGGTAATAAATCTGTTTACCAGTGTCTTAATTGCTTAGATTACATGTCTTAATTGCGCTTAGATAACATGGCATTTGTTTTTTATATTTGTAATTGTTGACACACATTGATTGGTCTGTTTCTCCAATGATTGGTCCAACTTCAACTCCCTACATGTCTTTAATGTACATGCTGTGGATTAATTAAAGTTGCAGTTGTTTATAATTTTTGCCTTTAAATTGCTTAGAATTAATTCTAGATGCATATGTATATGCAACAATACAAACAGAAATGCTACAGCGTGGTCCAATGCAATCTTTTTGATTTAATAGACCTTGCTTTAGTAGTACTTTAATATGTAACTGTAACAGTAAGTTTGAGATATTTGAGTTTATGGTATTTGTCCAGGGTGTTCCTATATTGTGGTGTGTCTCTTACTGTAATATATTACTATTTCATTCGTTTTGCTTATATTTTACAGAAACAAGTTTGGCTTTACTGTAAAGTGAGTCAATTTCCTGTTAGGATCTCTGTCATCCTTTAAAGCACTGTCATGAACATACATAATGAGGGAATGGACCATACGGTGGCTAACAGGATAATTTAAATAAGGGTAAATAGCAGCACACAACCCGAATGCCAGCTTAGGAAAGGTTGACTGTGGTTTTTGTTCTCGATACTGGTGTGTCTTTCAGTAAGATCCACGGACCGTATTAAACTAGTGCTCATCAGTGGATCCATATCAACACATTCCTCAATCTCCTAACAACATATCTTTCCTAACAGGTTAACTGTAGTTACCAAAAAATAAGGCATGTGTTTACGAGTCTGTGTACTATCAGACTTCCATACCTTTCTCTCTCACACTCATTCGCACACATGCTTGCTAACTGGCATGCATGTACACCACTGTCACCACGTCTGCCTATCATTGTTGGTGTATGTTGTCACATTAGCAATTTTTACCACTTTCCCACACTCATTTCTACCTCAGTGATAACTGATAAGTCAGTCAACAATGGAGGAAAAGCAAACCAATGGAGAAGGTGTAATATGTAGCGTGCACATAGGTCGGTCATATGGAAATATTTTGGTTTCTGGAGGGATAACACTCAATCTTGTGCAAATGATACCGTTGAAACATCGCTACTAAAGGTAGCATCGTGGTGAATTTATCTCTCTTTTTAGCTCTCCGTCCGTCGGAAATCAAGTTACAGTGGAAGTTTCGTTTTCAAGTGTTGTGCCATATAGCAAAAATTCAAAGGTAACAGCTGTATAACAACAGGAATAACAGCTGCAGTGGCATACCATTTGGCAAAAGGCATGGTCCCCATCAGAGCAGAGAAGGAGGGGTTCAAGAGGTTACTTTAGACTTTATAAAATACTACTTGCATATAGAGTTAGAGATTTACTTGTTCAATACACCATATCCTGGTTGTGTGTGTGTGTGTGTGTGTGTTACAAAAATCCTTAATTCTTTAACCTTATACTTTAATAAGGTTTTTACTGTAACATATTGTATATCATTAAATTCTATTAGGCATATCAAGGTTTTTAGCCACATCACCCAGATCTATATAGCATATAAATGAACTGGTGTGTGAATAATAAAAAAAATATATTGCTATCCCAGCTTTAAATCGCATTGCTCTAAATGTGAATTTAAATTAAATAATAAAACAGATTTAAACCTGATTCTGTCAGACTGTGAGATTGATGCGGTAGTAAGATAGTAGGGGATTTGTTTTAGGGATATACCTTGTGCTTAATTGTACCATTTAAATATCAGTAAGTGTTAATGAACAGGTTTCCATTTAACCGCCTGAGGGTTGTGTGGGGGTTGAATGGGGGTGGGGGATGTACAGGGAGATGTTTGCAACTAGGTGCATATGGCGTTACATGATCAAATATCCTTTTTCCGCTGCAATTAAATTTTCTTCTTGGTCGGTGGTGCGCAGGTTTGTTGAACAGATGTAATATAGAGAAAAAAATATCAAACAAATGAAAAACGTTGCAGAATTTTAGCTGTGTTTCAGTCTGTAATTGTACTGTATCATCGCGCACGCTGGCTTTTTTAAACTTCAGACTTTGTGAAAGTTTGAACTGAAACTTTGGGGGCGATAATCACTTTGATTATCAGCAGTGAACGTTTGTGTAAATCTGTCAGTGCAGATATTTGTGTTAGTAATACTGATGCATCAAATAGTTAACCAGCATAACCTGCCATGTTTCTTGCCCTTACTGCTTTTGCTTTGTTGCATTAAATAAAATGTGTTTTTTTTAAGTAAAGGACCATGGAAAACATTTCTGCAAAATCTATCAGCATTTTTTTTGTGATGTGTTGATGTATACCTAGTCTTTAAACTCAATGTTTCACCTGTATTATAACCACTTGACCGTAGTAGAACAAATGCTGATAAAATGTCCTAACGCACTAATGCCTCATTTTTTTTTGACAAACTCCTTTAATTACAATCTGTATGTGTTTGTGAAAAACAGTATTTGGTTACAGGTTGGTTTGGATTTGAGATGATAGAAAGAGTAGGAGGTGTAACCAGAATATTTACCAACACATTCATTAAAGGCAAATAAAAATAATTAAAAATTATAAACTTGGATGTGAGATACACAGGTCATAATTAACCTACTTTCAGTATGGGTTAAGATTCCTGTAATAATTATACTACTCCACCACCCCATGTGACAGCATCATTGTGTATGAGTTATAATGCCTCCATATTCCCAGTTTCAGGGTTAATTTATGATTGGCCTTGACATGCGTATAAGAATGGAGAAGAAGAATGGCATGCCCGTCTTACCAGACTAACCTGTTGGCTTTTAGAGTTTTGCTTTTGGTGTTGAATTTTGCGGTGTGGTTCTCATGTAGTGTACGCCCAGAACCTCACATTGAGATGTGGTCCATCCTACATTCTTTTAAAGTGAAGGACAACGCATGCGAAGTCGAGACGTAGAGATGGTCAGACAGACAGTGCCGCTGTTGCTCAAGGCTTTGGGGACTGCCAGAGCAAGACATGCCACTCCTGATGGAGGTGAGCACGGCAGACGGGGTTACAGTGGCGTGAGAGCAGGGGCTGGCCATCTCTCATGCACAGCTGAAACAGCAAGTGCTCTGGCCAAGAGCTGAAACACTACACCCTCCTCCCCCTCTTTCTCTCACTCTATCATTCTCACTCTGCTTCTTTGATCTAAGACCCTTTAACATTTTTTTTTCTCTTTCCTGTGTCTCTCCACCTGCTCCCTACATTCTCAGTATGGGGTATTAGACGTACTGTATCGTTAATTTTGCTTTCTTTTTCTCTCACTTTTTTCTCTTTTCTGTTTTTTAGCTGTTTAACTGCGGTAAATGGCCATCTGTGCACACTGTCTCTAGCACAATGTAGTGAGACTCGTGGCTGGCCTCTTCTCATTGCTTGTTATGCAGGCAATATAGCGAGCTGGGACATTTGCCAGGATCAGAAAAGGGAGGGAAGAAAAATCCCCTTTTTTCCTTCCAGATTTACAATTTACTTGTTTTTGTACATGGGTAGCTGTGCGTGTGCACGCTTGCGTTTGTGGCCGTCCGCGTTTCATCAAGGACTTTTTTCAGCAGGGTTTTGCTGTGAAAATGAAAGAGAAAGTGAACTATTTGCCTACTCTGCTTGTACACCGAGGAATGTGACCTTCGCATTTAACCTATTCATGCAGTGAAATTCACACACTAGTGAGTGGGGGACAGCCCCAAACCACGGTGTAGCAGTTGCGGGAGTTATGTGCATTGCTCAAAGGCACTTTAGTCATGTCTTGTCCCATGCGGAGATTAAACCCAGGAACGTCCGGTCACGGGACCAGTTCCCTAACCACTAGGCTGTGGCTGCCCCTAGGTGATGTGTGCACATAGTATGCTGCCAATTGGCTTGAATATCTGTAGGTACCAGTATCTATAGGTTACTAGTATAACAATTCATGGAAATGGCTAATGTTACATAGTTAATGTTTACTACACTATTATTTCACTTCTTAATAATAATTACACAAATCTTCCTCAGGGTTTAATGAAGTCATCTGTTTATCTAATAATTAGTCGACATTGACTGCATTACAATGTACAACTACATTACAAATCTAACGTAATGTTAACTAGATAAATCTACATTTCTCTCTCACATTGTTGCCATGTGGCTCTTCTTCCTGTATCCATCATTTCAAATTAAAAGCCCACTGCAGGCTTTGACTTCGTGACATTTTCTTAAAATCGAAAGCAGCCGCGGCAGTAATTTGTAAACGCTGGCACTAAGGCAGTCTGAACATGAAGATCGACAAATGTTAATGGAAAAACAGTCTGACTTCACTACAAGTCATGTGTCATACTTTGATTTGTACAATCTCCAGATGGGTTTCTCTCGTCCTTATCGACCGAACTGATGGCAGAACTACTGGCAGCACATAACCGGACTAAAAAGTCGACCAAAGACAATAAAAAAAATTTTTTTTTACTTATGGTGAAAATTCACATTTATGTACGTTTGACATGAGAAGTCCTATAGATATTTTTTGTGTACATGTCTGGATGTGTAGGTATGCCATTATAGAGGTACTGCTGAGGGGTGTGCTTGTGTAGGCTTGGGGTTTTAGGGGGAGTCCTGCTGGCTTATGTCCTTTTTTGGAATATAAAGAGTTAAAGAGACTCGGCTCTCACCCACCTGTAGACTGTCAGCTGCTGGGGGCCTGTTAAAACGTCAGCTGTTTCTGAGAAGAGGGGTAGGGGTGTGTGAGTGTGTCTCTGCATGTGTATGAAGGAGCAGTATGGAATGACAAGAAGGTAATGGTGAAAGAGGCTCTTGCGTGTGTGTGGGCCATTACCCAACTACTTAAAACTAATAAAACGTGTTTATTTAACACTAAAAAGCAGTTGGTAATGCACATCTTAACAACTGGCAGCCTTGAGGTCAGCTAACGTCTACAGAAACTTTTAGGTCAGGCTCGATGACCAGTTCACATCCCTATAAACTGGTCCCAACTCTGTTTTACAAAGATTTTACCCACAAATGATTTTGCTTAATAATGAGTTAATCTTGTTTAATGAAACGAATTCTGCAGTAAAAGTGTGTGTGTGTGTGTGTGTGTGTGTGTGTGTGTGTGTGTGTGTGTGTGTGTGTTTTACCAACACATTTCACTTTGCATACAGGCTGGAAATTTCTGTCCTACCTACAGAAAAAAATAGAGAACTGAAAATCCGGTGCTTAGAATATCTTGCTTACAGGCTAACTAATGCTGCCAGGAGACAAGCGACAGTCTACAAACACAAAGATGACTGTTACTCAAAACTATTAAAAAAACAAAAGTGCTACCACCAAACATTAAAGCCCCAGGGAACGTAGTGTAAAACATTAAAACACTTGTATAAACTAAACTTTAGTTTTGTCAGTGCAGTCAAAGCGTGATCCCAATATTCTAATGAGCATGCTTGATTGACATTCCTCTCCCTGAGACTGCCAGCCTCCTACGCCGCTCACTGATGCAAGTGGGGAGAATTGCGATTGTTCATCTCTACATGTATGAATCTCCTGTCACAGCAGCCTATGTTTGCTCAGGTTGCCAGTTTTTATAACAGCCGTGTGGGGGAAAAACTGCGAAAACGGACAAAACCCCCAAGATTCGGACTGCCCAATTAGCACTGAAAAAATTTACATAATTGTTCATGCTTCGGAAACACGTATTATGTAGCCGTAAGACCACAGTTAACCAGATTCTGAAATATTCTTAGGTTTTTTTAAGCATTGCAGTTTTTTTTTCTGGTGAAGAGGTTACCTGTAATGTCTTTCATAGGCCACTTATTTCCAGTCTGACACTGCAGTCAAATCCAGCCAAAAATGGCAAATTAGGAGACAGCAATGTCATGCTGCTTTTCCCAATGAGATTTTCTCCAAAACGAGCATAATGTTGATTATTCTGAGTGTTGTTTTTTTTTTTTTGCATGAAAAATGAATGAACTCATTTTCAGCATAGATTCATTGATGTATTCCTATTTCTCAGACCAGACGGGACTGGTGCAATGCTGTAACTGAAATATAAATGTTAACCCTGAAGGCATGAATTATCTTTATCCTCGTCTGTGCCATTTTTTCCCCCAGTGATATTATATTTTCATAGCCACAAAAGCATGAGAGCACAGCGCTCATCCTCGGTAAGCCTTGCTTCTCTACAGGCGTGCTGTGCCATACCGGCCTGTGTACAACCAACATGTTGCCCGGAAGAGAAGCAAAGGCAATCACGCACACAGATCCCCTTATTAGGCTCGGCGCCAGCGCTGTGTGCAAAACACTGAGCACTTCACTTATCAGGAGAGAGAGAGAATAGTCAGTGAGAATCGTGAGAGAGACTAGTTAGGGAGAATAGAGAGAGAGTGAGAGACAGGGAGGAAATAGGAGCAGACACATTATTTGTGATGTTTGTTATGCTAGTTATTGTGACTTCAGAGATTTTGGTTCCCCGCTGGTGTTTTTCAGACCTCTCTTGTATGTTTTTTTTTCCCCACCACAAGCAAATTACCGACTCAATACATAGTAAACTCTCCCATTAAAAAAAAAAATTATATGCTATGATTCATACAACAATTCTTCCTTTAACAGTGTACTGTTCACTTAACCCTTTCTCACATTTTGCGTTCAGTAAAAACTGCTCGTTTGAAAATGCAGTGACCCAGTTATTAAACAAAACTTGTGGCCTCTGAATTCCCATACCCCCAAAGCCTGTAGAGACTGCAAGGTCAGAGAAGGTCAAAGCTTGTGTGTCTCTCTTTGGGAAGCATTTGTGCGCCGCACATGCACTTCAGCTCCACAGAGTTGTACTACGTGCCGCCTAGTATGTAAAAGTTCTCGCAGGGTTTCAGGTCAGTTAAACGTAAAGGTTTAAATTATAGACATGTTCACAGACCACAGAGGCATTTCAGGGCACCTCTCTTTACTGCTATTAAATTGTTCATTCTGATTATTCAGTATGCATTGATTTTTCAGGAACAGTATGATAACTAGACTATTTCTCAGCCAGTAATCCAAGCTGCAATACAAATCATAAGTGTATCTTAATGTGTTCTTTTTAGTGTGGTATCTTATTTAAAGAGACATGTATGGTGAAAGATCTACATAAAAATATATTTGTTAATATGGTGTGTTGAGTGTTAAGTGTGAGTCATTTGGCAGTCTTTGCTCTTTTCTTACTCACATATCAAGCTACATTTTTTTTTAACTTAATAACTTGCGGATAGAAAAAAAGAGGGGCTGGGGAGAGGATAACTGTTTATAGCTGTATAGTGATAACAGGAACTGTCTGGTCACTCGGATGTTTTTACTTTTACAATATTAAATGTTATATTAAACTACAATTAACTACAACTATTCAGTAAACTACACAATAATTATTATAATTGTATATTATAATAATAATTTTAATATAAATAATTACCAAAACTCTTAAGTAAGTGAAATAAAACTGCTGTTATTGGAGAATAAACAACCTTCTCTTGATAACAGCACACACGTCATTTGTGAAGCAGCAGCTATAGTTTAGTGGCTTTTTGAGGTTTAACACCAGTAGATGTGGTGTTAAAGACCCTAATGTGTGAAGAGGAGCTTGAACAAAAGGTGAGTGAGCATCTGCATCTAGTGTGGCTACACACGCACACACACGTATGCAAACCTATAGGCCAGGGAAATGAGGATCTGACTAACAGCTTCACTACAAACCCCACAGCAACACCCAGCCTCCGTCTCTGTTACCAGCGCCGACACTGATGTATTGGAGGCAGTTGCTGAGGGCATATAAGGACAGAGGGTGAGGGGAGGGTGGGCTGAGTGAGAGCGAGCTGATCGAGGTCCCACCATTACAGGGTCACTGCTGGACGAGTCACTTCTGTCAGACAGACGCAGCACGCAGGACACACCATACTGTATTCCTATAAGGATATTGGTCATGAGTGAACCCATGGGACTGTAACCACCGGAGAAGGTTTGTGCACCAGTAACAAGGATAACCTCTGAATAAACTTTTTTTTGGTCAATGTATGTAACTTATGGAACGTAAATGCCGTAGCTTGATGTTTAGGCCTCAGGGCTTGGGTTTGCTAAAGTGTCATTTTTCATGTGGTTTGCCTTTATCAGTGTAAAAAAAGTAATTTCCTTCCGGCGAATCTCACTCTTCTTATGACTCTTTGTTTTTTAAAAACTAACAGAAAGGGTTTCTCTTAGCGGTCATCTTTTATAATTTGGTCGATATATTGATTTAAAACTCAAATTTGAACCTCAATGAAATTGCAGATGTACGTTTTTAAATAATTTACGGAAGGTTTTAGTGAGTGCAGAAATAGAAACAGTTCATGGTCATGTCTCTGGGTCCTGGTGTGGAGACCGCTAAAGCTGTTCACTTTTCACCTAATGCATTTAGGATTTCTTAATCTCTAGTGATTTTGCTGATAAAATTGTGTTGTACAAAACTTAAAAGTGCTGTTTTAAACAGATGTAAAAAAAAAAAAAAAAAAGTACGGAAATGAAAAGCATAGGCTTAGTAGTTTCACCAGACACCTTACTCACTGTAGCCTGTTGTCTCAGCTGTTGGCCTGCAAATCAATGGATAATAGCAAAAGGAGGTGTTTTGATTGACATCCCAGGTGGAATAGGGTGTAAGCTATGCTGGATGTTAAACAGCACGTGGTGTGTAGTGGATCTTTGTGTACAGTTGCTTCTAAAGCCCACATTCTTTGGGAACGGTGTCATTTACTTCACTATAGACTTGTGTGTTTTTAAAAGAGGAAGAAGACATTTATTAGGGTTTTAGGGGTTCACTGATGTTGATTGTAACAACTCATTCTTTCAGGAGAGGATACATTAACAGATACGTGCTGGCAGTGAGTAAGAGATGGGATCTGTTAGGTGAAATTCTTCCTCGATTACTTCTATATAAAGAGTAATATTACTGCTAGTCACTGGTTATCTATAATCTCTAAAGTAGGAGAGTTTAGGAGTTGATACTAACTATCGGCCTATCTGCTAATAAGTTTATTCTGAAGGACAACTATGAAGTCAGTTATTACATGTTCATACAGCTTACTACTTGAGTACTGGAATATTATACTGGATTACTAACTTTAAAGCCCCAGGTATTTTGGTGTTTATTTTATTTTCAGAGTTTCAGAGCACTTTACATTATAACTCTATAACTCCAAGAGAAAAAGAAATCGATTAAGGTGAAGCTCATCATTTCTTATTTGTCAGTTTAACATGTAATTTCTTGTGTATCATTTGTTAAATTTGTTATTGAAACAGATATAATCATTAGAGCAAAACATTACTCTACATAATAGTCAGTAGATAGTAAGACTGTAGTTAACGATTATTTGGACTATAAATTAATCTATTCATTTTTTTCTGTATTAATTTAAAATGTATTTGTTTGCAGTATTTTAATAACAGTACTACAAAACCCTTTACATAACTAAGCTTAATTAAATCAAAAGATCACTAGCAACAATAAACAATATTGACATCTATTAGACAATCTGTCACAGCATTAGAATATTAAGTGCTTGTGTCAGCCAACGAAGACACAGAGAATAATGCATGGTGATTGTATTATGTTACCACTCGTCACCTTATCACTCATCATACGTTTTGCGAACATGTGTCTTATCTGTATTTCAAGCCACATCTGATTAAATACTGAACAGTTTTAGCTGCCTGTTTCACTTACTGAAACTGCACGCTAAATGAATTAGCGTAAAGTTGCTAAGTTAATGTTGTTTGCTGTGTGTACACCCATTTTTGATGTGTGGACTCAAAAGTGAGACGGAAAGGAGTCGACACTTTTTAGGATCAATTTCGAAGAGAACCGAAAGCAGGATGAGGATTTGATGACTTGACACACAAGACATCATATACTGTCACCCTGCTGGGTCAGACAACTAGTTTAACTTCTTCCATCTAATTGTTTCAAAGAACTTCGCTGCCCAACACTGCATGACATGCGAGCTGTGTTTGTCTGTTTGGAACAATCTGTGGGATTAGTATGGATGGTTCAAGCAGGGACATCATACTTGCACTGTTTCTCACATTCCTCCACACAAATAATGATATTACTCACATTAAACCCTGTGTTATGAGTCTAGCAGGGTAGTGTACTGTAAAGGGTTTTTCTGTTATCTCTTGTAGATATTCAGTAATTAGCTCCAATCTGTGTCTTTTAACTCACTGCCTTCTTAAAAAAAAAAACCTCTTTGTCTTGTTGAATATGAATTGAGACATTAACAGCATGTAAAATGTTGATGTTGTACATCTGCCGTGATTAATAAGCGACATTTATATGCCTGTCAGACCAGTATACACAGCATGACGCGCATGTAACCAGGTTTTCTTACGTGCTAACATTACTCATACTGATGCCATAGGTGTGTGACTTAAACGTAAAAGTATTCCCCTTTTTGGGATTTTTTGTTCCACACCCCATCGTCATAAGACTGAAGAAATGGGTATGGAATAATTCAGTTGTTTGTTTTGTGTTATCTTTTGTCTCGTTGGTGTTTGGTGGTTGCGGGTCCTTGAAACGTCTGATCGCTGGTCGCTGATAGAGCTCTTTCATTATTACTTCTAGCTTTGTGTTGTCAACTGACAGGTCAGACCACATTCATCACACTGCTTCTGAGACAAACAGGTCAGTGTCACCTGCAGACTCTTCACACTCCCTCAGCAGTACACGTATGTGTGTGTTTTGCTTTCTTCTCAGTAATCAATATTTATGCTTTATACAAGCATAAACTGGTATTAATAGACATTAATAATAAATGCCAGAGGCTGAGGCTTGATGAAAAGTCTTCTCATGGTGAAACTATAGAAATTTTTTTTTTGTATTTAAAGTTTCAACTCTATTGAAAGATACCAACACAGACTGCATGTCTAAAAGCAACTGCCATTTATTGTTTTAGTTTGCGTTTAATTAAAAATGTACTAAGTTAAAATGTAGTAAATAGTTCGTAGGGCCATAAAAAACATGTCTGTCTTTCACACCCCTTTTTTTATTGACTGCAGCTGTAAGTGTAAAACCTGCTGCTGATCTACCCAACATTAAAAAAACAATTCAGAAGGTTTGTAATGTTAATAAAGCATGCTGTATAATTTTGATAAAATATGTTGCTGTTTTTTGAGCAGAAGCGTCAGAGTATGTTACAGGCAGAAACAATTTTGGTTACAACAAAATTTTGTTGTATGGTTGCTATAGGGCTGGGTGATACTAAGATGTAATATCGAAATTGTGATCAATTTTCATGGATGTACTGAATATTTGTTTATTGGGTTATAGTTAGTTTTTTTTATTCAATTTAAATTAATTTATAAAAAATATTATATTTGCATATGTAAAGAATAATATTTTTGTCTAATTTCGTGGATATTTTTGTAGATATGAAGTCGTAATTGTACATTATTATAATTATTTATACATTATATTTATTTATTATTTTAGATAAAGACAGCACTACTGTATTGCAGACCTAGATAACCTATATGCATATCTTTTATCATATGGAAAACTGTGTTTTTGTGAGAACTGTTATTTATTTATTTTTTTTATTAAATTGAGTGAAATTGAGATTTCAAGCTATCGCTGTATGATATTGATTTTGTCGCCATATTATCCAGCACTTTATCCATCTGTATGTTATCTAATGTCTATATAAACCCAGTTACTGGTGCCTGAAAGTTACAGTTTGCTGGTCTACCCTGTTGAAAGGTTAGACAGTAGCAGCTGAGAATCAGAGCCCATCCCCCTTCCTGTCCTGCCTCTCTCCGTCCTGCCAGGAGAAATGCTGCCCTTGCCTTGTAGACAACCCCCCACCCCCACCCCCACCCTCCGCCCCCCCAGTACAGATCAGGTTCCTCATATGATTTGTTGTTTACCTCTCACATTATATGTCCAAAAAAAAACATAGAATACTAGTCATTTACTGGTAAACACCATTATGCTTATCATCATACAGCAAAAAGAATATGAGTGCATGCTGAAAAGACGAAATGGCAGTACACTGTGGTCAGCAGCTGAGTGACCATGTTGGTGTAAGCAAGTGCCTGCCAGTCAGGGAACATGAGGCAACAGGCTGAAAATATCCTGCAGTTGGTGCTGGCAGTACAACCCAAGGTTGGAGTAAATCATTGGAGAGAGTCCCACTGGGCATCACAAGTGCCATCACTGTCCCAGTTCGGCTAGAACGAACGTTCTGTAAAGAGGTAATCTCAGATAAACAGTGCCTTCACTGTTCTTTAGTGTTCTTTCATTAGCGAATGTAATTCAGGTAGCTCATGCTCAGGTGAAGCTTGTAAATTCAAGGGATTGTGTGCTGTGTTTGTGTTGAGTGGTTTGACAGTGATAAGTTCAAACACAAGACATGTGGGTCATAGTGGCCCTGTCCAGACTTAACATCTGTCTCCGGTGATCCGATAAGAAGCGGACAGATCAGGTATATTTATACAGCTCTTCACTCACTACATGTTTAAAAAAAACGATTGTTTATAGAATCACGATTTCTAGTCATGGCGATTCTGAATCGATTCAAAATGCCCAAAAATCGATTAAAAAAAAAAAAGTTGTTTTTTTTTTGCCTCGCCTACTCTCGAGCATACTGCATATCGCATTACATGTTCACTCAGCCACCGTAGAAAAGGGCCATCTAGGCCACCATACAGCAAGCTAGTTAGCCAGCTCCCTTGCTAGCGGACTAGCGCACTATGACTTTAAAGTCTGTATTTTATTTTCAGTTAAAGGTTAATGCACTGTGGTAGACTGAATTCTGTGTTTACTTTTGTATTAACATATTTTGAATTATTTGTTCATTGATAGATTTTTTTTTATTTAAGAAAAATCCAGGCAGCTAAGCTAACCTAATACTGGTCATTTGAAACCTGAAAGTATTGTTTTACATAAATGTTCTATTTGTGTATGTTGTCTTTTCAACTTGTCAATCACATATAATTTAAATGAAATTTATAGACCATTTGAATAGAAAAGTTGCTCGTTAATCAAAAAATTGATTCTGAATCGATGCGTGACCCCAAAAATCGGAATCGAATCGCCGGACACTGAGAGATTCACACCCCTACTACATGTGGTCACATTTTATTAGTTGCGTGTTTGCCATATCCGCCAGAAGCAACTTTAACAAAGGCATGAGATTTTCTAATTAAAACATCAGGAGCTCAGATAAGTCAGGGAAGGTATACTATAAACTATTGACCAACTGTAATGTAAAAAAGCTTTATTTGCTTTTCAACAAACACAACAGTAAAAGTGGAGAGAAATATGAAAAGTCATGAAAATATAGACCATAACTTTTTAAAGTAGAATCACTATAATATGCTTTCATGAAACACTCTTTCCTAAAATAATTATCTCTACAAGGTGCTAAAATAGTTTGAGATTGTTACAGATAGTCATAAATAAACATTAGCAGTGAGAACGGACACCAAAAGCCTACGTTTATACAGTAAAAGTATTCATACAT
This sequence comes from Duopalatinus emarginatus, assembly GCA_028565595.1. Lineage (NCBI taxonomy): Eukaryota > Metazoa > Chordata > Actinopteri > Siluriformes > Pimelodidae > Duopalatinus > Duopalatinus emarginatus. Next base: position 21,800,803 of record JAOVVF010000044.1, read on the forward strand.
CTCTTGTATGTGTATATGTGTATATGTGAAAGTGATCCATGCTGTGGGCATAATACTAGATTTCTAAAACATGGAAAAACATGTCTAACTGGCCAGTTTAGATGTGACCACATGTATGTAGCCATTCAGTGTCCATCTGTGATATGATCACCTGAGACAGATGTTCTTACCATGCATGAATGAGGTCAGTAAAATGGGAGCGGGTTATTACAACCTGTGTATTTTGTCTATTTTAAGGACTGAATGTTAGCTTGTAGCTCTGAAGCTAGTCATGTTATCAGTACAGACTGATTTAGCGCTAAGATTGAAGCCTATGCTTGCTCTTCGTGCTCCACTGCTTTTGCGTCAGTTTTGACTCTTTTACCGGTTCCAGGACTGGCACCATATGGCTGTCGATGACTGTCATTGAGCAAGCTGTGGTTTGGGTGTCGTTTGTGAAGCAGCTCTTTTGCAAACAGCTGAATTGAACATCTGACAACTGTGCTGTTCAATACACAGGGATCCTGTGCTAAGCTGCAAAGGTGATGGATTTCTGTGTGCCGCTCTGGCCCGAATCCAGTCCCAGTCCAGGCGCTGGCTCTTATCTCTAAGCCCCAGGCTACACTGCTTTCAGTTCCAGGCAGGGATGACAAAACTGGACTCTCTCTCTCACACCCTGCAGAGGAGATTACATGTTCTCACACTCACACAGTTGCACAGAATGGCGTATGCCCACACATGGATGTGCGCCTTCTGTGCTTATCCAAGTGGAACTTAGGTGCTTCAGAGCACGTCAGCATAAGATGGATTGCAGCAGCACTGTGTTTGATAAGGCTGCTCTCAGGCAGTAGTATGTGAACGATTTAGAGCTGTAATTATTTCAGCAGTTGTCTAATTACTTCAGTAGATTCAGTTAAGTAAATATAATCATTGAGAGCCGTGTTTTTATTACACCGCCATTCAGTACTGTACTGACTTTCACTGGGAAAACCGCCAGTATTACAAAGTGAATACAAAGAGCGTTTGCACAAGATGTAAGAAGTACCCAGGTTAAAATTAGAGTTTTTAATGTTATGACAACAAGTATATAAAGCTTCCTATGTACGAGTGACATCATATGTGTAGGGCAAAAAGAAGAGTTTGGTGGCGCACATCAAAACAAGAAGGCATGCAGGGAAAAGAAGATTTTGCTTCTTAATGTGCAGCGCTTTAATTGTCTTTGAGCTATACAGCCTGCAATAATCACTCTCAAACATAATAATAGTTCCACAGACAGCTCGTAATCAAACTCCAAGGACCTGCATTAGCAATGTGCTTTCCTCGTTCAGGAAGTGTTTTTGTTTTAGTCAGTGCGCTAATGTTATCTAGTTCACGTGATACTATCAGTGTGTAAAGAGGAAATTGTGATTGTTAGACAACAGAGTCAGTACATCTCCAAAACACCAGGACTTTGTGTGGTGGTTAGTGCCTATCAAAGGTGATCCAAGGAAGGATAACTGGTGAACCGGATCGTGCTTAAGGCTCGCTGATGTGGGTGAGGGGTGAAGGTTACCCGGTCTGATCATAGAGGATGCTATTGAAGGTCCACAGAAGGATCGGTTGCTAACATGCCCTGACAGGTCAGAGCTGTTTTGGCAGGTGGTTTTAATATTATGGCTGATTAGTGTATTTACCCTAGAGTCAGGTTACCTCTTTCACTAACGTCAAATCATTCCATGCTTTTCCACCGCAAAAGAGTTATTAAGCTATTCAGGAACCAAGGAGTTGATGTACATTAGGCCCAGGCAGCTGTTTAATTTTATTGCCATCACATGAATAAGCAACTCCAGGCATTCATGTGATTGGTATAAAAAGGGGGTTTTGTTTTGAGGGAGTTGATGATTGTTACTAATAAATCAACCATTTTTAACAGAAAAATGAATCAGTTGCCTAAAATAAATACAGCTGTCCCCTTTAGGGGTTTTCCTCCAGTATGGTCTCTATCACACAGCAGTTACAATTTGGGGAGGGTCTACCCCACTACCTTGCGAAACGTCACAAAAAAAAGGCATCACAAAAAAGCCTCGCATACATGAGCTCGCAGACACCCACAGTTGGTTAATTACTAACACCGTGATTGACAATGAGAGCAATGCCATATACCACAGCCACTGTCTGTTTTTCTTGTCTTGTGGCATCATTGGGAGCTCGCAGTCTTCTGGTGATATAGCAAACACTTTTCTGTTGTGCCGCTAGCAAGCTTATTGAAAATCTTACAGGAAACTACATCACTATCGGCAATGCTCAAAATAAGCCGTTAAACTCGATGCTTACAGCATGAAGAAAATCTGTAATCGTTCAGTGCAGTCATTGTCTATGATGGTATCCTGTGTGTATGTTATTTACATTACTTAACGCATGGTTTGAGTTGTTTAGTGGCCTTGGGTGTAAGATTGGTCCATACGTGTAAGTTATCTGTTGGTTTTGGGCTTAATTACTTGTCTGAAAGTTTACAGCTCGTAGTGGACCACAGACTCGAATTAGGTTGCCTGTGAGCACTTTTGTCCATTCTGCTTTTTCCAAACAGACTGTGTGGATCTCATTTTGAACTGCCTTCTAGAAAAATCTGAAAGCCAACACTTACAGTCAGTCACTTCATGAAATCAACTCAGATTCCACTCAACGGCAGTCTCTTTTACCTTGTGAGTTCAGACTATGGCTTTTATTGTGAATATAGAACTGGTCTTGGCTGGTGAACTCCATTAAGATGTGCCATGCCAAGTCCTGTCTGACAGACCACAGGAAAAAAACATCTCTGCTATCTGAAAAGAACCGACCGGTTTGTGTAAGTGTTTCAGAATGCTGCTTTCCTTCTGGCTTTGAGATGCAGTGTGTGAAACGGTTTTGTGCGTGCCCTGAGTGCTTCAGATCAGAGCTGGGAAGCACTCTCCTTTGTGCTCTCAGGGTTAAAGGTTAGTGTCTGACTCGGCTTGCAGATAAAGAAGGCTTTTCATGTGTGCTGGCCACATATTCCAACACGCAGTCTGACGCAGCAGTGCCTTTGAAGAGCTGGACAAGTCCTTTTTTCCCTATCAACACATACTCTCTAACCTCAGAGAAAGAGCGGTCACCACAAACATCTCTCTGGAGAATGAATGTATGTGATGGTGTCACATTTACCAACCACTCTGCACCACAGAATGAAATAACCAAGTTAGCGACAGGGACAAGTCCATAATTCCCAGCAGCTTGGTGTGTGTGTGTGTGTGTGTGTGTGTGTGTGTGTGTGTGTGTGTGTGTGTGTTTGTGTCTGTCTGTGTGTGTGTGTGTGTGTGTGTGTGTGTGTGTGTGTGTGTGTGTCCTAACTCGCCCAGACAATTTAAACATCTATGTGGGGAAAAAATATGTTAAAGAATAAATAATTTACTTTTAGTTTGCCCAAGAGACTTTTTATAATAATATAATGTTTTTAATCATTTTTATAATAAAGCATTTACCTTTACAGCAGGATGGATAAATATATACATCAATAGTTCGAAAATGCTCCATTTTCGTCTGCCATCAGTAGTGTACTAGGTCTTGAAAAAGTCTCTTGTCAATTTCACTTTCCTTACTATAGAAAAAAAGAAATTAACACTTAATTTGATTATCTTGAGTAATCAAAAATTCTCTAACTTTAAATTCTCCTAAAAATTCTCCATCTGTTAAAAGCAGTTAAATAAACTTATACATTATAATTTTATAATAATAATTATTTATTATTAATTATTATGGCTGTATCCTTATGGCAAACTTATTAAAAATATTAAAAAAATTATATATA
>JAOVVF010000044.1:21805880-21816021 GCA_028565595.1 Duopalatinus emarginatus
TGTGTGTGTGTGTGTGTGTGTGTGTGTGTGTATACAGACAGGTGATAAATTAAAGGAAAAACCAACCTAAAGTGCCTTAGTAAGTTGTTGCGCCACCACGTGCCTCCAGAACAGCTTCAGTGCACCTTTGAGTCTCTGGAATTCTACTGGAGGGATGAAACCACTTTCTTCCCAAAGATATCCCCTAATTTGCTACAATCCTTCATCTTCAGTAGTGCTCAAACTGCTTACCAGCTGCCCATCCTGCTCTGATTTATATAATCCGTGTGAAATCCTGTGTTGCACCGTACATAGCTTTGAGGAATTCTCTGCTCTAAGGATAAATCTTAAATCTGGGTTTTCCCCCTGACTTTAAATGGCATTCTTTGAAATACCGATGAGGAAATACCACTTCCTTGATGCTGTGCCGTCTGTAGTAGAGAGTGTGCTCCAGTCTCCAGTCATGCGAGCGTGTACGCAGTCTGGATTTGTGTGTAAATATAGAACACTATTTTAAGGCCTTTTTTTGAGGCGGAGATAGTTATAGCAGGTTTTAAAATTATCGTAGCCTACATGTCTATTTTGAGGTAGCATTAAGCTCATTCATGCTTCCATTCATCCAGACATGTGCTGACTGTGGAAGTCCCGACTCCCGCACACAGCCGTCTGTTTCGATGTATTTTATTTTTAACTGAACTGCTGTATACACATGATAATATTTCCGTGTATAGTGGCAGTTGCTAAACAATAAATACGATCCAACTCGATTATAACATATAACATAGTCAGATGATGCTGAAATTGAATTTCAGAATTAATATCATAGATGCAGTACACATCTGCTTTCATGAAGACGTAACCGTCTGCTCCCAGACCTGCATCTTGGTTTGGTTTATAATCACATGCCTCATGCCCAGTCAGGGATGTCGTATCCAGCTGCAGGTCTGCAAGGCTCAGTGATGTGGCTGTGATGCCTCTAATGAAGCTGATACAGCACAGCTCACCTCTTCCTGCCCTAACGGCTCTAAGGGAAATGCAAACCTCCAGAGTAGTGTCTTCTTCGTCTGGTCCTGCTGCTCATTCTGCAGTCTAGTGCAGATTTCCTTGGCCCCTATCTAAAGAAAACAGTTTCAGTCTGCTTATTAGGCAATTAAACATGCATAGCAAGATGCATTGCTACGTTTTTGTGAAACACTTTAACGATCTGATTATTTGATTATTAATTCGACTGAATGATGCAGGTCTGGTGTAGACAGCAAAGATTTCTGATTTTTTTTTTTCTGCACTGACTCTACATTCAGCATAGCTAGCTGCATATGACAGCTGTTTTACTCCCTCCACTAGAGATATCTCATGGTTGAAAATCTCGGTACTTGTTTCAACCACACAGACACTTTTCTTAGCTATTAGAAAAGTAATTAGTGATTTCACCAAATCATCAGCACTGATGCAGAATATTAAACCACAACATGTGGGCATGAATCTTAATTAGCCAACTAAAGCAGCAAACATGTGAATTTCCATTCATTTCCACTTTGTAAACAAACTTAAGTCTGCAGATTGTTTGGGAAAACATCTGATGGGTGCATAAAGCTAATTAGAAATCTAAGATATTGCTGTCCAGTACAGTATTTGTTTTGTAAGAAGGAAAAAAAAACAACAGCCTCTATCAAGCTAAGTCGGAGTCATGTTTTATCCAAGTAAGCCTTACATTTTCATCTGTTTTGCATATCATTTTACTTAAAGCTCAGTAGGCTTTGACAGCGTTTCTCTGTCAGGTCCTTTTTTATTTTCTTTATTTGTTAACACATTTAACATTTTAACCTTAACTGATGTTTATCATCACATCATCTGCACCTTTAGCTCACTACTGTCTGACATGATCATCTTTAATAACACTTTCTTTATGCTGCACAGTAACTGGCATACCACAAGAAGCATCATCAGTTCATGTTACTTTTGCACATGACCAGGCGTTATCACATTATATTGCTGGTTGAAAGAGACATGCAATTTATTAACATTATTCCAATTGAACAGACTATTACAAATAAATTCTTAAGTCTAAAGCTTGCCAGTAAGCTTTACAGACCATTTGATTGAAGCTAGAGCAGACAAGTGCGAACAGGATCCTGTTTTTTACTCACATTAAGTTCACAGGACAAATAAAGAGCACATTAGTAACCTTAGTGAAAGACTTGAGTAACTACATGGTCCAGTTAAATTCATTAGAAAATATCTCTGCCAGGTGAAGGCAAAATAATGACTATGCAAGCAGGACACATCTCTAGTTGAGAGCTGTTATGAACTGGAGTGATTTAGAAATTCACAGATCATGCTGGTAGTCCTGGCATGTTTACCACTAGGGTTTTTCCAAAACACCAACCTTCTGTTTTAGACCAGACCCACTTGGGTTTAGATCCAAATAAAGATACAGATAAGAGTATCTGCAGCACTAAACATAAAAGTCAGAATGTCAAAAAATGTATTTTTTAATGCTATTCATGTTGTTTTTTGTCTAACGCTTTTCCTCTCTTCTGTTTCAGATCCATAACTCATCATCATCACCATCATCATCTTCATCTTCATCTCCATCATCATCAGTTTTTTCTCAAGCGGGATAGGAACACAGTACAGACCCAGAGCGGATGATTTACAGTCTGAGAAAATCGTGAACCGAAGGCTCTGCCAGGAGGCCTTGCACTTTCCTTACTTACACACTTGCTGTGGGGGAAGAGTCCCGAACCCAGCTGCTTCAGACAGGTGGGACAGGGAGAGTGAGGGACAGTGTGTGGGCGAGAGAAAGACAGGCGCCTAGTTGCCATTTGCGGTCCTGTAGACTCATCAGGACGGCCACAACCTTTGCCATCTGATCTCATCACGAGCTCCACCCTGCCCCCACCACAACTCAGCCAATCACAGCCGACATGGGGAGGAAAAAGATCCAGATCCAGCGAATCACAGATGAACGGAACAGACAGGTGAGAAGGGTTTTTTTCACACGTGTGTGTGTTTGAATGCTTTCATTACTTGACACAAAATGAATGCAGTTTTGTTGTATTTAGGAGGTTTTTTTTGCACGGCTGAATAATGCCATCTGCTTTATCTAATAGATGTATCACTTGCTTTTTTCTGAACTTTCACCTATTTTACCTCTAGTCTGTTGCAAAACCGAGTCTTTCACTTTTTTTCGTTCATTTTTCACGTCTTAGCTACATAATAATTAGACTTTTTTTCCCCACCAGGTCTTGTTGACTCCCACAGTGACATTCTGATTGTTCCAGGTGTCTATACTTAACTGGCCTGCTTTCAGCTCTTAGTCCGCTCTGTTCTCCTTCAAATGTACCCAACACTGCTTTTTATTATAATGTAACCAAATGCCCATTAGTTAATTCCAACATCTCTATTATTCTCCACAAAAGGCTGTTCTAAAAAAACATATTTAGTCTGACTTTGAAATAATCCACACTACAAGCACACATACTGCAGGGAAAAAGATTTTTTTTTCCTTTACTTTGATTAACAGTAATGTAAAACAAACTCCTAGACGTGTGTGTAGAGGCATCTGCGGAGAGACACATGAGAAATCCAGCACTGATGGTGGCAGGTGAGAACGTGGTGTGTAAAGATTAGTAGATAAGCTCACAGCTCTGAGGTTAATTGGAAAGAAAAGAAGAAGCGAGAAGAACCAGGTCGTTGCTCCTACCACATGCCACGAACGCACGTTTTTGTCTTACTTCTTATGTTGCTATTGGTTACCTGCGAGTCTATTTTCGATGCCAATTATCATGCGCTTGTTTGTGCTAAATTTCCCATTTAAAACACAAGAAATAATATTAATTCTTGATGAAATATATAACCTATTCAGGAAAGAAAAGTGGAATTTGCATATGTGGCTACTATCCTTTTGTTTTTCTAAAGAGGGACTGTTTTTCTTCTTGTCGACAAATATCAAGCTATTTTCTTTTAATTGCCAATTGCAGAGCTCTTCAAAAGACCTCTTTCTTCATGGTCAGGCAGTTTGATTTGAAGCTGAAAAAATTATAGATGGAGCAGATCGAATGTTACCATTTTATTTCTGGATAATATTATATGTGTGGAAGAATATCATGGGTTTTTTTTTTGTTCAGTCCCATTGTTTAAAGTGAGCCTTTAGAAGGGTGCTGTGTCTCAGCAGATGGAATATAGTCAATACAGCTCTTTATTTGTGACGCTCCATCTGTGTGTGCCAGTCTCTATCTGTATGTGCGTGCACACACATTCCTGTATTTACATGGAGGTGCAGATGGAGAAGGTCTGATTGGAGACGGTGGATTAAGTGCTTATGGAAACAACTTGGAAATAATTTGATTTGTGCCTGCGGGGAACACAAGAGAAGGAAGCAAAGGGCACTAGACTTAATGTTTTTTCTTCTGAGTTGCATCAGTGTAATATGGAGGGGGTGTCAGAGGTAAATGTAATTAGACAGAGGATAGCTGATGAAACATACTTTTACTTGTGTTAAATTAAATATAATTACTATTTATTTATGTGTATGATTGCTTGTGTGCCCCTTTTATACTTTACTCTTTCTCCTACCCTATGTCTTTGTTCCGCGTCCCTCCTGCTACCTGTGCCCTCCACATCTGTTCCTTCTCCATGTTTCTGTCTCCTGCAGGTGACGTTCACCAAGCGCAAGTTCGGCCTGATGAAAAAGGCCTATGAGCTGAGTGTGTTGTGTGACTGTGAGATTGCTCTCATCATCTTCAACCACTCCAACAAGCTCTTTCAGTATGCCAGCACTGACATGGACAAAGTGCTGCTCAAGTACACAGAATACAACGAGCCTCATGAAAGCAGGACCAATGCAGACATCATAGAGGTAATGCAGCAACAGACAAACAAGATGTCTTTTTATGCTCCAAGTTTAGTTTACAGACTGCTCGTCGCTGACTGGAAGGCAGGTTAATCAGCACTATAAGGCATACTGTGCAGATTTATCTTTGCTTTGGATGCTGTCTACATACCATATGAAGTAAAGTCATTGTTCTTATATATTTTTCTTTTCTTTATAATTCCCTGTTGTCTTCTTCCCTAGCAGTGCAGGGTACCTTTACATTCTTAGCCTGTATGGGAATGTACACTTCAGAATGAATAAGGGTAAATGTTGGGGGTTATGGCCTCCTATGTGCCAGGGAGCAGCTTGCTGCAGGTGTAGGTGAGGTTTTACAGGCGTGTGGGTCTCTCTAAGCTGCTGGCTGCCTGCCTGGAAGATGGCGGGACAGCAGAGGTAGGGACAGCTGGACCTTCTGGCTCCCCCTGGCCTTGGATTGGAAGAGAGGGCTACACACATTCACACACACACAGCCCACACACCCTGTCTGTTTGAAATGTGCATTTTGAAATGGGACTGCCAACATACACAAGTGTAGGAGGTCCATATTGTTACATGTTTTAGATAATGCATTTGCTGCATAGGAATATGGGCTAAATAGCAGCAGTTGCTGTGATCTTAATGAATGTACCGTAGATGCCTACGCTTGTAAAGACACTTCAGAGAGATATGTGGGAGAGAGCGCTTACTTCATATTAGTTGAGTGCATTAGGGTGAGAAACTAGCAGTACGTGTCTTTCTCATGACAGAAGGCCACACTAATAGACGTGCATGCTTCTTATTGGTTACAGCTGCAGATGGTACAAGTGTGTGTATGTGGGTAGGAGAGGAAGGGAGCACATATGATGTGGTAGAGGTGTTGGTGCCGCTGTGGGCCATATCAGCTCAAGGCTGACTGGGTAACTGCGTGTGGTGGTGTGTGTGTGTGTGTGCATGCTTTCGTGTGCAGTGGACTGGAAAGCTGCTTCATGTAATATTGAGATGCAGTGTGTTATGGCAGGAGCTCCACTTGCCTCTGACATCCAGCAGCAGGGCCTGAGGAACTAGTCCAAGGGAAGGCAGTACCACTGTATATTTCTTTTAGATACTCCAAAATACGCACCTGTCTGAAATATCCATTTCCTTTCTTATTCTTTTTCACCCACACAAAGCATCTGGCTTTTACATACAGAAGTTTTTGAGAAATTACTAGCTCTATATAAATAAATGACCAGAATTTTGCCCTTCTTCCTTTTTTGCACATTTATTGTGCGCTGTATTATTATATACATATAGGCAGACATTCCATCACACAACTGGATGACTGTGCAGTCATGTATATGTGTGTGCATTCACCAGATTCTCTCAATGTCTCACACAATGTCCTGTGTGTGTGTGTGTGTGTGTGTGTGTGTGTGTGTGTGTGTGTGTGTTCGCGTGTGTGTGTGTGCGCGCACGTGTGTGTGTGTGTGTGTGTGTGTGTGTGTGTGTGTGTGTGTGTATGTGTGGCTTGCTTGCATTTCCTGCCAGAGTGTGTTAATCCGCCTGACTGCAACTCCCAATGAGAGAGCAAAGGGACATGAGAAAGAGAGAGCAAGTGTCAAGAGATGTACCACAATGAAGTAGAAAAGAAAAGAATAAGCTGGAGGAAGGAAATAAGAGAAACTGGGAATGAGAAAAGAAGCAGTGAGAAACTCCCCTTTCGGCTTAGACCACTCAGTAGAAAAGATCTGGCTACAACTGTTGAAGCGTCATGATTTTGATAATACCCTAATTACTATTCTTAATCCAGGGACATCCAACAGAATATGGTGGAGTAGAAGCTAAACATTCACTCCAACTTATTCCTACCAATTCCCTTCATGCCTGTCTAAGCTAAGATCAACTTTTATTAGAAAGCCACATAAGAAAGCCGTACAAAAAAAGCAGCAAAATCACAACAATAAAGCCTAGTTATCATTCTCATTGTGCAAGCAACAGCTCATACTAACCGTTCCCCACCACAGGAGCCTTTTCAGGAACTCGAGAACTTTAGTCATGTTTTAAGCGGAGAAGTGGTTCTTGCTCCAGGATAAGTGCTTTGCTGTGTGGCAGGAACTCCTGCAGCTTGCCATATGCGAGTGGTTAGTTAGATAGATATGCAGCTCCACTGAATGATTACTCAGACTTTCAAAAAACGTGTCTAATTAGCAAGTTACACAACATTTTATATTAGTGTAACAAGCCATATTAAATGGTGATCTTGTATGGGAATGTTAAGCCATTTGCTTGTGCACTTGCGCTTTGTGTACATACAGCTGGCTAAAAAAGGTTGCATTAAAGGGCAACACGACTTCAGTCTTATCTTCCATGTTTGCCGTGTTGCCGCATGCTGAAATGTCACATCCATTGCGTGACTTGTGCGTGCATTTGCATCACCTCTGTTATTTTACATAAGTTCAGGAACTGGGAACTTTTCCAGAAACAGTGCACTCCCTCATTTAGGAGAGTTGCAGAAGAGTATAACAGGTTCCACACAAGGTTCTGGGACCTCAGTGAAAACACGTCTGCTGATTCTCTAGACTGAGAGGGGGGGGGGCAGACGGGTGCAGGAGAAGAGCCCATAATGATGGCTCTTCTATGCACTCTATAGCCGAATTGGACCATCTCAAAGCAATTCCTGTGACCTGGCACATCTCCATATAATCTGTATGTGGTGGAACAGCGAGTTCTTGTGATCCTCCTCAGCCAACCCAAAAGAGAATCAGGATGATGATGTGGTCCTGACACGTTGTTCTGCTGTAGCACAGCTTAACACAGCTCGTCTTTGTACTAACGTGTCATTGGTAAATTGGCAGCAGGACAAAATAATGCCTTATTAAACAGAAAAGAAAAAGAGCAGTTTAAGATGTAGTCAATCTAGGAGTACGACTCATTTCAAATCCTTACTGTAAAGCACTGCTTATTGTTCCTCTCACCCCCACACCCCAATGTGTACACTGTTATCCAGATACCCAATGGAGAAGTTACATTAGAGCCATGTATAAATAATGGCTACACTAATGCAAGAAAGCACTTTTCAAAAGGGGCCACAGCAGAGCTAGGCATATAAGAGGAAATGTCTGTGTGTGTCTCTGTAGCCTCTCTGTACGTTGGCCGGCCAAAGCAAATCCATGGCGGGGTGTGTGTTCTCCAGGGATGACAAGAGGCCCGGCACACACTCTGCACAGCACAAATGGGACATGACATTACATTCTGCCTCCACGTACAGCAGCCCACACCAAACGCCCTCATACATGCCAGTAAGACAGAGAGCATGAGGCTCTGAAAGGAAAATAAGCGCTCGGAATTTGAGAAGGGTGGCAGGATGTAGGGATGGATAGATAGCAGGAAAAGAGGACAGCGATGAGTCAGTCCAAATAGTCGTGGGAGAGCGTAAAAACAGGGGAAGAGAGCATGAGGTGCATAAAGAAGAAGAGAATGAGAGAGCAGCTAATGGAAGAAGAAGGAAGGAGGATAAATGAGAGTAGGCTTATGAAGCCTGGGAGAGCAGGCAAGATGAGATGGGGAGGGGGAAGCAGAGGGGGAGGGGCAGAAGAGCGAATACACAAGCTCCGACCATTCAGAGCGCGTGGAGCTCTGCAGGGGAATCTTACCTTGGCAACACAATAGAAGCCGGCCACATAAAAGAGAGAGCCAGCAGAGAGAGGAGCACAGGGACAGGTGAACAGATGGCCCAGGCCCAGAGACAAGCAGATCAGCTGACATACTCAGCCATGTGTGTGTGTGTGTGTGTGAGAGAGAGAGAGAGAGAGAGAGAGAGAGAGAGAGAGAGAGAGAGATGTGAATTAACAGGATTGCGTTGGTGCCCTTGTCACTGCCTGATGGAGATTTTTTTTTCTTCCCTTTACTGTCATTTCTGCAAACCTCAGCTTAATTTGCACCAGTAAAGCACGGACGTATCTCTTCGGCTCCGTGTGCTGCATGTTTCCATCCATCTGTTTCATTAATGTTGGCAATTTGTATTGAATTTACCGTCATATCCTTCCTCAACAATAACATGCTGTTACTCTATTCACAGGTGACACCAAATTCATAATTGAAGTGCCATTAATTTTAAAGTAATGTTTTGTCAAGAAATGTTTTAAGTTAAAACATTAAACTTTACACATGGTATTAATTTTGTGTTTATTTCTGCTGAATTGTAATTTAAACTTTATTTAATTATTAAACTGGCAGTTTGGTGGCTATATATCACTTTTTTATGAGCTTTGTTTTGAGCTTTGAGAGTTTCTCTTTGCCTCATGCTGCAGTTAGACTAGTGAGAGGAGGATGTATGCAGGTCAGAGCCCCTTTTCCTTTTGGGTTGCTGTCATACCAGAAAAGCTACTTTTAGGCAAGCTTGTGTGGGACATCCTCTAAAAATAAGACCGCTCCATGCCAAAGCTTCACCAGGATGTCTCTGTTTCTAACAGCATTCACACTTTTTTTTTGTCATCCTTGCAATCTCCATCCAGCTTTCAGGATGCTTTGCCATTTCAGAAAGTCATGGTGTTAAATCTAACACCTGATATAACGCACCAAATGTAGCAATAGAAGTACATGTCTTTTATTGACTTGATTGTATAGTATGTCCTCATGTTTTTCCTCTCTGTCCTGTTTTGAACTATTTAAGACATTGCGAAAGAAAGGCTTTAACGGTTGCAACAGTCCTGAACCAGACGGTGATGATTCAATTGACCAGAGCCCCCTACAAGACGACAAGTTCAGAAAGAGCGAGGAACTGGATATCCTCTTCAAGCGATATGGCGTGAGTATTCCTTTTTCTCTTGCCCTTCTAATCTCGTTCCCTCTCTCTGTCTCTTTCTCCCTATCCTGTCCCGGATCTAAACGAAGGCTCTGAACAAGAAAGAGCACCGGGATTCGGAAAGCCCGGACCCTGAGGAGCCCTTCTCGCTCACACCTCGCACTGAGGAGAAGTACAAAAAGATAGACGAGGAGTTTGATAAAATGATGCAGAGCTATAGACTGTCAGTGAGTACCAGTGTGAAGGGGGCCGCTCATGGCCCAGCAAGCAACTCACAGAGCCTGCTGTCAGCCCAAGCAACTGACTCACAGAGCACCTGCGTACCATGGCTCAACACCCCCTCCCCACCCCCTTCCTCCATTTCTCTCAATTTCCTCTGAATGTGTGTGCTCGGCCACAGGGGCTGCACAATATTTGCAGCATCACCCGTCTCCTTTTTACTGTGCTGTTATACAGCTGAATACAATTTGGCCCTGTTCCTGTGCTGCCTCTGTTTTTCATATATATATACATATATTTTCATA
>JAOVVF010000044.1:21816494-21829754 GCA_028565595.1 Duopalatinus emarginatus
ATGTATAATTTTTTTTAAATGCCCACAGTAACCAATGGCTGAAATATTGCCAAAAATATGTGTCTGACTCATGGGACTTTCCTTTTAGGTGCTAGAGTGAAACATGGTCCTGTCTCATCTGTCCAGTATCAGTGCAGGAACTAAATTTTAGCCCGTTATAGGGATTCATGACCAGGCCACCCAGCACACCATTCAAGGGAGATGACAACCGAAAGCATACAGCACTGCTTTCTTTCTTTATTCTTTTTTCTTTTTTGCTTTCTTCCTTCCTTCCTTCCTTTCTTCCTTCCTCTCTTTCTTCCTGTCTTTCTCTCTCTCACGCACACATATGAAAGATAGCAGAACTATAACCTCACACATTTGCTTGCAATAGGAATGTACACGTTAGGGTGATACATATTTATTTATGTAAACTCATATTTGGAGATATTATTTAACTGTTTTCATTCCTGTTTGATTTGGTTTGACTTTCTTTAAAAAGAAGAATATAATAGTACCCAAATTTCTGATGTTAGCTTCAATTTCCAGTACAATACTGTACTAATAAGCTATGGCAGTTTTTGCAGACTTTTATTTTTTACATTAGAGATATAGTTGTGTCCTGTCAGAACGAAACTCTCTCAAAGAGTTGTAAGACCCCAGCTGTGGGCCATTTTCTTATTGAAACCATCTTGGTGAAGGGATCTTTTTTTCCTCCCTTTTGTATTACATTAAGCAGTTAAATCTATTTCATAGTCAACTGCCAGGAAATACAAAAAAAGGAGCTAGACACTGTATAGTGTATTATGTTGGAATCTGAATTGAAGGTAAATGAATGATAAACGGATTCATGCAAGACTATACTGTGACCTTGAGGTTGCTGAAATATACTGTTACTGATGATAATATAGTAACCAGTTAGGGACATTTGTAGATTTTTCAACCTTCTGTGGTAGATTCATGGTGAACTAGTCCTTTTGTGATAAAAAAAAAATAGTTTAACAAACAAGTATGTTTTTGTCTGATTTTGATTTTAGTTAACATGTTGCTACAACTTTATTTTAAACATGTAGCAGTATGAATCATGGTGCAGTCCAGTGTTGTATGCTTCCCATTTTCCTCCTGCTTTCCCCGTTCACTAACCCTTTCCCCACTGCCTGGCTCGTGTGCAGTGCTGTAACACATGCCTCCTGTCTGTCCCATGGGCCACCAGCATGTCACAGTGGGTTATCACTGTCAGAGTCTCCTCTTCTGCTAATGTATAAATTAGACCAGATAATAGTCATTATTTGATCCCCAGATGTTTTATGATCAAAATCTGATTGGTCAAAAGGTGTTGATTTATTTTCTATAACAGCACGACAGCTATGACGTGTTCTCCTCAAAGCAACTCACAGGTATATATTTTACACATTATCTGTAACACCCAATGTATTGTGGGTGTTCACAGTTCAGCTTCATGATTAAAACCGATTTTAAGTCTTATTTTCCCAGAGAAAAAAACGAGAAAGGTTGCCTCAGTGAAGCCTTCTGTAATATGTTTATTTAACATTTATGAAAGAAAGCTTTGTGTGTCAGCTATTTGAGGTAAAGCAGCTCTTCCTTTATTTTCCAGCCTAAGAAGCACAAGCTGCATTTTTGTAGTATTAACTTTGAGAGAGGAAAAAGAGTGTAAGAGGAAACTGTGTTTATAGCTAGTGTTGTAGCTAGGGTTGTTTAGTGGACATTTGACATCATTAAATGTAAATAGAAATGAATAAACCAGATGATGTGTCATGTACTTATTTTCTCAGTGTAACTGAGGTAATTTAAATGTAATAACATTGTTGTGGTATAAATGGAATTAAAACATGACTGGTTGTGCTGCTATAGGAAAATAATCAACTTGGGGGTTGTTAATAACGCATCACTCGATACATCACTGATACGTGGGCAGCCATGGGCTTGTGGTTAAGGAACCACCCTTGTGACCAGAAGCTCCCAGGTTCGATCCCCTGTACCGACAAAACGTGACTGAAGTGCCCTTGAGCAAGGCTTCTCAACTGCTCCGAAGGGGCCGTGGATAGGGTTGTCCACCGCTCTGGGCAAGTGTGTTCACTGATGTGTGTGTTTCACTGCATGGATAGGTTAAATGAGGAGGTCAAATTTCCCTGTGTGTACAAGCACAGTGGTCAACGAATGGTTTATTTTCACTGATTATTCATTAATTATTTTATACTTATGACAGCATGACCTGTCTTGTTTTGTCTGTCAAAGTGGAAATATTATAAGTTTAACTCTATGTATAATAGTTTTCTTTAATACATTTGATTCACTCCCCCATAGCAGGATTTTAAGGATTGAGTAGAATTTAGCAGGTTTCTCCTTGGTTTGTACTTTAGGATGGAGACACTCTTATTTACATGATTCAAATAAGGCTGTTGGAGAGAGATGGAACAGAAGAGCAGCGAATAGACAAAGCACTTGAATAAGCTAAACTGGGTCCTTCTCAGGACGCAAGAGGCCCGTTGCGGCCCACATTCTAAATTTAGTGGCCCTGCTTTTGTGGAGGATCATGGTAAAATGGGTCTTCATCAGAGCTAGAGGACAGTTTGAGTGCACAGAGTACCGGAAGAGGCTAGTTGCACATTACAGAATGCTGAACTGCTAGTCACCACAACTTTTGCAGCTAACATAAAGGTGTCCGACAGAGCAGTGCAAAACTTTTTGTTTGTTCCGATTGTGAGGCCCAGAGGACATGGGGTAAAGTCTAGTTTGTAGGAGTATGGTGTAAACTGAGGCCAGAAAAGATCTTTATAATTATAATCATCCCCTGTCTTTGACGTAAACATTTCCACATTTTGGACTGAAATTAAGATCCTCTAATGTACTTCTGTCTTAGCTGCACATGCTCTGCTTCTGGAGAGTCTGCACAAGTCACTGGCATGCTATTGAAACGTGTGCGTGTTTACATTACTGTGCACATGATACATCTGTATGTCATTGTGTGAATGGTGTGAGGGGAAAGCACAAGCATCACTGACTCCTCTGTACTTGTGCTCTCAGTCTACAGTGCCAGCACCCACTTTCTCCATGCCAGTCACAGTGCCCGTGTCCAGTCAGAGTCCTCTACCCTTCAGCAATCCCAGCAGCCTTGTTACCACTTCCTTTGTCACCTCCACGCTCACAGACCCTCGCTTGCTGTCACCACAGCAACCACAGCTCCAGAGGAACACGGTGTCCCCTGGTCTGCCACAGAGACCGGCCAGTGCAGGTAAGAATGATACAGAAGTCATGCCTACACTGATGTGAATACATTTGGAAAAAGTTATGGTTTTCTCTGCTCTGACCTCTTTTATTTTAAACAGTCATCATGATGAAAGCATAGTTTTCACGATATAGTCATGATGGGTAAAGCCTTTGCCTACTTAGTGCTGTGACCAACCATAGAGTCTTTTTGTTGCTCAACCTGGCCATCATTAGTGGCACGCAGTTGGCGGAAATAATATAAACTTCCTGGTTCATGTAGCGTGTGCAATCCATGCATGTACAATATGGGCTTTTTTCCTATTGTCTCTGCATTTCTGTGTAGACGGCAGGTTTTTGTAAAATCTCTGAAAACATTTTGACACAACAATGGAGCTTTCAAATATGTCTGTACTAGTGTGGAAAGAAAGAAAGCAAAGGAGAGTGGCGTAGCAGGAGGTGGAGGGGATTAAAGGTTGGGCAGGCTTGCAGATTATTAGGTAGACACTAGGTACACTAGGTTTCAGACATATGAGACCCACACAGGTCTAAAGATATGAGGAAGTGATATTGGTGTTGTGGTTCTTGTGGTATCAAAGCTACAGCTTTTGAAAAAAAAAATGTAGGATAAAAGCGAGAAACAAGAAATGCAGTTTGACTGAAATAATATGGAAAGTAATATTCTTACAGATGTGAAGTTATAGTGATGGATAGATAGAAATAGATATAGTGTTACATCGACACCTTCCTAAAATAATGGCTAATTTTTTAAGGAAACACAAAAAAGTAACCAAAAATTAAGTCACACTCTTGGCAGAGGCCATTATACTAAAAGGGTAGAATCGATGATCTGATCAACTGATGGTGTAGGCGATTTTACCACAGGTGGCCAGCATCACGAGGAGATGATTTAGGCACAAAAGTCAATTTTGCCCAAAAAAATGACATAGGCGATTATTTTAGGATGGTGACGATGTGTTGTGTCATGAGCAGGAAGTGGACAGGGTCCTAGTGGTGACCATCAGGTTAATCATACAATCATTAATCAGGTTAATCATTCTCAAATTAATAATATGGGTACCATCAGTATTTACTAACTGACAGCAAATAAAACAGCACTTCACACAGCACATCCTGTTTTTGTCCGAAGATCTAGAATTGGATGCATAACATAATTATCTGAAAAGATACAAGAATTGAGGTCATGAAATCTTTTGAGTGTATAGTGCCCTTTTTTAATGCATTTATGCTGCTATTTTGCATTGTAGAATGAACATGGCATATAAAAGTCTGTCCTCTGAATAAGTATGGCTGTGGTGTATAATAAGTAAAATCATGGCCTCGACAGAGCCATTTATATAAATAATTCATTGATAATGTCATATCTCTAAATTTAATATTACCCTTGAATGGCATTTATGTTTTCCACTTTGCACATTGCACACATCGTATTCTCCTGGGCATTTCTCTGTGAAATGCATAATCTATAGTTCTGCCAGCCATCTGATTACTAATGGTCACAATTTTGGTTTTTGCCATCTCATTAAGAGTGCCCAAGTTAACTCTAAATACAGCCTTTTAAGAATATTTTCTCAGACTGTTCTAGAGATCAAGATTTAACAGTGAAATTAAGACATATCAGCACTTCAGTCCTCTTAACCACTCTCTTCTGACTTTCTCTGCCTCAGGTGCTCTTCTAGGAGGTGACCTGAATAACTCAAATGGAGCATGCCCAAGCCCAGTGGGTGAGTGTTGTTCATTGTCAGTCCACAATTGTCAGTTCATTGTTCTCTCCAGGTGCTCTCAGTCAAGACAGTGTGAACAGCAGAAAGCAGGTGTCTGCAGTACCGAGATCGAGATGCTGTTAAAGTTCGAGATTTAAGCAGGGCTCAATCTTACAGGCTGTCTCTGTCTCCCTCTCCCAACATTTGTACACACACACACACACACAACCGCACAACTACACACCTGTTAGTATTCAGCAGCTGAGGGTCACAGCACTCCCTTAGCTTGTAAACAGCAAGCCCCAGGGGATCACAGGAAGGGGCGGGGTGAACAAAATGACAAATCTGAATGACATGAATGGTGTCGACTGATACCCCCTGCCCCATGCACACACATTTCTGCTTTCCTATCTTGTTCCTTCTCAGCTGTTCCCCATATCTCACTTGTCCCTGGCATCCAGTAAGTCCAGCAGTCCTGGCCAAGCGTTCCTCACACGTACCCTTGACACATGCAGACAGCTGGAGATTGAAGGGTCCGCTCATCAAAGAGCAAATGTGACTAGAGATCACAGTTCACTGGTCAGGTTGTTGTGTAGCGACTGTCGCAATAGCACAGGGATCCCAGAGTTAAGAGGATCAAGACAGAACTTTAACGCACGTGAGGGTGAAGTAGTAAATTATAGGTGGCTGTGTTCCTCCTACAGTCTGTCTGTCTTTCTTTTTTTTTTTCTTTTTTTTTTTTCTTTCTTTCTTTCCTTCTTTCTTTCAGTGCTCCTCTACCTCCATTCTCAGCTGTTGCATTTGAGAAGGAGCTTAGGGAATGTCAGCATTGACGTCACTCCACATTCCTGCCATTCCCGCCGCCTGCCTGCAGTAATCAGACCCCAGGGCGGGTGGACAGGAAGACTGAAAGGGACATGAGACAGAAAGAGAAAGAGAGAGGGGTTCACTCATTTATACATTGACACCCTATCTTACATACATGCTTATTTAGAGAGATTATTTAGTCACATTCTCATTTAAGCAGGTATTTTGGGGTAGTTCGGAACTCCAGGACCCCTGATGTTGAAGGTTGCTTACTGGCTGTGTCATTTGTACCAGTGTTGCAGATCTGCGTGCTGTATGTTTCCACCGAACAACACTGACGTAGTCACTCGGCGAATGGCATTCATAATGTCATATTCTCAGAGTAACAGTGTTGTTGCTGACGCCTTGCGAGTAGGCAGTATGATGGGGCATGGGAATACCAAACAGCAAAATCTCCTTCCAGTTTAGTTCCCTAGGTGATTTATTAACTTGCTTTAAAAGGCTGTCAGCCAAAATTTAAGCAGTTTAGTTGTACTACGTTTAAGTGTTTTCTCTCATCCCGGTCCCACTGCTGCCTTCTTCATCCCTCTTATAGTTGTATATTTTTTTCGTCATGTTCACAGTGTGACTCAGCAATCTAACTGTGTTTATATCAATTGACTGACATACCAGGTTATGGTGAGTTTTGTTGTAGGGTTGATTCATCAGTATTCTAGCTTAACTGAACACTATGTATGTATATATGGATGTCTCATGTTGTTACTAAGAGAGTATGACAGCCATGGGAAAGCCCCCATCTGCGTCCTTCTGTCTATGTCCCTGTCCCACCTCTTGTCTACTGGCAACACTGCCCTCTAGTACAGTTTGAATGGAAGCCCTTGTTAGTGAGCTCATGAGCTCAAGCTGATTATTTTTTCAACCTTATTTTTCTGTTCCAGTTTTACATACTACTGTCTTTTATTTGTCTCCTGCAGTTCTTAGTGTCTTTGTTAGATTTTTCCTTCAGCTTTTCTCTCACGCATGCAGCTCTCACACCGCTGCACCACATGGGCACAGACTAAACACCAGTTACCAGTAATTTCCCCTTTAATTTAGTCATAATCAGGTTAAAGCTGGTAAACCCAGGATTACATTTGCAACAGTGAGTGAGTGTTGTTACAAAATGCAAATAACAATGTGGGATAAACTATAACAGGCTTAGTCTAACTTTCTTCCTGCTGTGCAAATATTCAACCACTGTTTTTCCTGGTAGGACACAAAAAAATCCTGGAAAATGTCCTTGTTTGTGTCTGTGTGTGTGCGCACCGGGTCAGGCAAATTTTTAAAAAGGTTTTCCAGCATGTGTTTTGTATATATTCACCCATGACGTGTTTGTCTCCCCTCTTTCTATAGCTAATGGCTACATCAGTGCCAGGGCCTCCCCAGGCCTCCTCTCCGTCTCCAGTGTCTCCGCTGTTTCAAATGGTAATAGCATGGGGAAAGTAGTCCCAGCCAAATCCCCCCCTCCGTCCAGCCCTCAGATGGTGAGCAATCGTAAGCCGGACCTCCGCGTCATCACCTCTCAAAGCAGCAAGAGCCTCATGCAGCTGGTGAGAACTACAACACACACATGCACACACACACACTCACTCACACATGGCACACACAATACGCATAATTCCATTAAGCAAGCAGTTGTCTAAGCATCGTAACCTGGTGTAAAATAGCAGGTCTGTAGACTGGAAAGCCTGAAGCCCAAACAGCAGCTTTAAAACGGATCAGCCAGCCTGAGAGAAATGCCGAAATTAGGCAGGCTTACAGCAGTCAGGTGTGATTACAGCAGACACTAGACCCAAATCATTAGGGCGTTTTTGGGATCTGTTAATACTTCCTCTCCCTTTGGAGTTGTAATCTTATTTTTCTATCCATTCAATTTCACCTCCCCACAGACAGATGAGGAGCTGGAGTTGGTGACTGAGGTGAATACCACTAACTTTTTTGACTGTTGTGAACTTTTCTTCAGTTAATAATGGATGTAGTGCAGTGATTGTTTGCCTTTCATTGTGTTTGCCTTTCATTGTGTTTGCCTGACTGTGTTTGACTCACACAAAGACACACTCTTGCTTAGGTTGCATGCTCAAACAGTGATTGATATTAGTTTTAACTGCATATTCATGTGGTACAGGACTGATGCTTTTTGGGAATGTTATGGGGTTTTTTTTACATAATGACGGGAATGATTACGTGGTCACTGTGTAAAAAGAATCAAAAAGAATTTCGAGTTCACACACACTGTTGAACGTATATTCAGACCTCCAAATTTCAGTGTGATTTTGGCTTGGTATATTAACGCACAATGTATGCTTACATAAGTGCACACATATGCGTAGGTACCTGAGTCAGACGTGCGCGATCAGTGACAGAAAGCAGCCAAGTATAAATCATCACTCCAGGGAGTTTGCTCTCTCTCTCTCTCTCTCTCTCTCTCTCTCTCTCTCTCTTTCTTTCTTTCTTTTCCCTCTCTCTTTCTGTGTGTGTGTGTGTGTGTGTGTGTGTGTGTGTGTGTGTGTGGGAGAGCAGGCATGCAGAGCTAACATGTCAGGCTGTGTGATTTGTCTAGTAGGATTTCCTAAAATGTAAGCACATTTTGGTGTCCCTGTCAGATAGTCCATCACGGAATTGACACATATGGTTTTTAAGTGTGATTGTGTACTAGGACTACAGTCCTGTTTTTACAAATATAACCCTGCTTTAAACATAGAGGTGATAAAAGTACTCTTAACCTCCAAACAAAACCAGAACTTTATTTCGTCCTGGTGAGTCACACAGCCATGTTTCTGCTGAAGCCTCTATTGACGTGTCCTGTTCAGAGTGCACTGCATGTGTTTGAATCTGCATGATTCAGAGTGACCTTCAGTTTAGCCTTCATCATTGTCATGCTCAACAAGGGAGCGAACGAGAGAAAGAAAGAGAGAGTGAGTGCTGTTTTCTCCAGACTGCTTTAAACGGGGGGGTTTCATCTAATAGTTGAAGCAGCCCTGGAAACACTACAGAAATGTTCTCGTGCTGAATCAGTGTAAAGTGCATTGATATCAGATCAGCTGCTACCAATTCAGAGTTTTAAATTATTAAAAACAAGTAAAAATTTGGTTAAAACATGTCATGATTCTTGTGAAATCTTCGAAACGGGCATCTTGGGTATTATTCTGGATTGCAGTATTACATGGTGATGTTACCAAGTTCTGTAGAGTGTGTGTCTGCTCTGTGTTTCTTCTGGCTCCGTACACTAAGGTTAAGCCCTCCATCTCTATCTTTCCCCAGAATGCTCAGCGGTTAGGTGCCTCCCAGGTGACCCAGCCTCTGACTACACCAGTGGTTTCCGTGGCAACGCCCAGTCTCCTGACCCCATTCTCTATGCCAACTGCCTACAACACAGGTAAGAGGGTTACAACATGGAAACATAATGACCCAAATCAGGAGGAAAGAATATCTGAAGAACACAGCAGTAAAGTTAGCTGACGTAGAGCAGGACATCAGCAGTTCCTGCACAGTTTAGAAAAGTGGATCAAAGCACAAATTGTGAGATGAAATCTTCATTCATTTACATTTTTCTTATTGTAAATCTCTTTTCCATCTTTCCCCCCATTCTTCATATCTGCAGAGTATCAGCTGACGAGTGCAGATCTCACAGCCCTTCAGGCTTTCACACCGCAGGGTGCACTGTTGCCGAGTAACGTGACCACTTGGCAACAGCAGCAGCCATCAGTATCACAGCAACCACAGCAGCAGCAATCCATATCCCAGCCTCAGCAACAGCAGCAGCAACCACAACACATCAGTCTGGCCTCACTCAGTAACCTTGTGTAAGTTGTGCACGGACAGACCCACACACGTCTGCGCATTAATGTGGGTTTATGCTCTAACGGACACCTGCACAGCTCTAACTTCTGACCGCATGTTTACTCAGTGTTTTTTTCCTGCCCAGTCGAGTCACTTTACAGCTGGGCAGCATGACAAAATGTAGCCTTCTTGCATGGAGTTATAGTTTTAAATAATAATAGATTTAACATGGCTTGTCTCATTCATTGGTGTGTGTGTACATATATTCGAGGGTTCGTTCTTTACCAGTGGTTCTGTATATAGTTGGACAGGTGTCTTGCTTATGATATTATTAGATTATTTTACATTTAATTGAGATGTTAGAATTAGGATAAAATTAGGGCTGCACAATGTCAACTATATGGCCAAGGGTTTTTTAGACACCTGGCTGTTAAACTCGTATGGAATTTTTTAACATCCCATTCCAGATTCAGTTGTTATAATATCCTGCTTGCTTCAAATTTTGTTGGGGAAACAAATTTGTCAGTTTAAGGAAGACCTACATAGATGACCAAGATGGCCAAGATGACCAGCCATATATAGTGTATCACATGTCCCAGATCTGTAGGTTTTAACTTTCACTGTTGTTACTTAGGCATGGTATAAAAAATACATTTGGTTGTAAAAACACACGTGAATGCAGTCTATTAATGCAGTTAATTATGTTTTTAATTTATCTGTGTAAAGGCTTATTGTAGTGTGTAGCATTACTATGCAGTCCCAGTGGGAGTAGATATAGGACTAGAATTGTAGGTTGCTGTAATAGAATTACAAATGCCAGTCTTTCTGAATGACTTCTTCGATCATAGACTGCTTTTCTAAATGGCTACTTGTGGTGATCTTTGTTTTTGTAGCACTGAGTTGGCTATGTGATAAGTACACAAATAAGCACATGATTTGGTTGTATATCTTCCTTTAGACAGACGCATTTGCAGTGAAATTTGTAGCATCTGGAATACATGGATACTGCAGATTTTGCAATTTTTCTAATCAGTGTTGTCCATGAGATCAGTTTCAGGGTAAGGGTCAGACTTTTATAGTAATTGTGATTAACTGAAAATCTAAACAAATTTAAGAAAGCCGTTATTAATTCCATTTATTTTTCACTATGTATTTATTAGTAACCAGGGCAACACTAGCTGGAAACAGGAAGCTGTATTAGAAAAGCTTTTGATATCACATTCATTAATATCATCCCATAAGCCAGTGTTTTCCAATCCTAACCAGTTTGTTTACTCTTTGTATGAATACATAGCTCCAAGCATCAGTCTGGAGAAGTTCAGCAGTAGCAGCGAGTTATAATTTCTGGCTGTACAGCATATAAATCAGCAAATCTGTAGCCAACACGCAAGTTGTAAAAGTTGAAAACGGCCAGGGTTTGCTGCGTGTGTGCTGTGCTGGAGTGGTATACCTAATAACAGCTGTGCAGGCTCATGCACACGCTTAGCCTTTCTTGTTTTTTTCTTTGGTGGTTTTGTGGTTTGCAGTGGCTCAAGGTGCTTTAGCTGTGCATTACTCAATGCTGCTAGCAGCATTAAGGTTTGTCATTTGTTTCCTGCAACTAGTTCTGGTGTTTACACCGGTTTGAGGGTGTGTGCGTGCGTGTGTGTGTGAACTGCGGGACTAATACTTCTCTAATCTTCCCTTTGTGTGTGTGCTCTCTGTGGTCTGTTTACAGCATGTGGGGTGCAGACAAACAGAACGGGGAGATGGCTAACTGCATCTCCGGTCTGGCCGCTAATGTCAGGTGAATAGGCTGCTTAGGGAAATCAGTCCTGCACTGATGGCTTACTGTGCTAGCCAATCACATACTGTCATCCTGTCTGCATTAGAGGCCGTCACAGCTACGGCTTCTGACCAACTCTCAGAAATAGTGTGCTTTTGCTGCCAGCGAACACCTCACTTCATGCTTCAGTTCGCTTTGTAATTGTGTGTGATTTATATCTTCTGCTTTCCCTTGTCGTCCATCTGTGTTTGTCGTGTGGGCGGACATCAAGTCATGGGAAGGAGCTTGTTGTTTTTAAGATTCCTTTGAGCAGTTTAAAGCAAATGTGTGTGAGTTAAAACATGACAGCTACTGAGAATACAACAGTTGCTAGGGATCTGAAAGCTCTATCAGTCTCTAGCGTGTGCGACTTGGAAGTCTTTCAGTCCAGTGCCCCCTGTAGGCCAGTATGCAAGGTAGCCTCTAGTGACTTGAAGGGGGTGAAAAGGCAGGTTTCGTCATCATCAGGGCATATTTGTTTAACTATAGGAAGGTTGTTAAAAATAAGCCCAAATAATCTCACTATCATGTATTTACTTGTTTCTGTGTTTGTTTGCAGGGTATAAAGCCTATATAGCCTTACCAAATATAGATGTTATATCTGTACAAATCATGAAGAGTGTAATGTGATTCTTTAAAGCACAATCAATACCATACATCTGTTGTTGCCCCCTTGCTATTACATCCGTGGATATCCTTTTTAAATATAGTAGTCGGCGGATTGTAGTTTTAGGCTCTCACTTTGCTTGCATTTACATTTATGGCATTTGGTAATGTAGAGGTTAATATCGAGTGTATGAAGGCATTTCACAGGTTAATGGAGTGTCACTGATCTCCTCCTGCTGTTTGATTTTTCATTTGTTATTCAGCAATCTTTCCCTTTTTCAGGGTTTTTTTTAAGCACATACACTAGGTGGTGTCATCATATATATCAGCTTGTGACTGTCGGAGTTGGAATTTCTCCACCATGTGATCTCAAACTCCCATCAATAGCCAGTGTAGCATTTGTGTATCATGTGCCTCGCCCATCTTCCTGTATTCACTCTCAGCATGCATTCCAAAGCTGTGTGTGATTGTGTGTGTTTAATCGCATGATAATTTGATAGAGTTGAAGTCTGTTTGATTGGGACAGACCTCTGTCTATGAGTGTATAGCATTCTCCTGCTGGAGCAGACAGACCAGGGAGACGTGTGTGTGTGTGTGTGTGTGTGTGTGTGTGTGTGTGTGTGTGTGTGTGTGTGTGTGTGTGTGTGAAATGCATGTGGAATTTCTGCTCTATTGATCATGCCACCATCTTGTATTTTAAAATATGTGTGTTGTGTGAGGCCAGCGGAGTATTGATAAGAAGGTGCTAGTGTGTTTCGCCTGTCTTTTTCTCTGCAGTGTGACCTCTCAGGCCAGCTTACTCTTGGGCAGGGAGGATGGGCTCAGCTGGTACTGTATTCTTCTAATCTTGCTGTTTTCTGTCTTACTGGCTGTCTTTTCCTCTGTCTGTCTGTCTTTCGGACTTCTGTCAGTCTGTTGCACTCTCTCTCTCTCTCTCTCTCTCTCTCTCTCTCTCTGTCGCGTCTTCCTGCTGCTCTCAGTGGCTGGATTGCGTCTTTGTCACTTTTTCATGTTTTGTTCATGTTTTTTGTTGAAATTTTGAGCAACAAGGCAAATTTAGCATTGTGATCAAGTAGCTCTGTACAAATCTATCAGCTCGAGGTGTTATTTGCATTCTTCTGTCTCTGCCTCTCTTTTTCTCCCTGTGTTCATAACACATGCAGATACTGTTTGTGTAACAGCACACACATGCACTTACAGTAGGAACTGTTCTGTGGTTGAGGCAGCGTGAGAGTTCGGGTTGGGCGAGTGTGTGAGAGAGACGGAGAGAGACCAGAATTATGTGGACCATTTTCC
>JAOVVF010000044.1:21829867-21858593 GCA_028565595.1 Duopalatinus emarginatus
ATATGATGTTAATTTGAATAAGGGAGTAGAAGTGTAGTGTCTTGAAGGTGGGGTGTTCAAAATTTTTTAAATGATATTAATATTGCAACATGGAATCAATGGTCTGAATAGAAAAGATCCTATTGACAGTGTTTAATGTAATGATTGTAAACTTTCTTGGTCCTTGTGCAGTCTATAGATACTAGAGGAATTGGCTTTGGACAGAAAAAGCAGGTACTCCATGCCAAAAGTACAATAAGCTGAATCTTCCATGGTTATTAATTTTTATAGGCTATTCATTTAAAAAAAAAAAAAAAACACCAGCACCTAAGTAGGTGGTAATGGTTTGGCTGGAAACGCAGGCCCGTGCAGAAACAGCAGTGGCACCGTGTCAGTGGAAAAGAAGTGAAAAAGACTGCATGGCTTAGGGAGCAAACTGCTTTCCTGTTGCTTCTACAGTGTCTCTGTGCTTTATCTTCTGTTTGTCAGAGTGCCTCATAAGCAGGACACACACCCATGCATACACGCACACACACGCTGTGATGCTTGGATTTTGTCCATTAGGATGGCTCAAACAGCTGCTGATTCAGGGCTGTTTTTATTGCGATTATGTGGGGAAATTTGTCGGAAAAACTGTTGTCATGGGCTCCACTTTAATCTCTGTGTAGTTTTTGTCAGCACTTTGTCTTTGTCATAACCCACTAAGCTGTTTTTAAAGTTTTTTATTTATCTCTCACTCACTCTCTCTCCCTTTTATTTGATTGCAGGCCAGTGGGTCACATCCCTCACGGTGCCACTCTGACGGTGAACACTAACCCGAGTGTGAACATCAAGTCAGAGCCAGTGTCACCTAACCGCGAGCGCACTACCCCAAGCTCCACGGCAGCTCTCAGCGTGTCCCAATACCCAGGGGCCCTGCGGGTGGAGGCCTCGGGCCGCTCGCCGCTCCACACCATCAGCAGCAGCAGTAACAGCAGCGAGCGAGACGAGGCAGGCCAACCACGGCCTCCGGATTTCAGCACGGCCGCACTGGGGCCAATCAGAGTATCAGGAGATCAAACAGCCTCTGCAGAGTCACAGGAGGGAGCTAATGTCAAACGCATGAGACTGGATACCTGGGTCACATAAACAACAAGCGAGAGCTACCCTCTGTCTCACACACAGACATGCATATATACACATCAGACACACATACACACACATTTCACCTCTCTCTAACACATAGTTTCATCTGCAACTAAGACACATGCATGCAACACACTCTTTCCTTGGCCTTTTTCTGTTGTTCTCTCTCTCTCTCTCTCTCTCTCTCTCTCTCTCTCTCTCTCACACACACATACACATACACACACACACACACCATGCATATATGTACATAAACATGCAAGATAGTTATGGACAGAGGTGCCAATGCAGGTGCACATGTGAGCTTAAAGAGCTGGACTGTTCTGGGCGGGTGTAGGCTGGGACATTTTTGTAGAGAAGCAAAGAAGGAAAAAAAGCCTTTAGTCTATACTGTCCTCAGCCCCATTTCCACACTGACACGCTTTACCTTTCTGATCCAAGTCCGACTAACATGCTCAGACAGCCAAACACAAGCTGTTTATCATGGGGTTTAGAGTAGCCTCTCTGAAGCTGATATCCAGGTCATTTAATTGGTGTTTGAGGTTTTTCCCTTTTGTTTTCTTTCTCGTGTGTGTGTGAGTGTGTGTGTGTTGAAGGCTTGTTCTTTCAGTTTTATTTTTTTATAGCTGTTCTCTCCTCTCATGGAACTTTCTTCTTCTTTTGACTATCATGCTCAAACAGCTGTAGTACTGACTTCAGCAGTCAGGATCTTCGTCATGTAAATCATGCAAAAGGAACGTAGTCTGAATCTCTAATGTACAGCTGACCTGATCAAGGTTTAAAAATATTTCAGGGACGGACTATAGTGACTCACGAGGTGAACTCAGCCACACGATCTCTTACCGAACGTAGAACTGCAGACAGACTGAAAATAATAATGTCTGTGTGTACACAGTGTCACAGAGATGATGTGGCAGTGACCGGTAAACAACCATGTGCTCAGCTCAGTCATGGTTTCAGAGATTGTTTCCCACTTTTCCTCTCTGCTAACTTGCGTCCAATCCCTCGGCAGTGCACCTCTACATGAACGGCTTGTTAGGGTCACTCTTCGTTTGCAGGAGAGGCGACCAGTTTTTTTCACTTTCTTCACTTTTGTACACACAAGTACGTATGTTTGTACCGTACGTATGGTGTAGTGGAAATGTAGCCCTATTTGTACGATTTGAACTCGAGTCCTAATATTAAATACAAATGTATACACACGTTGCTCAGCTGAACACTCTGTCTTAAAGAGTGGGTGGCTGTATTAGTCACTACCGCTAGTTTATGTGAGAAGCAACCTAAAATTCTGTATTTATTACTTGTATGTCTGGCTTTGCAATTCAGATGTTTGTTAGGTTCAACGTATGAAGCGAGCTTTTTCTTGAACCCAGATGAGTTTCGAAGCAATCTGAGCTATGGAGTGTTCAGGGTTGCGGGTTTTCTAGGCTTTCAGAGCGTGTAAATATCCAGTTTTTTCCCCTCCTTGTTTCTGCACAGGCTCTTGTGTAACGAGAGGAGAGAATCGGAGAGGTTTCTAGACCTCTCAGCACATGGGCATGAGGATCGTAGAACTGGAGAGGAGTGTAGCTTTGGAGTAAAGCTGAGGAGAAGCCAGGTGAGGGGGGACTGTACATAGAGAAACGTGTATGATCATACACTTTGTGCTGGATCTGCCTAAAGCAGAGCTGTAACTCTCAGTGGACATGTCTTTCTATTTCTATGTGTAAATAAATTACCGTGTTGCGAGCAAGCCTAGTAGAGATGCAGCAAGGGGCACAGACATGGGTATGACTGTTTCAGGATCAGTGCGGTTTTTTTTGTTTGTTTGTTTGTTTGTTTTTTTTTCCCTTTCTGTAATTGATATTCTGATGGAGTGCACTTTAAATCGACCCCTACCATCCCTAACACACAAACCCTTTACCCTCTTTACTAGTCGGCTGTTTTTTATAAAGAGGGGATGTTTTTTTGTCTACTCCCAGTCACTTCCCTTCATGTGCACACAATTAGAATACACACTGCATTGCCAGCCTACCACTTTTTTTTGTCATGCCGCTGCTTTAATTTCTTTTTCCTTCATACTGGCTTTCAGTTTCACACAGTATCTGCAGGACTCTCCCTTCTGGTCTACATAAACACTGCAACTTAAACATAGACACTCCATCCCTCCTCGCAGAAACAGCGTGTGCCATTCAGGGAAGAGGAGCTCATGTTTGTGGCCCCACATTTCATGCCTTGTTTTGTTTTTTTTTGGACAATATTTAAAGACAACCGTCACCTTTTTGTAAAAAAGACGTTGTACTTATAAACATAATAGATTAGACTTAACTTGACACGTGTTGCAAATGTGCAATTCTCAAAATGCAAAAAAAGAGATGTCTATTATTAAAAACAATAATGTACACAAATTGTTTTATGGTCATTAGAGTAGTGAAATAATAGAGTGAATAGAATGAAGGATGTTTCAGTATCAATAATGAAGAATAGGACAAGCAGCGACCTCTGTTCAAATCTGTGAACAGAATGGTTTTAAATGATTTAAATAGTGCTGTACGTGTATCGGTATCCCAAATCTGTAGTCGCTATCTGTCATTTCCCTCAAATGCTTAGAAAAGGAGAGATTCTCAATCGTGACATATCGATTGAGATGAAGTTTCAGTGATTAAAAGTACAGTCTTGCTCCATGAAAAGGTGTGCTCTAAATCAGGAGTCACCTAGAAGTGTCTCAGAGGTTGGTCAATTTGGTTAAATATTGCATAGACATTGTGAAATAGTTCCATTACATATATATGCTCAGGTGAGATCTGCCTTGCATCAGTCCCTCCATCTTGGCAGCTGATTCTTTTTTTTTTTTTTAACACCTCGCCACCCCCTCTTTCCATTTCCTAGTGTCTCACTCCCTTTCTTTCACTGTCCTTCTCTCTTGTTTGGCAAGCGGCCATCTCACCTAAAACATCAGAACCAGTAACCCATATTTCCTAGCAATTGAAGACACATAAACATACACACATACACACACATACACTCTCGCCTAGTACCACCTCCGGTCTGCACGTTGGAACACCTGTAGACTTTAAGCCTGAGCTTTGAACAAATTTACAGATTTCTGAACGTTTTCTTGAGGTGTGGGACATTTGCAAGCTCTGATAAGGATCTTTTGGTAATGGTAAGAATAACTGTATTCAAAAGGAAAGACAATCGTCACGTGAATAGTTAACTTTTGCCCCCATATCCCCCTTGTATGATGTTTAGAGAAGCTCAATTTTTCTAGTGTTAATTTGTGCTGGTGACAGTTCTATTGTATGTTTTTATTATAATTGTCATAATGGTTATCGTTACCATTATTGTTATCATGTTTCATGTTAACAATAATGATAATTTAAAGATTTTTATTTTCTGCATTTTTTGTGTAGGGTAGGCATCTTATTTTATTTGAATTTGACTTTATTTTATTATATATATATATATATATAAATATCTTTGTTTTCAGTTTTTTTTGTTTTTTTGTTCTTATTTTTCTTCAAAGGGGTGTTACTAATTGCACGATTTATTAAGACAAAATGTCAGTAGTGATATTAGTACTTATTGGTATCTGAGGGAAGTGATAAACAAGCTGATAGAGTGATCAGTCAAATGCTGCAATTTTTAGTCAATTGTACAAAACTATCTCTACACATAGAGCAGTAGAGATAGCTACTCGTTTAATTTATTCAGATCAGACAGATGTCAATGCATGGGCGTAAAAACAAGCAAAGAATGAGTCATATTATAACTGAAATGTAATTTCATTTAGAATATACACCACACACACCTAGAATAGAAATTGAAGAAAAAAGTTTAAAGAAAAATAGCTAATATATTGTGTTCTGCTAGTATGCTTTGAGTTTTGTTGTAAACAAAAGATATTTTCTGTTGTTTTCGGAGAATGATATACAATTTGTGTATATTTTCATAAACAAAGTATGCACTGATATGTTATTACAAATTATATACTGCTTTTACAAAAAAGTGTTTGTTATTGTACCAAAGTATCCATTTGTCCTTTATGACCTTCCCCCTCCCCCACTTTTGCGTATGTTTTACTGTATTTTATATATTAAATAGACAAGTTGACCTACAAACAAGTTCAGGTCTGATTTTCAATTCTTTTACCGTCATTGTGTCTTGGTGATTTTGTGCTGATCAAGCATTCAATGCTGAATCAGTACAGAAGAGCTTAATATTAATTCATTTAGATTTACTAGCACTGAATTAGCTGTCAGGTCCTTGATTTAATCCTCAGCACACGGTTAACTGTCTGTATGGAGTTTTGCATGTTATCCCAGTACCACAAGGGTATCCTCTGGGATCTTCTGTTTCCTCCCAAACACATTTTTAATCTAAATTGCTCCAAGCTGTGTTGCACTGCATACCTTTTTAAGGTCTAATCCTATCTTGAGCAGAGTTTTCCTGTGATAGGCTATGGACACACTGCAACCTTGTCCAGGTTAAAGAGGACACTGAAGCTGGAAGAATTAACATCTCTGTTTATATCCAATTAAAGGTTTTTCAACATATAAATACACATTAATTCATCACTTCATTAGGAACATTATACTAATATAGGTAGGTAATACCTGGGTCTCCCTTTCCTCTCCCAACATGCTTGAGTTGTCACTTAGGTTTCACATTATTGAGACTGTGTCTGTTCCCTGAGCAAAACAAAAGTATAGAAAAACTCTATAGAGTTTGTTCTAATGACTTAATAAACACACAGACATATCTGATTACACAGCCTGCACTTTTGACCTGAAGCTGGGCCTATTAAATATGTGGTCTCTTAATTCTAAGTCACTCATTATATATAAAATTATTACTGATCAGGTGTTTAATATACTGTGTTTAACTGAAACATGGATTAAACCGAACGAGTATGTAGAATTAAATGAAGCTAGTCCTCCTGGATATAACTAGTACACAAGCCCTGTTTAACTGGTAGAGGAGGGGGTGTCGCTGTTATTCATAATAATAATCTAGGACTTCAGTATTCAATTTGATAATCCTGATGACCCCCTGAGAACTGCAGTGGTGTCCTAGATTCAGTAGGTGTTAATCAGAATGTAATAGGACCCACTCATAAGGGTGGTCACACACTTGATTTAATACTAACATTTCCACAGTCTAATGCTATCTTACACCATTACCTTATCTCGTTTGGTATGAACCAAATATATGCTTTTCACGTCAGGAAAGCTTCAAACGGACATTTACAACGACAACTGCAGATAGTTTTGTCAGTAAACTCCCAGATTCATCAGCTTTGATTGGATCGCCGTCCGACCCCACGGAGCTTAATCAGGCAACTGAATGCTTAGAGTCCACATTCTGTTGTACTCTGGATAGTGTAGCCCTGCTTGAAAGGAGAATAATAAAAGAGAAAAAACTAGCACCATGGTATAATGATTGCACATGCACCTTAAAACAGATCAGTCGGAAATTAGAGCTTAAGTGGCATCAAACTAACCTGGTTGTGTTCCAAACAGCATGGAAGGAGAGTCTCCTAAATTATAGAAAAGCTCTTAGTGCTGCTAGAGCAAAATATTTCTCCTCAGATAACAAAAATAATCCTAGATTCCTATTTAATACTGTAGCAAAATTAACTAGGAACAAGACCACTGTGTCCACACAAGAAGTGTCAACACCATCAGTAATGTAGTGATGACTTTATGAATTTTTTCAATAATAAAGTTGAAAACGTGAGGCATCTCTTCTGCCCTTTCTCACAAACAAGGCATTTCTGTGCACAGAAATCTCTGTGTGTTTTTATTGCACCATACTGAGTAAACTCTAGAGATTCTTATGTCTAAAAATCCTTGAGATCAGCACTTATAGAAATACTCCAACCAGCCCATCTGGCACCAACAATCATGCCACAGTCAAAGTCACTGAGATGTGACCTGAAGCTTTTTACTTTTATATAAATAAAAGTATGTAGGCTGAATAGATCAACTGAAGGTGTTTGTAATGAAGGGCATAGTGAATCTGTCTGTATTCTGAGTAAACCACTCATTGACCATTGTGCATCGTGCTACACAGACAGGATTTTAACCTCTGCATTTAATCCATCTGTGCAGTGAAACATACACACACTAGGGGGCAGTGAGCACACTTGCCCAGAGCCTGTTTATGGTACCTGGGGTTTAACAGTTTACTTCTATATTTTGAAATAACCTATATGTATAAGTTCTGTTTCTTTTAGCAAGACAAACTAAAACTAGGAAATTTTTATATAATGTAATACTAAAATCCAGCTCAAGGCTTTTTTTTTATCTTTAATCCTGAATCGGTTTTCCAGTTTGTCCACTAGATGGAAGTACAAGCCATTTTAACCACATTCAATCAAACCCAGACAGCAGTCTTGTTTCCATGTGCCTGAGCAAGTCTTGTGCATGCAGGTTTCAAAAAGACCTGATTTGTAAAAGATGTGTTTCTGTGCACAGAGATGTGATTGTTGGACTTACTTTTTTTTTTTTTTTACTCTGCATAGTTTAACAGATTGTGGTTATTCTAGGCAGGCATGAGTGTTAGTGGAAATTCTACATTGTTCTCAGCTGGCATGATGACCACAGTGTCAGCTGAGCTGGTCAGTTGCAATGTCAAGTGCAACTGTTGAGGGCATGTCGGTTACAGATGCCTGGTCACCACTCATCTGATGTCCCTATAATAACCACTCTCCAACATTCTACATGGATGGATGATTCAGCCTCAGGCTCAATAGTAATTCATGGCTTAGCCTGACATCACTGGGGCTTTTTGCATCGATTAGATTCTGCCTCAATATTTACCAAAATATTTGCTATTTAAATGTAACTGGTAAACTGTTAAATCAATTGTGTTTAACTAACACCATTTAGAGCCATTATTAAAATTTACATACCAGAAGTTCTAGTGACAAAGTATTTATGACTTAATTAAGCCAAGTAATACCTGCATTCACTGTTATTTATTTTATTCCTGATAGAAAAAGAGTTACTATATGAACCATAATACTAGTATGTTTAAAATGAATAATTGGCAGAATTTAATATTTTATTATTATTATTTTTAATTATCAGCGTTTAGTCACATGCAGTGGTGAACATGCTTCTTTACATTACAGATGGTTTCTTTATGAATCAGACAACCGTTTCTTGATGTTAACTGATGCATCATATTGTGTTAGTTCCAATAATGCACACGTTTTGTATTTAATGTTGTGGAGTGGAAGAATCCCATGTTCAGTGTGTTCCTATTTAGATGATGAGTTATTTTCGCCAAATACTATGACTTCCTGTAATATAGGCCTATTTAAGGAAAGCTAAACCAGTGCTCATTAACGGCTAATTGGCTGCATATGGTGGTTGCTATACACACTGTTTATATAATAACACTGCCATTTTCCATTTGTCATTTCAGATGATAAAGAATTCCTGTCCTTTAGCAGAGATTTGCAATTTGAGCTCTGTGAACTGGAGTAATGCTCGCCTCAGCTGCTGCATGCCTGTAAAGTGAGTGGGTTAAATGGATAGCACTCCTGTTTCAACACTGATGAATCAAAATAAGTAAAATCTTGTGTAAAACAGAGAAATCCACCATAAACATGAATGTATCGTTCAGCCTTTACATCGTTTTTACAGATGCTTAATTACTCAGCAGCTTCCAGGAAATCAATGGAGTCTCCATAATGAAGACAGATTGCACACAGTACTAAGTGCACTCATCTCTGTTCACTGTCTTAGGACTGTCTGTGGGTGGCTGGTTTTTATTCCATTAAGAAATAAAGGCCAACATGTAAATCCATGGTCTCAGTTGATCATGCTCATTGAAATGCAGTATATCTGTTTAATCTCTGTCAGCAGTTGAGTGAACATGTGGCTTTGTTTTATTTTAGGACCTGTTTATCCTTATGGCCTACTATATTCCAAACTACACCCCTGCAGTTGCTTACTAGAATTCAGTTGCAAACTCTTGCATCAAGTGTGTTGTGCTGTGTCATGTGCTACAGGAAGCCTGGGGAAGTGACTAAGGTCATCAGAGAGAGAGCAGGTGTTGAGGGGACGGACTGGACCAGTGGCAAGATTCTTCCCCCTGCTCGCTTTTGTTTCAGCTCCCAGGGGACGCTCTAAATCCTGAGCTGTGTGTGTGCAACAACTTCCCATTTCTGGTTGCCCAAATAATAGAGGCTCGCTGCAGCAGGCTGAAAATCTATTTAGAGATGAAAAAATGGCATGGCTGACTGCTGAGGTAATGCAATTACTATCTCCTGCACTGTCTCCCTACCTCCCTCCCTCCCTCCCTCTCTCTCTCTTTCTCTTTATTTGTCTATCCCCTTAGTGAGCCTCATACTGAGCACAAGTCGTGATACAAAGCTAAATGGCTGCCAGTGTCGTGATTAATGACAGAAAGAAAAAAAGTACCCAGCAAGGAAGATGACGTCATCTTTACTTGTGAGTTTCCTCTCTGTCTTCTTGTAGGGTTTCCTGTCATAAGAGCTGTTGATGAGCATTGATGAGTTCATCACCACAATCCCACTACTTTTTATGATTCATCAAGTAGAAGACTAATGAATAATTTCATTCACTGAGTCTATTTGTGAACAACACAATAGTTACTATTTTTATAACTCTACACTGAAGTATACCAGTAATACCAATATTTCTTAAATCAGTAAAATAACTTAGTGGTGGTGTTTAATTTTCTTGATGTTTCTAGAGTATGTTTTTATTTTATACATTATTTTTCTTTCTAATGCTTATTAATGTGAGTGATTTATAAAATCTAACACAGAAACATGGAGGCAACTCAAAAATGGTTTATTATGATATGTTGTTCAAAAAAACTCATTTGTATTTGTTTCACGTAAAAATGTAGACATGTCCAAGACAATGAGAACAGCATCATGACACAGATCAATTAAATATTAGATAGCAATCAAGACAAGACATATTATTATTTTTAAGGCACAAATATGCACTAGGTATACCTTTCACATTTTATCCCACTTTTCTCGTTTCCATTCTGCACCACTGCAGTACGCTAATAAAATGTAATGTTATATGTGTGTAAGATGAGTAATGTTTATAGAATGGATTTACTCTTCACCAGAAGACCAGGAATCACCTTCATCAGTGGAATCCGCTGCATGTAAAGCCTCCTCATCTCTATCTTTCACATCTCTACACTGTACCTGCTTGCCCCGTGGTATCTCCTGCTCTTCCTCGTCGTCCTCTGTTGACTGAGCTATAGAGGTGCCCATGTCTTTCTCAGGTTTACTGTTGGTTGGTGGTAATCTTTCAGGATGTTCCCAGTCCTCTCCAAAGGCCATGGTCTGGTTTGGATTAATGCTGTCATTTGTGTATCTCTCAGTCTCTGTTTGGTCATTTGGGTCATATGTAGCAGCCATCTCAAATTTTGTTTCACTCCAGATTCCCTCCTTTATGCTTGAACGAAAGAAGCTGTGAAGGTCATTTTCCTTTTCTTTAGTCTGACATTCTTCTTTTAGTGCAACTCCTTGCAAAATTTCCATGTTGTCTTTTTTGCTTTCTGTTTCCCTATCACCAAATTCTTCTGTGGTGTTCCGGGAGGCACTTGTAATTTCATGGCCCAAATTCTCCCATTCTTGTGGAATGCTGCTAGCATTTTCACCTAGTCCACTAATACTACTGTCTGCTGCATACTGCTGTTCCTCTTTGTTTTCCAAGCCCTCTGCTTGAGGAGCATTATAATCTTCAGAGTTCTCATCGTTCAATACATCTGAGACTAGGCCTGTGAATACTAGATCAGCATTTGAGTCTACATCCATAATAGTTGCACTGTCTTGGTCAAGCTGCTGGGAAAGTAGCTGAGAATTCTGGCTTAAATTTGAAGATTCATCCTCAGAACTGTTGGGCTCTTCCAGATCTGAGTCATTAATGTTGGTCTGGCTCCCTGGAAAACTGTGTAGATAAAATTCATCTGTAAAATCTGCATGAGTAAGCATTGACAGGTTTGACTGCACATCTTCCTCTTTTGGACAGGCTTGTTCTTCAGTAATAGCAGTTTCGAATAAAAGCACGTCTGAATGTGTGATCTCTGTTGATGCTTCTTCACTAGGTTCTTCTTCAAGAGTTTGTTCGTGGGATGGTTCAAGCAATGAAGTGTCAAAGTCCTTTTTGTCTTCACTTTCACCCCCTGGATGGATTTCTATGGACTCTTTATTCCAGTTTTCTGCATCTTCTCTGTATTCTATGCTGGCATCTTCAGTGATATTGACCTGCATGGTCAGAGAAGTCTGCTGCTCATTCACCTCTCTGGTTTCATGGAAATGTGAGCTGTCTTCCTGTTCCTCAACTGGGAATGTTGACAGCTGGTAGCTCTTTGTCTCCTCCTGACTATTCTCATTACTATTGTTCCTATGGTCACTTTCTGATTGATCTTCCAAAGCATCATCCATTAGTGTTTCGACATGGCTTTCCATGTTACCTCTCTCATTTTGAACAACAGACTCCTCATCCATGCCCTGCCTTAACACTGATTGAACTGATTCATCTGTGACTATGTCATCCATGCTGCCTAGCTCTGGCTCCTCAGATAGATCCTCCATGGTATCAAATCGTTTGGCAATTATCTGGCTCCAGTGGCTGGACCCCTCATGTTTCTCCCTCTCTTCCTCACTGTCAGTAGGTTCACTCGCTCCCAGATGAGCAGTTGGGATGTTGGCATCTGTCTCTTCATCACTCTTGTAGTGTATGAGGGGACGAGTGTCTGCTATTGTGTTCTCCTGAGCATAACTGTCTGCATCACCAGGGTCAGTTCTCCATGATGCAGAGATGTTTAATGACTCATCTTCATCAGTTTGTCCCTGGTCCTCTTCTGTATTGTGTTCAACTAACTGATCTTTGTCAAATGTAACCATCACGGCCTTAGTCTTTTCACCTACCTGATTATCTTTTGTAAATGTGTCCATCACTTCCTCAGCTTGTTCACGTACTAAATTATCTTTTCCAAGTGCACTCATTACTAGCTCTGCTTTTTGTTCACACACTTTATCTTCCTCTATCATTCTTTCCTCCTCACCATTAGTCAGTTCCTCTTCTTTACTCTGCTCAACTTTTTTATCATGTTTTTCAGTTTCATTTTCCTCTTCTTGCACTTTCATATCAAACCCAAGACTTTCTAGTGCTTCAATACTAGGCCATTCCTCTTGTTCTGCTTCCATTTCACCTTCTGCTTTTTCGGTTTGTTTTCCTGAATTTCTGTCTACTTCTGGTGAACACTTCAGTGACTCTTCTTCAACAAAATTTATTACATCTTCCTTTACATCTCCCCATGTTAGAATTTCACTGTCATCCTCAACTGGGCTAAAGGTATCTGCAGACAAGTGTGGTATGTCTTGTAATAGTGAAACAGGTTCATTAGTGTTTTCACAAAGTAGCTGTAATTCTGCCTGATCAGGGTCTATTTTAAATTCTTGTGTGTTGGTTTCAGGAACGCCCTCTAACTCCAACTCCAGTGCAGATACTACATCTCTCTTTTCTTGTATCACAGTCTCATTTTCCTCCCAGGCAGACACAGGTGCATGTGATATTTGAGCCATTTCAGTAGACACTTCTGTCTCCTCTTCATCTCCATCCTCTGAACTCCTTGCTTCCTCAATATGGTGACCAGAGGACACATCCTCTGGAGTATCGGGATGTCCAACAGGCAATGTAATTATTGTTGTTTCATTGGTGCTAAATGAAACCAGTCCAGGTTCTGCCTTAAGGACTTTCTGCAAATCTTCTTTAACATTTCCTGTGAGTATAGGCTCATATACAGCTTCAGGGACTTCAGACGCAGAGACAGAAGCAGCAGAGTTTGCTTCCTCCTCAGCTCTATAATGACTATAGGCTTGTTCTTCAGTAATAGCAGTTTCGAATAAAAGCACGTCTGAATGTGTGATCTCTGTTGATGCTTTTTCACAGGGTTCTTCTTCAAGAGTTTGTTCGTGGGATGGTTCAAGAAATAAAGTGTCAACGTCCTTTTTGTCTTCACTTTCACCCCCTGGATGGATTTCTATAGACTCTTTATTCCAGTTTTCTGCATCATCTCTGTATTCTTTGCTGGCATCTTCAGAGATATTGACCTGCATGGTCAGATAAGTCTGCTGCTCATTCACCTCTCTGGTTTCATGTAAATGTAAGCTGTTCTCCTGTTCCTCAACTGGGCTAAAGGTATGTGCAGACAAGTGTGGTATGTCTTGTAATAGTGAAGCAGGTTCATTAGTGTTTTCACAAAGTAGCTGTAATTCTGCCTGATCAGCGTCTATTATAATTTCTTGTGTGTTGGTTTCAGGAACGTCCTCTGACTCCAACTCCAGTGCAGAGACTATATCTCTCACTTCTGG
The DNA here is from genome assembly GCA_028565595.1 of Duopalatinus emarginatus. NCBI lineage: Eukaryota > Metazoa > Chordata > Actinopteri > Siluriformes > Pimelodidae > Duopalatinus > Duopalatinus emarginatus. The sequence continues at coordinate 21,843,333 of JAOVVF010000044.1, forward strand.
TATCACAGTTTCATTTTCCTCCCAGGCAGACACAGGTGCATGTGATATTTGAGACATTTCAGTAGACACTAATGTCTCCTCTTCATCTCCATCCTCTGAACTCTTTGATTTCTCAATATGGTGACCAGAGGAAACATCCTCTGGAGTTTTGGGATGTCCAACAGGCAATGTAATTATTGCTGTTTCATTGGTGCTAAATGAAACCAGTCCAGGTTCTGCCTTAAGGACTTCCTTCAAATCTTCTTTAACATTTCCAGTGAGTATAGGCTCATATACAGCTTCAGGGACTTCAGACGCAGAGACAGAAGCAACAGAGTTTGCTTCCTCCTCAGCTCTATAATGATCATGAGGGTCTGGTTCAGTAAGATGCTTTTTTAATATAGTTGTAGCTGTTTCTAGTTTTTGCTCTTCTGCCCTTACAATGACTTCCTCTTTCTTAGTTGTTTGAGGTCTCTTGGGTGTCTCATGTGGACTTCTTAGTGTCGGGTTCCATGTTGGAGTTGGAGTCATGAGGTTGGCTTTATGGGTGATTGATCTGGTTGTATTCAGTGGAGTGCTGAACAGACAGAAAGAGGCCTGAGAGCCTGGGGGAATCCCAGGGGACTTGGTGATTCCTTCTGTAAATGAAATTGGAGACCAGCAAGAATGGGTTTGCCTCACTTGATAAGTATAATATTTCATATAACACATAACCAAGTAATATCACAGTAAACTACGTATCACCATACATTGTAATATTAAGATTCAACCTCATGGTTCCTTCTTAATAATGCTAATAATGGCTGTATGTTACTCCTGGTCATAGAGCCCTAATCATTCTCCCAGAGGCATTATCAGGATACATAGTAGTAATGGAGTAATGTGGATATATTGATCCCTCAGCCTACATTACTGGAAATAGAGCCATCTGGTCTGGTGACCTATGGGGACTCCAGATGGTATTATCAGGACAGGCTCCATCTAGTAAAATGGCAGCTACAAGCAAATGTAGGTTATGTAAAATTGTATCCTGAAGTGGTATATTAAAATCTAAAATTTACCCAAAAGCGAGATGGTCCTGTTCCTTGTACTTGCTGATTGATTGTTATATCTCAGGCTCTCACTGTCCAGCAAAGTTCTAAAAACACAGGGAAAGAAATATATAACAGTTTAAGTTATGAATAGATATGTAACTATAAAAGCATGTATACTGTAAATAAACTAGTTCCATCGCTTTTCAAACATATCTCCATACTGAGAAACTATATGGAAATACAACATACAAAACATTATAAGAAGCCTTATATTTTAAATTAAAACACTTTCTGTTAATTATACAGTCCACAACCAAGCTGCAGAAAACTAGAAGGTAGAATTCTGCAGTTTTTATTAAATGCTTGGCTAGGCCCTGTTTGCTTTATTAGAGAATTGTAATAGAGATTTATACAGTCAATAAAGGCAGTGACCATAAATTCTTTGCTTATTATTCATCCAACTGTGACCCCAAAGAAAAGGATAGCTCAGGAAATCTATATTGATTATGCTGGAAAAGCAGAAGATGAATTGCACCATACATTCAGACAAGACTGAGATTGAGGCATTTAGAAGTTGGCTAAAAGCAATAATATAGCTCTACTTTTTGTTTCTTTTTTATAGTCCTTTGTTTAATTTTGGTACAACTTGCCTGCAAGTAAAGTTTGACTAAAGATTGTATAGTTGCTAGATTTCAGCACTAAAGGAGGAAGGGCTGAATGTGTATCGGAATGAACTCTCTGAATCTTTCAGGGTAAAGAAAAGATTGTATTGTGTTGCTCTCAAGCAGCAAGCTTGAGTCCAGTGTTGTTATGCAAATGATGTGTCAGATTTGTCATTGTTAGGCCATCTGCAGTGCACATGCCACTGTCACTGACTTTACTTACCACATACTAGTCAGCAGTAATGTTGGTCACACACTATGAAATGTATGAATGTGAGTGCAACAGGGTGATTAAAATACATACAGAGCAGTCATAAATCAGATGTAGTACATAGATGGACAAATTACATTGAACTACATTCTTTATTTAATACATAAATATGACACAAGTTAGAAGTTAAAAAAGAAGAAAATATTTTCTCCTCTAAACTATTTTATAAAGATATTGATAATTTCCTGCATCTGACTGCATGGAGAAACTGTCTCTCCAACATCATCACTAATGACTCTCTTCCTCTTCAGACCATTTTTTAAGATTGGTGAGGGGCTGTGTGAGATGCCCAATAAGGAAATCACTAAGCGCTTTCAGACGCTATTAATATCAGTTGACAACAGTAGTTTGCAGCAGTTATGTCTACATAATGTGTAAAAGAATGGCACATTTACATGGAGATGTAAATGAATACCTGTAAGTGGCCACCTCGAGGCTTAGAGACATCTTCATCTGCAGCAGATTGCGGCTCTCTAACAACAGCTCACCTATCTGATCTCCTAGCTCGAGCTTCTCAGCCTCCAGGTCCTCCACATAAGCCTGTAAAGATATAAGGGCAGGAAGAACAAAGAGCATAAGAAAAGTTTTTTCTACTGGGTTTTATGCTCCTTACTTACGTACACATGGCTACTGTATATTTCAAATAAGTAGGTCAGTTCCAAGTAATATTAGCTCAGTGGTCAAAAACCTGGCACTGCATACCATTATCTGAGGGTCATAAGCTCTTATGCAGCATATCGTAATATTATGTACTGTCAGACTATGATGAGAACAATAAAAAATAAAGCTCAGTGATGTATTTTAATGTATAAAACCATTAACGTTGGTAAATAGTTGAGTGTTTCACACTTACTCACTTTTTTAGGAAGTGTGTAAGTATCACAAAAACTATTATTTGCTTGTAATATTTGCTTCCTTCCAGATGAGATTTAAAGAAAAGACAATGACAGGAAGTCCAGTTATTGTTTATGCATCGAATAATAATATAAAAATCTGTTGCTGTTTTTGAGTCATTACTGTACAATATAAGATTAATGCAAGTAAAAAAAATCATGTTTTACCTGGAGATGTTGAAGGTCTTGGCTCTGCCTCTGTCTCTGCTCTACCATGTTTTTCTCCAGCAGTTCTCTCTTGGCCTTTGTGCTGTCCAGTTCTTTGGCTAAATCTTGTACCTGTAGCTGACTCTGCTTCTTTTCTTCTTTGAGCAGTGTCATTTGAGCCCTGGTCTGATCCAGGCTCTCCTCTAACGTCTTCATCTGTGTCTGGTATGAGCCTGCTGCTTCACGCCAAACCTGGGCTGCCCTCTGAGAGTACTCTTCACCTAGGCCCTGAAGGTTGAGAGTCTGGCTGTGTTCAGAAACCATTTGCACAGGTTTTGAGAAGGCACATGAGGACTTCAGAGCTGTCATGTCTTCGTGATGAACCTGCAACTGTTGAGCGATTTCTGTCTCAAGATGAGCAGCTTGTTTTCTCAACCAGATCTGCATCCTCCTCTCCTCCTCCAGTGTTCTCTTGCTGTCTTCAAGTTTCTTCTTAGCCTCAACATGTGCAGACTTTTCTTTTTGTCTCAGTAAGTTCAGCTCCTCCATCTCCTCCAGCAGGTTGCTGACCTCCAGCTCCACACAGTCCTTCGCTCTCCAGGCGTTCTGCAGCTCTTTTCTGGCCAGACTGATTGCCTCCTCTTGAGCTTTCCATTGACTTTTAGATCCTTGGTTCCTGCGCATGGCCTGGATTTCCCCACAAAGAAGCTGATTCTCTTCCTCCAGTAACTTAACATGGTTCAGGTATGATTCCAACCTCTTGTTCAACTCCAGCATCTCATACTTCTCTTCTCCAGGGTAGGAGGCATGATGCCAGAAACCAGAGATTTCCATTTTAGTAGGGTGCAGCTCGTTTCAGGTCCAAAAGAACTACAAAGTCGGTCTGTCTTTGTGTATGTGTAGCTCAGGGGTCTGGCCCTGCAGAATGGCCAGCACAGAGGGACACTCCTTTCATAGTGAGAGAGGAAAGGGGGAGGGCACAGGGGGCGAAGGGTGGTGGGCTGCAGATGGGGGAAGCAGTGATGTCATTTGTGGAATTAACTCTAGCGCTGCTGCGTCTCTCAGAAGCAGTCATTTTATGAAATATTACACACACATAATAGAAAGTTTTTCAGCATCCCATTGGTTCTTCTAAAGATTAAATCTTTTACCACAGGAAAGTTAAAATGATTGTTAATTACTTTTATTTTTGCTGAGCCCCTGGAATCTAGCCTGTTGGTAGTTTGATCAGTTCAACACATATAGTAGTGTCTTAAACACTTTCATTTTTATTTAAAAAAATTTTCCATATGTTTGTTTTATTATTTTATATAATGTTTGTATGGCAGTAAGGAAAGTAACATATTACATAATAAAACCATTTAATAATAATAATAATAATAATAATATAAAAATGAATAAATTAAGACTTGGTGACACAGAAGTGTGACATTTTCAAGAACTATGAACTCAGTAACAGATTCTCCAAGATGCTCAGTAAAACTTTCCTTATAAAATGTCCAAAATTTATCTGAGACTATGGATGCATTGTTATACCACTTATTGACTTGGTTTAGTTTAGTACTGTTTACTGTTTACAAAAGTTTTCTGATGCAGAAAAAAATATATAGAATTGTTTTTGTAGTCATCTGTGGTTTATCACATTTCTGTAGTTTTATGATTTGACATTCTACATCTATAGGCATTAATATAGAGTTGGTCCATCGGTCCTATCGGAGGTATAACACCTTTTAGAAAGGCTTTCTACAAGACTTTAGAGTGTGTTTGTTAGAATTTTTGCCCAATTATTTGTGAGGTCATCCCAAATGTGTTTGATGGGATTGAGGTCAAGGCTCTCTGCAGGCCAGTCAAGTTCTTCCACACCAAACTCACCCAACCATTCCTTTATGGACGTTGCATTGTGGACTGGAGTACAGTCATGATAGAACAAAGAAGGGCCTTCCCCAAACTGTTTCTACAAAGTTGGAAGCAATCAATTGTGCAAAATGTTTTTGTGTACTAAATTATAAAGATTTTCCTGGCACCAGGCCAACCTCTAAAAAACAACACCTTAACATTATCCTTCCTCCACCAAACTTTGGCATAGTGCAGTCAGGCAGCTATGTGGTCTGCCACATCGTGGCTAAGTTGCTGTGCTTACTAAATGTGTCCGTCTTCACTAATACAGCTCACAGTTGATTGCAGAATATCTAGCAGGAAGAAATTTTGCAAATGTACATGTTGAAACCATGGTTTCCTACTGCAGTATATTGTCACTCAGCACTTTAGAACAACCCACTCTTTCACAAATGTTTGTAATAAAACACCCATTCAATGATTATGAGATGTGTCCAAATACTCTTGTCCATATTGTGAATTAATATATAACATGTGAACATTTAAAAATGTTCATTTAAATGTATTTTTTTTATTAATTATTCTTAGAGAAACTGTAAATAGTTTCTCCAAATAGTTTTGTGTTTAGTTTTACAAACATTTTTAAAATTGACCATATGTCATGTAGCTGAAATTCAGTTGCCACAATAAATGCACTGGATGGTGAAGTAGGTACTGTGTATTCTTTAAAGAATATATAACTTTTGGGTATATACTGAATTCCCAGTTTAGATTTATAGTTTTGTGCTTATGCTGAAATATTGAAGAATGAAATGGAGAGTAAGAGGTTAAGTAGTCAGTAGGATGTACATTTCTAAAAGCAGTACTTTCCAGCACAACACTTTCACAACTTGTAGCTGATAAAAGGAGAAGCAGTCAGGTACAAGTGCTGTTTCCTCTGACTCTTCTGGTGAAAATGGACGATGTGAGCTACTCTACACTAGTGTTCAGTACATCTAACACCGCTTTGCCTAAAGGTGAGTTTGATCTTTTTAATATAAGGGTTTTTCTTCCAGTTTAATGACTAAACCTAGAGAACAGTAAAATAAGACTGGGTAAAGAAATATATAATAAAATAAAATAAAAAAATAAAAGGCAAAATCAAAAAACACCTAAGAAAAATATCCATTATTATTGTGTCTGTCCTCTTTGATACAATAGAGCAGCTCATATGCCATTTTCTTGGCAGGAGTGGTATCCCTGTAAGTGACAGATTAGTGAGGGTGAAGATGTCCTTAATAGTTGGTGCTATTCACAGTCACATCTTTCGTTGTGGTAAATTGTGCATTCTGGTAATAAAGGCTTTACAGTAAGGGGAACTTGGCAGGTTTTAAAATGTACTTTGTGTGAATTAGTTTGTCTTGCGTGGTTGGTGTGGTACAGTGGCAACAACATCGGCTGCCATGTGCGAGACCTGGGTTCGATTCCTGGTCTGGGCGGCCAGTCTGTGCTACATCAATAAGGGTCCTTGGGCGAGTCTCCTAACACTACTTTGTAATACCAGTAACCTTGTAAGTCGCTCTAGATAAGAGTGTCTGCCAAATGCTATAAATGTATTTAGGTAGATCAGTCTGTAATACACTCACTTCTGTACTTCTGTAAATACACTCACTTCTGTAATTACACTTATCTTTTAAAATTTGTTTTGTGCAAAAAATCTGACAGTTGAGTAAAATTGAGTGAAAATATTCAGTTTTAACCCAAAACTAGCTTTGTCCTATTGGTTAGTTGGGTTGCATTTTGTGTACATGTCTAAAAGCTAATGCATTAACACAGCTGTTAGATTTGGGACATTTATATATGTGCAAATCTATTAGATGCTTTAAATACAGCTTACACTGAAATTACACCTTACATCTTGCTGAATTTGCTTAGTGATTCTTTGGCTTTCCATTTCAGAGACTAAGAATGTTGTGTACTCAGAAATTAGGACGACAAGAGAAAATACATCACAAAGTCTTGCGGCGACTGGTGAAATCTCTGCTATTTATGGTATTTGCTTATGAATTTTAATTACAGGCTGAGACTTCAGTGTGTCTGATGGTACAGAGTAAAATTCAAAATTAATATCATTATTTATACTGTGTTCAAACATGGTTTTTAGGAAAAGTCTTAGTTAAACATTACAGTCAGTTCTCTTGTAAAAGCATAAATAGTGGACTAATGTAGCAGCATAAATAACCTGGTCAGTTATCCAGAATTATCTGTCTAATTTTGTTGTCTTAAAGAGGAAGTGGCTGCACCCAGATACAGATATACATCATACAGAAAGGCTACAGCTGCTCTGGGGCTATTGTGTGTTCTATTGTTAGCAGGTTTAACTACTATGTGTGTCTTAAGTAAGTATGAGTAAGTAATGGTTTTTTTTTTTTTCACAATAGCACTAAATGTACTACATACTTTGTAAAGTTTCTTGCCTATTTAAACGACGCCTTCTCACCTGATGACAAACCATAATCTATATTTATGTTATCTGTAAGATAAGCATGTTGAAAGGACTGAGGCACAACATTCTGTTATTTTCCTACACAGATATCAAGGAAGTTTCAAAATACACCTCTGTTTTGGTAAGACAGTTGAGCAGGTAAATATCACACACAGTACTGGGCGGAGGTAAATGAGAAAGTTAACGTTAACCAATATCTATCACCTTCTTCAGGCCCTTTACGCTAACGAGAGCACGGCACACAGGGTGCTGCAAGCCGATATCACAGCACTGGAGACAGAGAGAAAGGAATTAACTGCACAAAGAGATCAGTTCAAAAACACCCTGCGGCGTATCACCCAATTTTTTAATTTCCCAGCCAGCAAATATTGTACGTCAACAAATAAAGGTAGGTTAAACATTACCAAATAATAACAACAGTTCATTTTCAGCATGATCTCTTTTCTCTCTTTTCAATTTAAATTCCTAAATAAAATAACATCCAAATAAAGAAACAAATAACTATATGAGGGTGACACCCCCTGCAGATGTTCACTGTGAGCCCTGTATGGTGAACTGGATTCAGAATGGCTCCAACTGTTACTTGCTCAATATGGTTGGAGTATGGCTGACCTGGAACGAAGGCCGACAGTATTGTGCTGAAAGGGGAGGACACCTAGTGGTCATAGACAGTGTAGCAGAACAAGTGAGTCTTGAAAAAACAATCTGTATTCTGAAAGAAAAAGGTCTAAAAACTTTTTTTTCTTCAGATGGACATTACTACACTCTATGTTGATGATTCTGGTATACTTGAAGAACCCTAACTCTTTTCACTCACAATTTTCAAAATGATTTTCAATGCTGTATTGCTGAGAAACTCATGTTGAAAATGAATATGCAAGTAACTTAGCATGTGTTTTTTGCTGCTGTTTTTTTAAATTATTATTTATTTCAGGGACATTTACAGAGGCATATATAATTTTAGAATTTATCCTGAAATCATGATCCACAATAATTACTAGTTTATGCGCTTTGTTTCCCTTATTTTCTTTGTACATACATAGGAATTTTTAAGCCAACACATAGACAAATATTATGACAGACATCATGGGTACTGGATTGGACTCTCAAAACAGTACAAGAAGTGGATTTGGATCAATAATGCTGAGCTTCAGGGCAATGGGTAAGATTTTACAAATGAAGATTAAAAACTTTATATTTTGCTACTACAGTTGGTGGTGTTGTCAGCAGAACCCTTGATATTAATATTAGTAAACTAAACCAATCTACCCTTCTCCACAGGTTCTGGAGTACTCCACCTGAAAATACAGGAGAGAATTGCGTGTTGGCAAATCCTAACAGTGCTGATCTGAACAACTGGAGGGTGAACTCCTGTACCATGTACAATAGATGTATCTGTGAGATGAAAGAGGTGGTATGGCCGAGTCAAATGTAGACCACAATCAAAACAGAATACTCAAGTATTTTAAATGTACTCAGAAACACTCATTGTCATGCCAGGAGATGCAGTTAAACTCAGTAAGTGTTTAAAATACAGGACTATGGCCCTCCAGTGGTACAGCACTATTATCAGGGGATTAAGTTGTAATAAAGTCGGACATGTTTATTAAGTAAGGATGTGATGTCAACTGTTTTTATGTTTAATGTTTGTCAGTTAATAAAAAACACACCTGTGAGACAAACTTGCAAAACTGTCAATACACACTGGGCATGGGGGATGATAAGATACTCGATCACCCTTGTTAATCACAGGGACACAACAGGCATTTATTGTTGTATATGTAGAAGAGGGTAGACAGCATTTTTCTTTATGCATGGTGCACTGTTCTGTGAAGTGGTATGAGCAGCAGTTTAAAAAAAAAAGATGAGGTAGGCTGGCTTCATGAGTCTCAGAGGAACCATGTGTTAGCCTTCATTCCTCCTGTTGTAAGAGAAGAGCTGATAAATGGATGAGAACTGGCAGGTGACTATTAAATGGATTCATGTACAACAGTAATGAATTAAGTTTTATGTAGGGTGGTTTCACTGGCAATTTTGTATTATTTATAAGGCAGCAGGTAGAAAGAGAGCTACTTTTGTGTTAACCCATTTCCAATACATGATAATTAATTCCTCCTTCTGGCATATGCATGAAAAGACAGATTACAATGATTTAAGTAGTCAAAATTACTGTACAAATATCTTTCAAGTTTTAAATATTTACTGACTGCAATTCAACAAGACTTCCTTTATAAACGTGGGCTGTTTTTTTTTTTTTGCTCAGTGCATTAAATAAGAGTTGTTGGGTAGTGAGGAAAACTGCTTACGCAAGTTTAAGTTTACACTTATTTAAAAATACTTATTTATACAATATAAAAACTAATATACTCCTACTATAAGGAATTTATCATTAATAAGCATTTCACCTCTCCAGCTCATGCTACAACCAGACTCAATGCTCAACAAATAAAAGATCATGAATAAATAAAATTCAGCCAGTAATCAATTTTATGACTAGATTTGCTTTGTTTACAATTTGATTAAAAGGAATAAAAACAAACTATTGGGCCATGCTGGCACAAGATAACTGATGTTGTGTATTAAAACACATTGCATAAAAAAGGTATATTTTGGCACATTCCATGCTTAAAGAGTCACTACATAAGTTATTGAGTTCATAGAGCTGGACATAATGTGAATAAATCATGTCTAAAATGCACCACTATAGCACTACAAGAGCCTAATTACAAAAAGATTATGATCTAAAAATGCATGGTACATAGTGCAGTACAAACAGCACCAAGGCTAGATCCTCCACAAAAGGATTCTGAGGTATCATTATTATTTAGACCATAAATATACTACGTTGTGTTTCTGGTCATTTATCAGCATTGTCAATACAATCAATCTTTCAGCCCCCAAGTTCAACATTGGCTTTACTTTTATCTAATCACTCTGCATGCTTCTTTTTCTTCTTCTTCTTTTTCTCACTTGGTTTATCTGTTGATTTGTTCCCAGGCTCTGCCTCCAGTTCTTCTTCTCTCTTTTTCCTTTTTTTGGATTTTGTTGGTTCTTTATCTACATCAGCTGATTCCACATTCTCTGATGTGCTGGCATCTAAACTAAAGCAGCTGTCCATTTCTGTAGCTGGAGACTGGTCTTTATTGGGTTTGGAGGATTTCTTTTTCTTCTTCTTGGAGATTTCAGGTGTTGGGTGCAGCACTGCAGCACTGCCCTCTTCCTGCCGCACTTGTTCATGACTCTCTGGAGCTTCTTCAGTCTCTTCACTAGCCAGCACAGTGTTCTTACTCTGTCCTTCTTCCAGATCACTGTTTTTTTTCTTCTTTTTCTTTTTGGAGACACTTTCATTTGATGGTTGATGTTCAGCAGTGTCCACCACTTCACCACCTGGGACCATCTCTGTACTTTCTACTTCCAGCACCAGTTTGCTATTGTTTTTCTTTGTGTTACTGTCCACAATAGACTCAGTTACATATTCTGATTCTAAATCTGCTTTGTGTTTTGACTGTTTCTTTCGCTTTTTTGAGCTCCCCTCACTGTGCTCATGGGAAGCTTTGGGGTCGTCTTGGACACCGTTCTGTTTGGGTTCATCCAAACACTGCTTCTTTTTCTTGTCTTTCTTCTGTTTGGTTTTCTCCGCCATCTCCTGGTTTAATGCAGAAAGCTTAGTGGGCGCCTCTTCAGTCACAGATGTGGTTTTGTCCATCTGTTTCTTCTTGCCATATTTTGCCATGAACTCCTGCTCTTGCTGCTCCAGTCTGGCTAGTTTGGCACTCATAGTAAGACCATGTCTGGCACCCCTGAGGAGTCATTAAAATATGCTGTAATTAATGTCAGGGGTTTTTTGTAAGTAGAATTTGTTCAGCTAAAGTGTAAATGTCAGATGTACCGCATATGTTGTACATGTCATGTATATACTTCATCTGTGCTGAATGATATATTTTGATTATTTAAGTAAGTTCTGTTACCACCACCCCCAACACCCAAACACACAATCAACATGACTAATTTTGTGTTTTAAAATTGTTTAAAGCCATGATGGTGTCAGGTGTCCACATACTTTTAGCCATATAATGTATATAGGCTTATAAGGCACAGTGCATGTAAAATGATTTCATATTTCTTCATTTAAATGCAATTTAATACCATTATTCTGATAATTAGTCAGACCTGTTTGCCACACCAGTAATACATTTGGGAAAATAGTGCAATGTGTAGTCCTTACTTATGTGCAGTGCGTCCTCCACATGCTTTCATCAGTTCTGCATCAGATAAACTGAAAATGCAAATGGAATGGAAAGGTCATATATTTTGTCATATTTAGAAATCAATATCAATAAAAATATTCCTCCTTTTTATCAAATACCCAGAGGTATTTCAAAGGTATTTGAGTTTATACAGATAGACCATCCATCAATTAATTTATCGAGGTGCACTAAAGCTATCATAAATGCATCATAAATGCATAAATATATATATGAACTGCGTTTGTGACAGCTTCAGTGCATCTTGGCTTGGATCTACTTTCAACAGCCTTTAGTTTACATGACTATGGCAGTGTTTTTTTTCAAAGAGCTGGAGGAAACCTTTAAGAATTTATTCAGGTTTCTTGACACTGAACATACCCCAGTCAAACTCTGACTAGCCACTAATAAAATTAGTGTGCTAGGATACACAGACAGTGTTTACTTACATTTTGGTGCTGGAAAGATCTAGATTCTCTTCATCCTCAGAGCTACTGTCCTCCGAGACAGACGATCTCTGTTCAGGCTGTTCCTGTCCTGAGAGGAGAGTAGCAGACTAGAACAGAGGTTAAACAGGTTAGAGTCCTGGAGTTCAGCTAAATAAAAAGGACAATAGTTGAACTTTTCTGCAGTAAAGGATTTCATATTTAGGAGAATAAGTGGCATGCTGACAAACATCATATGGCTGTACTAAACATGTCATTATGTGTGTTTCATGTCGATAATATTTGTACCTTGACGAAGCATCCATAGAGCATAGACTTGCTCATCATGGCCTTTCGAGGCTTCTTGTTAGAAATCATTCCATCTTCATTTTCCTCTGTTTTCTTCACCACCACCCCATTCTAGACCATAATAAAACAAAAGCTTAATAAAGTGCTGCACAGTGATGCAGTTAGGCAGAGGAATTTAGACGCCTAACAGTCAGTGAGTGTTTACAGGATCAGAAGGTAAACATACAAGTTTTTGAGTTTCAGTACTGTAATACTTTAAGTGTTACGTTTTTTTTTTAAATAAAAAATAGCACCAGTCTAGGCTCCAAGCACCTCTAGTGCAGTTCAATTGCAGTGGGATGAACTCAGCTGCAGGACGTTTTCCATGTCATGTATTTTGAGTTGCAGTTTTTTTTTCTGTAGATGTGAACTGCTAAACTAAGCCAACGAGGCACAAACTGAGCCAGAGAACAAAGGTGTGGCACTGCAGAAATGTGATGTGTTCTGTAAACTGGAAAGTGGTCCAGTGGTCGAGTTATTTATATAATTATCCCCATATGTTCTACATGCTCTGCTAAATTTGAAATGTACAGATTTGTTCATCTCTGCATTTTTAACCAATGACTTAAAGCTTTATGAGTAATGTTTTCAGTGTAATGTTTTTCATTGCAAAAACATTCAATTACATGCAACGTATTGCATACAACAACCCAAATACAACCATTTTCACTCCGATTCAGATTAGACAAATGCACCAATAAGTGTAAAAGTGTTATAAATACATGTGCTGCTTTCCTTCTGATCTAGGACACCTACCTGGTCCGTCTCTACAGCCAAACTGGCAGATGCCTTGTTAAACACATGATCCCACCAGTGAAAAGTGAACTGCTCGCCTTCTTTATGGCCAACCTGAGTAAAAGGCAAACACACGCACAATCATATACATACATACATACATACACCTGCTCATTTATGCAGTTATCCAAATATTCGGTCACACAGCAGCAGTACAAAATGCATGGAAGCATACAGATACAGGTCAGTGCCTTCAGCTGGCTCCTACTTATGCTAACTGGACAGCTGAAAACTGGAAAAGCCCAGGTGATTTTTTTTTTTATGTCAACCTTTTTTAACTGTCCACTTGAGTGAGTCTGAGCTTCTGATAGCCTCAGATTCCAGTTCTTGGATGACAGGAGAGAACCTTAATGTTGTTAATATTATGCTGTTTTAGCACTTTCACCTAAAGGTTTGATGTTTAGTGCAATTTGATATGCTTTTTTCTTTACATGATTGCAAATAGTGATTATCAGAGTAACATATACATGCTTCCTGACAGCTCAAACCAATATAGCCATTTTCCTCTGATCAACACACAGAACTGTTGTCCACTCAAATAAAATAAATACATCAATTCCAGATGGGATTGGGATTTTTTTCTGTAGACCAACAATCTCAACATCACACTCTAGATTACTATGAGAATTTAATTATAAATGTCTGGTTAGGTTTTTTACACTCCCCCAAAAAAAGAGGAGCTCTGATGGTTAAAGGAACCTGGCATTGGTGGTGGTATAGACACTGTGGTACCCCGGTGGCCAATAGTGAAGTCTATCTGGCAAAAGATTGGAAATGCTACAGAGGACTGCTAAAGTAAGTTTGTATGATCATGGATGAATCTTTACTTTGGAAAGGTGCTTCACTTAGTTAATGAATGATAAATACTTGCGTAAAATATTACTGGCAGCCAGTAAAAACACAATAAACAGAAAATGGCTGCAGCAGGATCTCCCAAAAAAAAAAAAGATGATGAAAAATTAAATTGACACTGTATATGAAATTCATGCAGTGGAACAACAGGAAAAGAACTGAACTGTATAAAATATAATGGGGGGAAATGGAACCTAAACCTAATAATTGGCTATGTAAGAGGTATATGTCACACGTGTGTGTGTGTGAGAGAGAGAGTGTGTGTGTGAGAGAGAGAGAGAGAGAGAGTGTGTGAGAGAGAGAGTGTGTGAGAGAGAGAGAGAGAGAGAGAGAGAGAGAGAATCCCAGGAGATGAATAGGTGACAGGAAGCCTTTATCACTCACCCCTCCTTTATCACACTTAACTTTCACTTTGATTGCTTCAGAGATGCCATTCTGAGCCTTTCCTAGACCTTTACCTAATAAAGTATGACATGACACACAACTTAATACACCATCACTATCAATCCATTAAAAGTACACTGAGCTGATCTCACCTTGCTCCCAGCCGTGACGGAGAAGCTGCTGCTCAGCAAATTTCAGTCCACTGCTCTTTATAGGTGTTTCTGACATGTTGTTTGGTACCAGTGTGAAAATCTTCTTCTGTAACTGGTTACTATCCTCTGTTTCTCTCTATACCGGTGACAAACCACTATAAATTAACTCAGCCTGTCATTACCAGCACTCAACACCACTAACCCCATGACAGCGCTACTCTCTCACTCACAGCTATATTAAATAAACGTCACCAGCCTAAAACACTACGAGCTCCACGTGCGTGCAGACATGACCCCGGAACTGTATATACCACGTGGTCGCACGCTCACAACAACCAATCACGACTGCCGTTTAGAAAATAGTAACCTACTTCTGACCCCTGCTGGTCATATTGTAAAACTGCATCTTACCATGTATCACGTGGTAATCTTTACATTGAGGAAAAAAAGGTCATTTATATATAGGCATACTATATTCAGTTTACTACAAATTTGTTATAGACATTTATTTTATAAATCTTGCATTATTAAGTCTGTACAAAAATATTTTAGAACATTTTAAAAAACATTTCCAAATATTCATCCTAACTCAGGACTATTATTGACTTTCTTTACTTCATTAAATACTGTTTACTGCCCATTGTGGGGTTTTTCTTTTAAATAGTAAAAACTTCATCATTCCTCTATATTCTACCATCTACACATATTGCACCTTACTATAATACTGTAAATAATACTGGTATAACTACATTTA
>JAOVVF010000044.1:21865584-21877124 GCA_028565595.1 Duopalatinus emarginatus
ATTATTTTTGGCCCAATAATGTGGTTTCGTCATGTCTTTCCTAGCTCACCAAAAGCTCCAGTGCTGGCTAAAAGCTTGATCTAAGTCCCAGAGAAAAGTCCAGGAGCCAGAAGTTTAAAGTGCTCTGTCCCATGCACATGGATACTCTTTCAGACCATGTGTCAGCCATATCTCTAGAAAAACCATCCCAGATGTTAAAAGCTGCATTGTGATCATTGGTGTGCACTGCACTAGCTCACCTTTCTGTTCCTGCACCAGTCTGCATTCAGAGCTTTGTTTTTGTGCATGAATAAGAAGTTACTGTATAAGTAGAATCTCTGCATGGGAATTCTTTACTATGCCTGTGACACTGCCCAGAACTGTCCAATAAAACAAAAGCGAGAATGGCACACTTAAAGAGAAGCCTCCTAATACGTCAAAGAGAATTTGGAGTTCATGTTAGTGTCTGCAAATAAACTTGCCAGCCAAGAGAATGGTAATTCACTCCAGATGCGGTGAGTTTGTTGCCGGTTATCTTAGATCAGGTTCATTTTCAGGAGTGTATAAAACAGTGCAGCACAGATACATGTACAGCAGTAATTCCTCAACCTAATCAGAGAGTTTTTCGTTAATAATGTTTATGAATATCATTAGGCAGGGTCCTGTGCATGGTCTGGAGTTCAGCTCTCTCTGTGAGAGGTTATTAGGCTTTACTTTGCAGAGCTGCTGAACAGCTGGTGGGTTTCAAGCCTGGAACTGTGATCCTTTGGGTCCTGTTGGGACCTCCTCTTTTTCTTATTGCAGGCCAACAGTTGAGAATGTTGTGCTACACACACACACACACACACACACACACACACACACACACACACACACTGCAGCCAGCTCTCCACTCATGGAAATCTGTAACAAATTTAAACTTGGTGAGATGAACACACTAGAGACCCCTATTCATCATTTTGTGTGTGTGTGTGCGTGTGTGTGTGTGTGTGTGTGTGTGTGTGTGTGTGAAATCAAATCTGCATATTATATTGCATAAATACACACACACACGCACACACACACACACACATAACAGAAGCACAACAGATGAACTGTCACTGTTTGGGCAAAATCAGAAGTCAGAATGGTTCAGTAATAAGTAACATCATTTAAAAATGTTTATCCACATGACTGAAGGCTTCCGTATCCCCATTATGTGTGTTGGACAGATATGAGAAGCATGACAAAAATGATGTCATGGCTGGCCATATAATTGGAAACCATGATGGAGATGACTTCATCTGTCCTGATAGTGGAGGATAAATGGATCTGTCTGAAATCCTCCCTGGAGAGGACAATAGCCTTAAAAAAACAGTAAAGTGACTGCGCTACAGTGAGCCATTTCTCATTCTCAAGCTAGTTGGTATATTAGATCTTATATCATTAGAGTAAATGTTACCCATTTGGCATTTTTTGTTTGTTTGTTTGCACTAAATGTGAATCCTGGGGTCAGTGCTGTGTCCAGTGATAAATATTTAGCTTGTGGTCTTATTATTTGAAGGTTTTTATTCTTTCAATGACTTTATCTATATCATGCAATATTCATTTAAATAAGTCACTGTGATTGGACCATGGCTGAAATTAAAGCAAATGCAAATGAATGAAATAATAGAAATTAATGCAAATGCAGCAAATACAATTGATGTATCAAATGTCATGGGATAGCAATGTGTATATTGACGTTATCTTAGGGGATGGCTTGGCAATGCCCAACCCTGTATAAGTTGTGAG
Organism: Duopalatinus emarginatus; assembly: GCA_028565595.1. Taxonomy (NCBI): domain Eukaryota; kingdom Metazoa; phylum Chordata; class Actinopteri; order Siluriformes; family Pimelodidae; genus Duopalatinus; species Duopalatinus emarginatus. Next base: position 21,867,337 of record JAOVVF010000044.1, read on the forward strand.
GTATTCTCTTGTAAGTGAGGTTGAACACTGGCCAGCATGCTTATGGTTAAGGCAGAATGAATTATCAGAATTCAAATGAGTCTCGATAGTGGGTGCCACATAGATGACACATTCCATTTCTGAAGTTGTGCAGGCATTTAACATTCCTCGATTTACAATGTTAGAAATAGAAGGCATTTCACCTTCATGATTGTCATGATGAGGTCAGTGCAGTGTTCTGTAGCGAAAGACCCAGCAGAGTGCCTCTGCTAACACCATGTAACAGCGCCCCATCTGGGCTTGTGAGGTTGCTAACTGGACCCTAGAGGACTGGCAACATATGGCACAGTCCAATGAGTCACAGTACCAATTGAATGAATAAAATGAATGAATGAAAGTGAACTATTTGCCTACTGTTTTTGGACACAGAGGAATGTGACCTCCGCATTTAACCCATCCGTGCAGTGAAACACACACACCAGTGTGTATTACATACAGTATGTGATTAGAGACGATACACACAGCTCTCTATTAACTTTGCGAAAATAACATACTCAAAATAAATCTATAAATTCTTTTTTATGAACTCACAGAACATCTCATTTTCTTAAAGAAAAATAAGTCAGTAGGACTACAAGCAGCTGACTGAGCTGATTTTTCTGTTCAACTTGACATACAAAATGTTGTATTAACAAGTAAAGTATCGTGTCGACAGTTTATTTAATTACTGTTTATTGCTCTTTATACTTAAAGTTATCATATTCTACCCAATTTTATTTTATAATATTTTATAACACATGCCTAAGACTTTTAACACAGTACTGAAATGTATATGTTTCATTAGCACTTATAGAAATACTACAATATGTGTTTAAATAAGTGTTTAAAAATCAGCTGAAAAAGAAGCAGAATGTACATTTTAGAATTGTGAAAATTCTTTTAAAAGAAAAGAAATGTAGACTATTCGTATTCATGACGTTGCACAATTTCTTAGTCACTATTTAACTCCTTTCCATTCAACTACATGTTCAGTTGACACATTGATTTATTTTATCTAACAAGGATCATCTGGTTTTATCACCTTTTTATCACAGAAATATTTCTGTGTTTCAACTTTTCACTATAGTTGTTGTTAGTAGTATCGTTTGTAATAGCTGTACAACCCAGATAAATTCAGTAAAATCAGTTCGATTTATGATTCGTCATATCCGTGTCATACCTAAGTTGTGGGTATGCGGACTTTGGGGATTGCTTAAAAAGTGGCTTGTCATTGTAGAGTGAATCAGACACAATAGCATCATGGCCACAATGTCACAGTGTGGATGACTCATCAGTCCTTCATATATTTTCTTTCCATTTGTCATGCACTGTTCTGGATGGATGTGTTTATCACCAGAAGAACACTTCCACATTCCAAAAGGACATTCCAACAGAAGTTATTCAGCCATCCTGTTTTTAATAAAAAAGCGTGCTGACAGCCTAACCACTAATTCTCTAGTAAATTATTTGGATAGTTTCTTGATTACATTGTGGTATTACTCATCTCATGATTCATCCAGTTTTCAATCAGACATCTTTTATTGTTAAATAAAAGTCTTGATTAATACAATCAAAGAAAAAGGACCAGTATTCTTACACATGACTCTTGAATCTTGAAATGTGCTTAGTTTTGCATAAACAACAGAAAAGTGCCCAATTTTTCATCATAAGTAGCTGAAAAAGCATAAAAAAAGAATGTTATAATTTTTGAACTTATTTCTTCATTGCATGTATTCTGTTTCCATTGAGGCAAATAAGTTCTTATCTATCATTATAAATTTATTACAAGCTCTCAAATTTAAACCTGGCCCCAGTTAAACCTTAAACTAACAATGTAAGTTATAGGTTACAGTGACAGTTAAACATGATTTTCTGTAAGCGTATTGCGATAAATTGCCATCTTGTTATTTATAAATCACTCAAAGACTTGAAACAAGGTGTAAGTATAACATTAATATTATTCAACGTCTTTATTAAACAAAAAAAAAATCTAATTATAAGACTAAAATTACTTAAAAGGACTTGAATTAAGAAAACCTTTAGTAACCCTGTGTTTCAATTTTATTTGTTAGCCTATGAGTACTTATTCTACCCAGAAACGACTAAGCCCGCAGTTAGAGAATGAATACACAGATGGACTATTATTACTACAGTCTCAGCTTTTACTGTCTGTCCATTAAAGAGCTCAACCTTTAAAAATTTTAGAAAACAAACAAGTTTTAAATAAGTGAATGTGGTGTAAGCTGGACATTTGCATTGTATACCACACAGATCTCTACATTTCTCTGCTTGCTTTTCCCCACACAATTATGCTTTATATATAATTATGGTTGTGTATGGTCATGTTTTCACTTAGGGCTCAAACCTCAGCATCACCCTTCCACTGAGCAGCACACACTCGTTCTAGGTGTAAGGTTTGTCGTTCTTGCTGTGTGAGCAGGATTTGGGGTGTATGCATGTGGTAGAAAATGTGTGACTGTGTGTAAACCATACATTTGTACAGAAGTGTGTTGTGTTTGTGTGGCCAGCACATGTCTCAGGCCGAGTGAAGCCACAGTCATGCAGTCTGTGGTTATATGGGCTCCAGTGGAGAAGCAAAACAAGCCGTCAAAGCACAAGGACAGTTTCAATACCCCTGGAGTCTGCAGCTGCAGTGAGCTCAAATGCCTTCAAATGGGAGAAGCCTGGTTTAAAAAAAAATGCCACAGCAATTCATTACTGTTATCTTGCTGCACTCATAAACCAGTTTTTACTCTCAACAGCAGAGACTCAGACAGTGTGATGTAATTCTTACTGGATGGAAAATACTTGAGTAATTGTACTTAATTACTGAACTTACTTAATTACTTAAGTATTATTATGAATGGTTTTACTCAAGTATTACATGTGGACACTAGTTAAACACTTGCAAGTAAATTTACAGGTGAAAAACACTGTACAAACAATTTTTAACTAAACAATTCACATGGTTACTGATTGTTTCATGCGTGATGGGTGGTGTCTACTCCTATAGGGAGAGAAGCAGAAGAGCGAGCTATAGAAGGAGATACGTAAAGGAAAGGGGCCACATATCCTGCTATTCTGTTTGCTGAGGACAGACCTGACCAGTGCAGTGGATAACTCAGTTCCCTAGAGCCAAACTCAACAAGGTCAATACTAATTCTGGGAAAATCAGGCAGTAGATCTTACATTTGGGGTTTTGGAACTGAACAATCTACAGCATGTGACAAATATGAGACTACAAACAGATTGCAAGTCGAGCTGTTACCTGGAAATGGTATGAGCTAAACTGAGTCATTTCTCTGACTGTGACTGTGGAACTGTAGAAGTGAGCATGTTTTTTCCATTGCGCTAGGTGTTGATGAATGAGATCTGTGCACAGTAGGGATTTCAACACTTCACTGTGACAGTAAGCAGTGGTCCTGTCTGTTTCCACTGAGAAAACATTTGCATTATCATAGACACATTTCAAGTGTTGTTCAGGTAGTCGTGCTGTCACTGATTCACTGCTGGTGAATTCTGTATTTTTTTTTTATTTGCAAGTATAATGACAGAAATGACAACAAGTATAAAAAGACCGACTTTTTTTCCGTATTAGCTGACAGCAGAGCACAGATGGTATATTTCAGGCTTGTACTTTTGTTTGCTGTAAATTACCCTGATAAATATGTCTAATGAAGCTTTAGAGGTCAGAGAGTAAAGCTGTAGGCATTTTCATAAATACTGAGAGGAGATGCTTCTGCTGTTTCATCTCTCTGTCTATAAACCTTCCACAAACACTTTCCCAGAAAAACGCCTCCCTCTCTGTCTCTGTATGTTCTATATTTCTGCTTTTTCTCCATCTCTCAGGCATTATTTTTCTTTCACTGCTCACAAAGATGGCATCAGCACAAGCTCTCTGTTTTCCACTCTGATTGTGGTTATTTGGGGGATTATTTTGTGGCTTTGAGCATCTCTTTATATGCAGCACTGTGTGCCACAAACACCCCTAAATGCCAGCTGCAGTCATAACATTTTAATTGAAATAGTTTATGTAAATAAATGTTATAGCGCCAAGCTGGTCCTGAGCACTGGCATCTTTCTAAAGAACTAATAAATGATCATACAGCACAAATATAAATATGATATAAAAAATTACAGCCAATCAAAACAGTTTTCAGAGTTACTAGAACACGCAACATGGAAAAGCTGGGTGTGGTACTCTACTATATGCCCCTCTGAGTCATTGACTTCATGTTCTAGATGCTGCCCCAACACACTCAAACAAACTCACCCCCTCCACCCCAATCATGTGGCACTACCCTTAACCGTAGCCACAGACAGTAGTGGTCTAGGATGTGAGTATGCGTTCTATACCAGCACTGAGACACAGATGTGTTGGATTATGGAATTTTACTCCAGTTTACTGTAACAGGGTTTTACTGGTGCCACTGGTTTACTGAGCCAGCCTTGTGGCTGCTCTATCCATTAACCAGGTCTCCCTCATTCTTTCTGTGTCTCTGTCTGAGTTCATTTTACTGTGCTGTTTTTGTGAGGTTCAGTAGGTTGAAGGCTAATAATATGAGCATATTGAAATCATTAAGCTGTTTTCATTCATTAGGGTGATTTCTATAGGTACAGTTTATCATGGTGACACAGCAGGTAGCTTTGCCACCTCAAAGTCCCTGTTTCAATCATGAGCCTGGGTTACTGTCCATGTGGATGTTCTCCTCATGTCTGCATTGGTTTTCTCATGGTTCTCTGGTTTCCTTTAAACTCCCAAAACATGCTGTTCGGGCTAAATTACCTTAGGTGTGAATGATGGTATATGTGTGTATATGCATGGTCCTTTGGAATTTATTGGCAACAACGTAATAGCAAAATGACTTTGTATAAAAGGTCCCATGGCTCTCAAGATATCAGTATTGATCCAAAGCTTGGAATCTTACATGAAGTTGTACAGTTGTAAGATGCATTATCATAGTGAATAGCAAATGAGGCGTTCTTAGGAGGTTTTAAACCTAAAAGGCTTCTACTCTGGACCTTTTCTGGAAAAGAAATACACATGTGGGGTTTTACAAAAGATTTACCTTTTGTTTTCTAAGAGTTCAGATTTGGCTGTTTATATACAGATTTTAAACAGATGTGATTGTGAAAATAAAAGAGATCATAGTTTAGACTTCAGTTTATCCCATAAGCCATTGCAGGTTTGGCTGTTTTGGTATTTTTCTGAACTAAACTGTTGTGTTGTTTAAAACTAAGAAGAGCTCTCCCTTTTGGTCACATTTGTCATTTGTAGAAGGAATCTAATGAGTTGCTTGATTAGTATGGTGTTATTTAAGCCTGCATCATTGCACCCTACATCACTGGTTGTTGGCCGAGTCATTTTTCCCCCTCTGTTATTTTACTTCTCTCCGCATCTCTTCATTCCAAAAAGTGACTAATATTTTCTCCCTTAATTAACACTGAGCCTCAAACAGGAGGGAGAATGGGAAAGGAAATAATAAGTGCCATGTGCTCTGTGTGTAGAATTTCATCATATACTCATAATATAAAAGAGCAGAGTAGCCAAAAAGGAGTTTGTTATTTAAACATAATTCTGCATTATAGGAATGGGAATTGTGGGAAATCCAGAAGGAACATTTTTCCCATATGAGAGATTTGCACCAGGTTAGTTTCCAGAAGTACCACAGGAGGTGTAACTAGATATTTGTGATTGGACATTAACACCATACTAGTTTAACAGGCTAACTAAATAATGTTAATATTTCTGCAAGTTGCATTATTTCAAGTTAGTTTAATTAAATTAGTGAACACATAGTTATTATATAAATGTACAGCCTCACTATACAGCCACCACTTTTGCTGAAGAGTGTGAGAAAATAGTGTAGACATGCATGTGCTTATATTGGGGCTTTAGTATAGAGTTAAATAGTATCTGAGTGTAATTCTCTACAAAATATTATTCATAGGTTGATTATTTTGATGTTGTAAATCTTATTATTATTTTTATTATTATTATTATTATTATTATTATTATTATTATTATTATTATTATTATTATAGTGGTTCTGGGTTAGGTAAACAGCCTTAGGACTGAAAGGTTGCCCGTTCTATTCCTGTACCAACAACACACAACTGTAGGGCCTTTGAGCAAATCAGCTAACCCCCCATTTGTTCACCAAGCACTGTAAGTGTGTTAACTGTCTCCTAGTGTGTGTGATCATTACTATATGTGTTTCAGTACATGTATGGGTTAAATGCAGAGGTCAAATTCCTCTGTATGCAAGCAGTAGGTCTCTTCATTTCACTTAATATTATTTGTGTGTATAAAAAGATACCGCAAATCTTGGGTACTTGTCTAAGATCACTTGTGATCAATTGAGATCAGTTTGGTTTCTGAATTTGTATATCATTTCTATAGTTTTAAATTCCAAGGTTTATATTTCAACTTGTAGACAATTAGGATAGTCAAAAGATGAGCTTGATTCAAATTCATTGACTACAAATCTTTAAGGTTAAAGGTAAAAATGTATGTGTCTCTATTTCATGACATAAGACAGTGTGGTAACGTTCATAACATCTGGCTACATTAGAGTTATTGGAGTTATCTGTGAAGACAGCTTAGGCAGTTACATTAGATATTGTCAGCTTTGTAATGTTGATGTTTGAGTAAGCTCATAGCCAAAGGACATTTAACTCCAAGTAATTTCGTATGATTTAAACCATTCTCTTTGCCATTAAACTTTTAAACAGTGTAAAGAGCAGCTGACATTTTTATATGGTGTTAATAAAAATTATGGGTGCATTCTTAGTAAATCTTTAAATAAATCATTTTGTTTGTGTCATTGGCCCAGATTGAGTTTGATTAGATTCTTCTTTGCTTTGTTCTTCCAGGCTATGGTGAAAGTTTTTTTTTCCTAAATTTCCATCAGTTGAAATTTTATGGGCTGATTTTTCCAACAACATGAATAAGGTCCTGAATTGTGTATAATATGCTCTATACAGGCTTTAGAGCTGTACGATCTAAATCTTAGTTAAAGTTAAATCTCTATTATCCAAAGTGAATTATGCTTTGTGTTGTTTTTCTGTGTGTAAAAGTATAAATGGGAGTTTATGTTCTGAATCTGATTTAACTCTATACCTTTGAGACTTTATCCCAAACATGAGGTAAGTGAACAATAAAGAAGAAAGCGTGTGCAATACATCTGGTTTCATTTGTCCCTTGTTTTGGTGAGGTCCTCATGTGGCTCTGAAAGTAGCACTGTGAAGCGATTTAAGTGATTGAACATCTTTGGTTTGGATGGTCAGAGCTCATGCGCATGGGCCCTTCACTTGAAACGTCCATGTATCTGCTCAATTACTGAACGTGTTTGTCTAAAAATAGGCCAACGTATGGGACTCATTTTGCATGTGGGACACGTTTTGGAGTCTGAAAATCAAACAAAGCATTGATGAAAGAACTGGGAAAACCCAAAGCTGATCCTTTCTCTCTCCCTTTTTTTCTCTTTCACTCTCTCCTCTTCCTTCTCTCCTTCTGTCCTCCTTGGCTTTCTCTCCTCGTATTTGTGTATAGCTTAAGCCTTTTTTCCATTTTACCAGACCACATGAAAACAGGAGAGGGCAGGGAGAAATGGTCTGCTTTATCCATTAGAACCAACTCATAGCTGATTAGTGTCTCTGCATATGTTGAAACATCCCAGGCACCTTAGGGACTCAGTCTCATAAGGTTTCACTCACATTTTCAGCAAGCCACGTCACCATGTTCCCACCAGGATGTTATCTGTGTTTTGTGTGGTAGAGTACCTCATGAAGCTAGATTACAGTGGTTTGGTCACTATGTTGACTCTGCTTCTCTTGGCTTTGAAAGAAGACAAAAACAACACCTTAAAACAGTACAGCATACTGCAGTTAGTACACTATATAGGAGCATTTATCAGTTCAGTATGGAGATTTTCTATTTTGAAGATTGTAACTTTGCTACGCTCTAAAATATAAACACTGTTATTGTAGAACTAAATGTATATAACCAGGCACATGTTTTGAGCAGATTTGTGCAATGTGGTATGACTCTGGCACATTGTCATGTTATATGGACTTATAATCATTAAGTGCACTCTCTGTTTTCCACTATTTGAGTACTCTTTGTGGTCAGAAACACTTTTAATGAAGCAAAATGCAGAAAAAAACATAGAGTATTTACTCCACACCAGTGCAGTGACTAGTAAACCCTGCAGTTCTCCTTAATGAAAACCTTGTGCCTTTTCTTATAAACATCTGTGTTTGTGACTTTTTTTTTATTTTGTTCCAGATTCATTTCAACTTGAGGACTGAGATAGAAATGATAAATTGGAAAGGAGGACATTTTCTTTCTTTTAAAGCTGAGGACTTTAAACATTTGTACCTGAACACTTTCTTTTATAGTGGCTACCATCATTACGGGCATGCTTATCAGGACAACATAACACATTTATTTTAGACAGCTTCAGGAATCCATGTATATGAATATGGGAATACTTTTAGGAATGCTGTTCTATTTTGAACATCCAAAACTTAAACTTTATTAAAATAATGAAATGGATTTATTGCTCTAAGATGCTATTTTCTTGGGCATTTTCATACTTTATATATGTCTATAATTATATTGGCTAACTGTTTATTTGGATAGTCCACACACACAGTTTACAGAGCATTATTTTAATAATGCTCAAATGATTTTTAATAAGTAACAAATGATCAATGATCTATATACAAATAACAAAAATTACTAAACTATTTTATTATATATATATTCATAAATTGGCACACATAGTCTATAGATTTTCTTTTGAATGAAACAAAACAGGTGAATTGTTGAATGTCAACTAATAAGCTGTTAAAATCATACAAATACTCTGTAAACCCTCTGTAGGAAGACTATCCAAATAAAATAAACTTATAATGAAGTATATTTCCATATACTTCCATATATTCCATATATCCAGTTTCCATATTCAAGTGTATGAGAGAGAGAGAGAGAGAGAGAGAGAGAGAGAAAGAGAGAGAGATTGTGTGTGTGTGTGTGTGTGTGAGAGAGTGTTTTTGTGAGTGGTTTAAAGAGCAGAGGAGTCTCAGAAATACTCTGGGAGTCTTTTCTGTCCCCTTCTTCATTCAGACCCCAGGGTCGTCACTGTTTAGATTAAAGCCAGATGCTGAAGCGTTCTGTCTCTCTCTCTCTCTCTCTCTCTCTCTCTCTCTCTCACACACACACACACACACACACACACATATATAACAAATACATACTGCTGTTCAGAGGTATACATGTTTTGCAGCAGCTACTTTGCTTGTTAATGTAGTAGATTCATATTAGGATCACTCAGTAATGACCATTGTTTCCATCCATTTTTACTACTATTTTACTAGAAGTTTTAATAGTACAGTCGAAACTGAAAAACTGAATTATTTGGTAGATGATGGCTATTTTGTGGAATGTACATTTGAAAGTCCTATACAAATATTTATATAATAAAAACCTATTTTAGTCAAGTTTAAAAATATATATATTCAAAATGTTTAAAAACAAGCATAAAAAGGCTCCAATTGTTGCCAGATCTGGCATATTGTCATGTCAGAAATGTTTTTACTTAGCAGTAATAAAATAATACTATGTGCTGCATTGTACTTCATGTCCTGTACAAAAATGTAAACACATTTACATTTCCAGCAGCAAAAAATTAAAAGTATTTCTTTTGAAAAGCTTGATATGGATTTCAGTAATTGTCTCTCAGAAGCGGGTACTGTATATCAGT
>JAOVVF010000044.1:21877224-21916858 GCA_028565595.1 Duopalatinus emarginatus
AATTAAAAGTATTTCTTTTGAAAAGCTTGATATGGATTTCAGTAATTGTCTCTCAGAAGCGGGTACTGTATATCAGTCACACTAGAAGGCATACACAACCACTTTAACAGCCTGAAACAGATGGTCATTACACCTTATTTCGTCTTATTTCGAGAAGAACTCACTCCACATGTTGCTGGAGAACAGGATGTGAATAAAATAAAGGAAATGAATGTTGAGCTAAATAGAAATGTTGGATCACTTTATACCTTGAGTGATGTAGAGTTAGCCATCAGTGTACATCAGCTTCTTAATGTTTAATGTTTACATTCACTGATGTGGTATATGTTCATATTCCCTCTCAGGTTCAGTATGGTTTGAGTATTGGTTCTGTCTCTCCCTTAACACTGTGCTGTTTTTTTCTGCAGCAGTATGAAGTCACCGTGGCTCTGTGTGGTCCTGTTTCTTTTGGGCACTGTATGTAATCTTACAGAGTGCTTGGACCCCCGAGATCCCAATGTGTGCAGTCTATGGGAAAGGTAAGTTTCAAACACAAGCCTAAAATCACCAACCCTAATCAGTACATATGCCTTAAGCCCATCACATCTTCTGACCGAAACATTAATCAAGTAAATGAATGTAGTTTCGTTTAACACACCGCTGTTGTATCACATTTCAATTCCATGTATAAAGTGTTGAATGCAGTCACAGATTGATTGACTCTCTTTTTCCATGTTCTGCAGTTTTACCACCTCTGTGAAAGAGTCATATGCACAACCATTTGATCAGGTTTATGAGGAGCCCTGCTCTGAACCCTGGAGCTCCAACAAATGTGTTCGACACCGGTGAGACAAATGACACACTCAGTGGCTTGCACTTAAATAAAAAAAAAAAAACATAATTAAAATGCTACAAAATTGGTAACATGTATTCACTTTATTATATACAATATACACTGACATAGGTACATAGGATAACAGTACATAAATTGGCGTTACATAAAGGGATGGCTTGGAAATGCCCATACCTGTATTAGTTGTGAGATCTTGTGAGTGAAGTTGAACACATGGCCAGCATGCTCATAGCAAGGCAACGTGACTGCAACTACAGTACAGATTCATTGTGCTGTATTTCAGTGATGGCAAGTTTGTTGTCTGCATTACAAAACGCTGCTCTCATTTCCATCTCTAACTTTATCAGAATAGTAGGCCTAGTATTTCTCTTTTTTTGCATGATGTACAATCTTTTCATTGTTTTAAATTTACAGTATGTTTCTGTAAATGCTTTCTCATGATGAAAGAACATGGTAGACACTAGACAGAGTTATGCTATGTTTTTTTTTCTACATAACATGTGGTGTGCAGCTTAGAGCACATGTCCTTGGGTAAATAGAAGTGTGTAATTTAAACTTTTTTCTCTCCCCCTGCTCACTTCTCCTCTCTTTCTGGTCATTTCTCTCTGTCTCTCTGTCTCTTTAGGATAACATATAAAACAGCTTATCGCCAGTCAGTGAAAATGGACTATCGTAGGAGGTATCAGTGTTGCCCAGGATTCTATGAAAGTAGAAACAAATGTGTTCGTAAGTAATAAATCTTTTTGGAGACTAATCACATAATTTAACAATTACTTGGTTGTTAATATAATTGTAATGTATTATTTCTCTTTGTGTGTTTTTTCCAACCTGTGTTCATGTGTGCCAGCACGCTGCACCAAGGAATGTGTCCACGGACGGTGTGTTGCTCCGGACCGCTGTCAGTGTGAAGGTGGCTGGAGAGGAGATGACTGTTCCAGTGGTGAGTCAAACACAGACAAAAAAAACTGTTTTTCACCAGGGAGTGCTCTGACCTTATTTCTTGGTAGACTCTCCTCTAGTCTGGTGTTTAAAATCATTTTGCGTTCACATCCACTTCATATTACGATACTAATAACTGACCAAATCCCCATTTCTAAGCAGGATTTAAGAGTTTAAAGCCAGCTGGAATTGATAGTTATTCATTTTTAGGTCATGCAGATCTTTCACAACATATTCCCTAACTTCTTTGGATCAGCTGCATGGATCCAGCATGCAGCCTTTTCTTTACTGAGGGAGTGACTGCAGAGTAATCAGTGCCTGGTAAATGGAACTGACACAACTAAAATGGACACTCTGGCCTTTTGTATTGGTTATAGACTATATAGAATACAACCGGCTGGTCAGAGACATCCCATTCTCCCAAACTGGCTGCTTTAGAGCTCGCTCATTTGAGCATAGGATATGGCACTTCCTGAATGCTTGAGTGCTGAGAGAGTGGTAGGAAAGAGGAGAAGTTATAATTTTAAACGCAGCTTTCTTTGCCGATCGTAACTAATGGAAGACATTTATAAAGTTGCAGATCTAAGCTCTTACCTAGTGCTTTTGGCAGCTCTTGTGCAAACAAAGCCAATGTCCAAAAACATGATGATAATGCAAAGAAAACACAATTTATAATGCCACATAGCAACAACTCCAACAACAAACTCAAACTAGTTTTGCATTCAGTCAGACTGTGTTAAAACTTGAAGAGAAAATATTGTGCAGAGACACAATCAATATGACAGGAAAATGTTCGTTCCTGTGTTGTCTTAAAGTGTTTACTATGTGATGTAACTAATCATAACAACTTGACTAAATTATCCCCTAAATGATACACTGTGGGTTTGGTAATGGGAATGGAGTTTACAGATCAAACCCTCAACATGACCTTCTTCCCTTGGGGGAAGTGAGAAATTTTCCCACATCAAAATTATTACATTCCACAAATGATGGATTTCTGCCAGTTGATTTGGAAGCACTTATTGCATTTCTGTAAAAGCCAACGGTCACATCAGATGCTCCTACTCAGGGACAGTTATCAGTACATAAACATTACTGATATACTAGAATTAAGGACAAGAGGATAAAGGTGTCAAACAGGAGATTTTTTAAAGAAACAATTTTCCTTCACATGCTCTTTATGTTTATATCAATACATCCTGTATATTTCAGAGGACACTTTTAGCCAGGAAAATAATAAACATTAGAATGGAGTATTTGGATATACTTAGTAGGAGCAGTTCCCAAACAAAACAAGTTGTGATTCATTTGACAATGCATTGACCCATTTGACCTAATAAAGTTTGAGCTGCATTTTTTTCTTCTCATCAGTGTCAGCCTTTTCAAGCAAACTTACATGGGGTCATTTAGAGTTTTGTACAGACAGCCAAGCCGCTGAGCTTAAGATTATACAGTTTGACATCTTCACATGGAGCAGTTCTGTCACCGTGAAGCTAGCAGTGGGTTCAAATCTCCTCTCAGGATAAGTATTTCCACCCACCTGCCAAGTTGCAAGTAGACGGCAAGCAGCAAAGCACATGCTTATATGTTGTGCAGTGAATTCATTTTCATACATGATATGATTGATTTTCTTTAAGTAAAATGTAATTAAGACAACAAATTATTTTTTAAAAGAATATTTTTACAATTATTTTTATTATAATTATGAATAAATTATTTCTGGAAATAATGAACTTAATAACACCCCTTTGGTAGATATGAGGTCTTGCTGTTATTGTTTTAGGAATATTCAACCACTATTCTGTCCAGCTGCAAAGTCCCAGAACTTAATTGATTGGTGTTTACAAGGCAAAGAAAGGCTATGAAAAAGATATTAACATTTTTAGCAGCAGTCACTTCAAAAATTAATAAAAATATTGGATAAATAATGGATTTTATAAAGTAAATAATGGAGAACATATAGTTCTCATTAGTTAATATAGTGGACTGCTTTATGTTATTTACAGTTTCTATATGTGCCAAAAAACAGCCAAGAGCTCCATGATGGGGACTTTTGTGTTTTTGTGATCTTGTTTTGGGAGCAACACATAATACGGATATATGTCAGTATGTGTATGTATGTATAGTTACATCTACTTTATTGCAGATTTTTTATGGATTCTTAATAAGAGGTAACAGCAAAATCATTTTAGATTTCTAAACATTCGTTTTCCACAAAATAAAATGTTAGAGAAAACTGTTTGCATGTCAGTAAAGAAAGCAGCATATTATGTAAGAGTTTTTTCAGACAGAAACGTAATGAAGGCTACTGGGTTCAAGTGTGACTGTCCAAGTTTCCAGAAGAAACTGTGTCTGCTTCTGCAAGATGCTCAATAAAAATGTACCAGTTAATTTCCTTTAAAACTACAGAAACTGCACCTGAGGCTAAAATTTCTTGTGGAAGAAAATGGCTGTCACAAATATAGAAATATACAAAATATACAAATATAGACCTGTTCATTTTCCAATTCAATTTAATACAGTTTTATCTGTATAGCATTTTTTTTTTCAAATGGACATTGTCCCAAAGCAGCTTTACAGAAATATGAAATCCGGATTTTACATTTACATTTACACATTTTTGTTGAAAAGAAAAGAGAAAAGAGAAATTATGTTGCTGTTCTTTCAACTTTTTTTTTTTTTTTTTAAATGTTGCCTGAGGTTAACGTTAGGGTTAGGCATAGTGAAGTCCCTACAAGGATAAGAATACCTTGTGAGAACATTCCCTTTTCATTACTGAGGTTAAGGTTATGGTTAGGCATAGCAATAATTAGCTAAATTAATAATTCTATCAATAAAAAGTCCTCACTAAAATAGCAACACAAAAGTCTATGTGTGTGCATGTGAGTGTGTCTGATGGATTTTCCTCTCATGACCTTTCATGTCTGAAGTCTACCTGACTGAAATCTAAGCCCTGTGTGAACTCGCTTTTTCTTCAGTCTAAACATCATCTGCGTTCCACTGTTAAATTTCTCATCTAAAGCTCATTTATATGGTTAACTCTGTGTAAATCACCTTGGCAGCCTTGACTCAAAGTTGTAACATGATCGCTTTAAAATGTAGAGATAGTCAAGAGGCCATCTTTAGTGTGGAGGTCATTCCTTGTTGTACCGGTGGGGGGGTGTGAACCAAAAGCTTCCACCAAATGTCTTGATTATGACAGTGCACACTCTATAAGGAGCATTATTGTTCTATCTAGGAGTACATCATGCCTCTGTATATTCATGTCATGAACTTGTGGTATTTTGCTAATATAACATACCTTTCTATGTTGTGTAGAATGTGATGCTCTGCACTGGGGCCCAAACTGCAGCAAACAATGCCAATGTGAGAATAAAGGCCAGTGTGATGTCCTGACAGGATTCTGTCTCTGCCCTCCAGGCTATACCGGTCCCAACTGCAAGGTAGGGTGATATAGAGACATTCAGATAATATAGAGTCACTTAAAATTCGGCATTATTATTATTATTATTAGTAGTAGTAGTAGTAGTAGTAGTAGTAGTAGTATTTGCTTAGGTATAGAGTCACTCACTTAAAATAAGGTAAAAATTCACTTAAAATTCTGCATTATTATTATTATTATTATTATTAGTAGTAGTAGTAGTAGTAGTAGTTGCTTGTTATCATAATATTTTCTATATTGTACATGTCTGCCTGCAGGAACCCTGTCCAAAAGAATACTTTGGGCCTGGCTGTTCACAGCAGTGCCGGTGTGGAACAGGAGGCTCATGTAATAAAGAAACAGGAGAGTGTGTGTGTAGAGAGGGATTTACTGGGACACTGTAAGTAATTATGCTGTGGTTATTGTCCATGTTGACTAAGAATATCAATAGATGTATATGTACTGTATGTGTTTTGATCAATAATGTGTTTTATTTGTTCTTAATGTTTGTAAGGTCAGTATACGGTGAGTGAAATCTCTGTACCCCACAGATGTGATACTCCCTGTGTGAGGACAGGCCGGTGTGCAGCTCGCTGCTCATGCCAGAATGGAGGCATCTGCCAGGGGAAAGGAGTGTGTCTGTGCCCACATGGATGGACTGTAAGAGATTTCTGTTCTCTCTGAGACTATTGGATAGACTATTGCCTTTATGGATTAAAATTGCACACTGCATTGAAATTGCTCAAAATATTTAATCTCTTTCTCTCACTCTATCTATCCATATATCTATCTATATCTTTCTCTCTCTCAGGGGTCAGTATGTACAGAACGTTGTCCTAAAGGAAGATATGGCATCGATTGTTCAAAGGAGTGTTTGTGCCATAATGGTGGTCACTGTGACCCAGAGAATGGTCACTGTCAGTGTGCTCCTGGCTTCACTGGAGAGAAGTGGGTTTGATATAAAACACATCATGTTAGAACAATCAAAGCAGTTCAGATATTTTTTTCAGTAGTTGTTGGTTAAAACGTACTGGCATTAGTAGTGCTGCATGTCCAAATCACAGGTTACCGTAACACTTTCATTAAGAACATGCATGGCAGATCTTAATATATGTGTATGTGTATGTATGCATCTGTCCATTGTCACATGCACATCTTCTTACTCCACAGGTGTAATGAAGAGTGTGCAGTAGGGAGCTATGGCCAGGACTGTAAGGGTGTGTGTGACTGCACAAATGGTGCACGCTGTTATCACATTGATGGTGGCTGTTTGTGTGAGCCGGGCTTCAGGGGACCCCAGTGCTCTCATAGGATGTGCAGTGAGGAAGCCTTCGGCATGCACTGTGAACAGAGCTGCCTCTGTGACCGCCAGCACACTCTCAGGTGAAGATTAGTGTTGTAAATTCTGTATTTCTGTTATTGAAGAATATATTTAATCCTACATGCATACAAGTATAAAAATAATGCATATGCATTTGCATACAGTGAAAGTGTGAAATGCAGTTGTTTTAGCAATGTATGGCATTGTTGCCTTTGCCAAACTTGTTTTATTATGATTATGCATCCTTTACATACACTACATTATGCCAGAATATGTTCATTTAGGAAGAAATCTTTCTTAGTCTTACATATTATTTGTACTGTACTGCATAATGTATTCTTTGTTTTTTGTCAATGACCACTTTATTAATATGTAAAATATATTACCCAGGTTAATGGGAAGTTTACAAGAATCTGTTACCTGTGGCTAAAAGTTGCCTACATTTTATCCAAGGAGGTCAATTGTCCTGCATGATTGTTAGAACCACAGAAATGTAATATATATGCTCATGTATATTTACACATGTGCACGATATTGCAGTTGTCACCCACTGAAGGGAGAGTGCACGTGCCAGCCTGGGTGGGCGGGGCTCTTCTGTAACGAGACCTGTGCTCATGGTTATTATGGGAATGGTTGCCTGGAGCCCTGCCTGTGTGTGAACGGTGGGGTGTGTGATGCTGTCACCGGTTTGTGTCACTGTGCTCCAGGATACACAGTGAGTGGTTTAACATAAAAACTATTTAATAAGCATTATAGGCATTTTTGCTATAGGAAAATTGATCAGCTGAAAGCAACATATTGGGGGTTATACATAACTTTATAGATAACATAATCATATTTACTGTGTGTAGGGACGCCACTGTGAACGGGACTGTGAGAGTGGCTTCTATGGAAAAGATTGCTCGTTTGAGTGTACCTGCAAAAATGCTATTTCCTGCTCTTCTATAGATGGGACGTGCTTCTGTAAAGAGGGTAGGCTAATCTACTACTGTCAGTAAGCAAATGTATCTCACAAGGTCACTTCTGTGTGTCCTGTTAACATGAGTATGCTGCTGTATTTGTTTACAGGCTGGAGGGGTCCAGACTGTTCCACTCAATGTTCAAAGGGGACATGGGGTCCAGGCTGCAATGCCACATGCCAGTGTGCTAACAAGGCTCAGTGCCACCCAGCCGATGGCTCCTGCACGTGCACGGCTGGATGGAGAGGAGACCTATGTGACCAGCCCTGCCCTGTGAGTCTGCTTCCAAAGTTAAACATTAAAAGCCGTCAGCAATCTGTTACTATCAGAGATGTACAAGGCAAGAATGTGCTGGTGGGGCAAACCACAGTAGAACCCTTCAGCCACCCACATCTGCTAAAATACTCACACTCTTTTTTCATTTATAGCACTGCTATGCTGTTTTAGGAGTCATTGCCTTTGACTTTGCCTTTGATAGTGGTCATTAAGTTGAATTGTATTCCTGTCTCATGCTTGGCAAGAAATCCATTTAAATCAAGCTAATTCATACATGGCTGGCAGTTCAAGACACTGTGGGTGGGATGAATGGCATTAATCATTTACCTGTCAATCAGTTAGAGTTCATTGTATTTATGGCAGATAGTACTTTAATTTGAGCGTGTCCAGCCGCCCTGTGATGTCGAATGAGCAACAGCTTAAGAAAAAAAAGATGTGGTGGCTGGTTTCACGTGTCTCAACGGACGGATGTTAGCATTTAACAAAGTGGGATACAAACTGAAAACAATCAAACAAACAAAATCAAGCTAATGATTAGATTAAGGCTGTGTATTCTCTCTGCTCACAGCTAACTGCTTTGCATTATTGCTTCTAACTGAGAGGCATATTTTCCATTTCTGCTTGTTCTTGTTAAATAGGTGGGAACTTTCGGCCCAGGCTGCCAGCATAAATGTGACTGCCTCCATGATGAAGGTTGCCACAGCGTTACAGGGCAGTGCCATTGTCTGCCAGGCTGGACAGGTACAACTTAATTAGCATCTTTTCATCTTTTCAGAGCTTCGCCGTGGCCACGAAATAGTAGCATGCCAGACCCAGTGTAATTCAATTGAACTGTTTGTGTAGGTCCACGTTGCACAGAGCAATGTCCTCAAGGGCGATGGGGCCGTCAGTGTAATCAGAGCTGCTCATGCCTTAACAGCGCCTCCTGCCTGTCACACAGTGGCGACTGCATGTGTAACCCTGGCTACTGGGGATCTCAGTGTCAGCATGGTGAGTGCATATCTTCTGTGCCTCAAGTTACTCTCAGATTTAAGTGTGATTTAAACTAGATCTTAAATATATCTATATATATTATAACCTTAAAGTCTTTAAACCTAATAAACAGTTAAAACAGATACTCAGAGCAATGCAGAAATCTTTTAGTTCAAAGACAAATTACAGAAAGACATCTATATTGCATATTCATGTATAGTATTTGTATCAAGTGTATTAAATATATTAAGTATAAATGTATGATTTTTTTTTAATATATAAATTCTGTCATAATATCTAAGTGAGCTGACTTACATGATTAGGTGGATTTTAAACGATACATTAAACTAATTTAGGGAAGACTTGGCTAAATTTAGATATGCTAAATCACTCTAGGTGTGAATATGTGAGTGCATGGCTGTGTGTGTGTGTGTGTGTGTGTGTGTGTGTGGTACCCTGCGATAGATTGGAACTTTGTCCAGGGGGGGGTATTCAACCCCAGTAATTCCAGGTGGGCTCTGGACAAACCGGACAAACAACCCTGACAAATAAAGCAGATAAGAGAATAACCACAGATTTTGCTATATATTTAAAGCAGAATCCAAAAATGAATATCACATTACTGAATGAATATAATATATACAGCAGAACACATACACTACATGTAAGTAAAACAATAAAGGTGACACTAGATGTCAAATATACTAAATATACTGTGTAGCAGCTATTTATAGGTGCGTTGTGTACAGATTCTGTTGTTCTTCCTCTCAGTGTGCAGTCAGGGTGTCTATGGGGAGAAGTGCAGTCAACCATGTCCCACCTGTGTCCACTCCACCTCATGCCATCACATCACAGGCCAGTGTGTGTGTCTACCAGGCTATACAGGACCCCTGTGTGAGCAAGGTAGAAATACTAATATACACAAACGTAGACTTATACACATACATACATACACAAAATTACTCCTATATGGAGTTTGGGGACCTTAATGCATTAAATTGTCGTTTTATGACACAAGGTTTTTAGTCTGCAGTGAAAGGAAACATACTGCTAGTGTATTAAACATTTGTTTATTTAAAAGATTACAAATGTGTTTCGACTAACTATTTTAGGACAAACCATACACACAGCTATGCTGTTTATTGTCGTATTAACTGAAAGATATCTGTGATTTCTAGTGTGTCCAGTTGGTCACTTTGGTAAGCAGTGCAGTGGTGTGTGTAGGTGTGCAAACAATGCCACATGCCATCATCAGGATGGATCGTGTCACTGTCTCCCAGGCTGGACTGGATCAGACTGCTCTGTGTGTAAGTCAAAGTAGCTATATAACAATGCACTGTCCAGTTACAAAAACAAAAAATTATAATTATATACTAAATAAAAACTGCCCATAAAAAGTCTTAATCAGAATGCTAGGTGTTTTTGACAAACCACAATCGTATTAACAGCAGTGATACATACCTGCCAATTAAATAAAATAAAATACATCAGATTTTTTTTTTTTTTTAAAGTTAATATGTGCAGGTTTTTATGTAACTTAATGTAAATGTGACTACATTTTCCCTAGGCAGTACATTTGCCTATGGTTCCAGTGTGTATATTGATGGACTCTTGGTTATAGATTAGCATTATTTTGGATATTGTTTGTTTACTTGTTACTTCCTGTTGCTGTCTGTAATGCACAATATATCTGTTGCAGTGTGTAAACCAGGGACATTTGGAACTAACTGTAATCAGGTGTGTTCGTGCTCCCCTAACCATTCATGTGACCCTCACACTGGTGCATGTGTGTGTGAACCTGGATCTGGAGTGGACTGTGCACAAGGTATACAATTCATGTGATAACAAGTCTGTTGCATGTCCTCCATTCAGTCTTTTACTGAATACTTTTATCATTGTGTCTTGTTAGTAAAGTTTGTATTTCCTACAGAGCGAGTTGTAAGCATGATGGTGCCTGTGGCTCCAGTGGAGAAAGATTCTTGGGGAGCGATTGTGGGCATTGTGGTGCTGCTGATCCTGGTGGTGCTGCTGCTAGCACTACTGCTACTCTACTACCGACGCAGACAGAAGGACAAACAGAGCAACACACCAACCGTGTCTTTTTCCTCCACCCGCAACGTCACATCTGAGTATGCAGTGCCAGGTAGGAGTTAAACCTAATTCATTCAAATGACTTGAAATAATGAAGAATCATCTAATTTCACTTTCTTTGCATTAGATGTTCCACACAGCTATCATCACTACTACTCAAACCCCAGCTACCACACCCTGTCCCAGAACAGACTTCCTTTACCCCAAATCCCTAATAACCAGGACCATCTCATCAAGGTAGCCTGTCTAGTAGTATGCTGTTAAATGAACGGAAAGACATTTTTTAATGCAAATAGTCAGTGTGAATACTGACATTTCACACCTTCACTCTGCTATTTTGTTGATTTAGAACACTAATAAGCAGATGTTCTATAGTCTGAAGAATATGGAGCGGGAAAGAAGAGGCATATTTGGAATGGAAACTAATGCTACTTTACCTGCTGACTGGAAACATCAGGAACCCCCTAAAGACCAAGGCATGCCTGCTTACTATAAAATTTATTGTACAGTTCTTTTTAACTTTGGATTATGTTTGGAGGCCTGGGCAAACTGAAAAAAAGTTTCTGAAAACTTTCCTGGACTGAAATGTGAAAATGGGGGAAGTGCATCTAAATACCCCTTTTTGACTGAGGCACAGGAACATCACAATCATTTCAACAGTGGATATCTGTTTATTAAACTTGTGGCCAGTTCAGTAAGGCACATACTGAGCTAACAACTTGATCAAATTATGCATGAATCACAAATAAATTCCAAGGTTTTCAACGTCTTTAGGGAAACCATATTTACCGAAGTGATTGTTAAACTGGATTTTTACACAGAATCTTTGCCTATGCCTAGTCAGGGTTTAAGGTTTAAGAATATTTTCACTTCCGTTTTGGTAAAATATATTTATTCATTTTTTAGTTGTCAAAGTATGTTGTAAGAAAAAAAAAAACTATTTTGACCAACACCAGATTTTATTTAAAAGGTTGCGACTTATTACACAATCTTCAATGGATTCATCAATAAAACCTATTTCCTCTCCTACAAATAGATAATTTTGTGCTCTGAAATTATTTTAAATCGAATTTGTGCTTTGCAGGAGCATTTGGAATTGACCGTAGTTATAGCTACAGTGCCAGTCTTGGGAAATACTACAACAAACGTAAGTGTTGTTTCTAGTATCAGTATGTACAGTACATTTGTTACTCTCGTGTGCACAGGTTTCAGTATATTTCTTTTTGTCTCTAAATCTTTCTCAGAATTAAAGGACTCCTGCATTGCTGTGAGCAGCAGTTCTCTAAACAGTGAAAATCCATACGCCACCATTAAAGACCTGCCTGGTCTTCCGCCAAGCCCTCCTGAGTGCAGCTACATGGAAATGAAACCTGCTGTGCCTCCCGAGAGATCCTACACAGAGCTCCGACGTCCAGTCCTTCCCTCCACAAGTTTCTCTTGTAGAGGTAACTTTCTCTGACCTTCATTTATTTATCTTAGCAAATTTCATCCCAAAGAAAGGAAGCCAAAAGCATGTCAGAGCACCTGATGGTGTATGAACTAAAGATTCTTGAAACATGATCATCCAAAGATAGGAATTATAGCCTCTTATCAGTAACACTGGATTTGGAAGCAGTATTAGATCTGGAAAGTTCACAAGCACTGGATTTGAGAGGAAAGTATCTGTCATTTCATCAGCCCATTTTTCAGAAAACCACTTAGGCCATTAATTGTGGCTTAATTCTTCCTACTGTTTTGTATCTATGGGAGTGTGTTTTACCCATAATCTGAGAGTGAGAGGGCTTCTCTCTTCTCAAATAGTTTGAGAAGCTGTAAATTTACAAGGAGCTGAAGAGGTCGTATGAGTTCAAAAAGGGGCTAAAAGGCAACAATAGCAGGAACATGTACTAAACATATGAAAATATTTGCCTAAATATATCTGGTTTCATTTTTCGCTGAGTTAGCTGACTAGAGCTTACTTTAGCATACAGCATTCTGTAGCCAAGAACTGGGAACACAACCCTATGAACAAAATAATAACAGACTTTGGACCTTTCAAATGGCATGTTTTATAGCACATGGTTAAATTAATTTTGCTCATTATGTTGGTATACCAAATATGGTTCACTTTTTGTCCCAGTAGCTATTTATGCAGAGACATTTTTGGCTTTTCAGTAAGCTAGGATGTTTTATGAGGCAGAAGAAAAAAATGTTCTTATTTGGTTTGGACTCTGAAATCTTCCATGTCCCATTTTTTCCTAGAACAATGTCCTCTTGGAAATGGAAATGTCCTCCTGGAACAGGATCCTCAGAACCATTATGACCTACCAGTCAACAGTCACATACCAGGACATTACGACCTGCCACCAGTCCGCAGGCCACCCTCACCATCACCTCGCAGACAGGCCAACTGATCACAGCCTCAGTGCACTCACATGGGTTAAAAACACAAAGGACGACATTTTCCTACAGCAAAACCACTGCCAGTTTCACCTCTGTGTTTTCCATACAAGTAGAGAGGAAAAAAAAACAACAGCTCCTGCATGGACAGGGGTACTCAGTTGTATAGCATCTGCAAAATGAAGAGATGTCAGATGAACGTGCACATCCATCCTAAGTGCACTATACTAAGAGCATTTGGGTACAGTGAACTAGGTTTGATTATTTTTATGAAGGAGGACAACACTGCCATCTTGTGAACAATGAATTCTCAAATTCACTTCCCAAAGCATGAACTTGTAAAAGGTTTTAAATGCTTTTCATGTTAATACTGTGTTATGGTTTTGTGTTATTTGGGAACTGGGAATTCTCAACTAAATAGACTACGATGAGGTAAATATTACATTTTCATCACAGTTACATGTGTGTCTTTTGAAGGTTGTACATTATACACCACATTTACATTTGTAGTACTTTCAATGTCAGCTGAATGTATTCCTTCAAGATTTGTAAATACTGTAAATAAACTGGAGGAGATTTTTATGCATTTCAGTCTGTATGTAATTTGTTTATTAGTTTGCATGGTTGGCTACAGCAGTCTAGGTCTTATTTATTTAGTTTTTGGATCTTGGGTGGAGTAGGGTGGTACTGCAGGCCTCAGGCTTTGAGCAAGTGTGACAATGTGCTTGAACTACTCTACAGGCTCCAGGCCTAAAGGTCTGTCAAATAATTGTATTTTAAATAATTTTATTTAAATTAGATTTAATTTACTTCCTAAAGAGTGGAGGACAGTACAAGAAGAGATGTCCGGCTTCAGGCTATCTGCAGAGAGGATGAAAACAGTCAGCTGTAAAAGGCCCTGTAGGGCTGTGATAAAATCACAGGTAGGTTAATGATGTTAAAGTCAGCAGATATAATAGTATAATGCCATGAACTAAAGAAACCAACACATCTAATGCAAAAATACACAATATTGTCTTCTTCTTATATTTACATTCTGTTTATATAAAAAAACTGTGTTTGTGTGTGTGTGTGTGTGTGTGTGTGTGTGTGTGTGTGTGTGTGTGTTGGCAATAGTTGTGAGTAACTATAGTTAATCTTACTAAACCTCTGTTTAAGTATGTTAATGTTAGCGATGTAGTAAACTTATTACTTTAATGTGATGTTACACTGGACAGATTACCAAAAAAATGAAGTGTCTGAACTACAGGAAGAGGGACAGATATCAGGAAACACATCACCTGGTCAGTCACTGAGGTGACAGGATGTGACAACTTTCTGTATAACGCCAACGACACCTCTTTGTTTGTCGACTGACTAAAGGATTGAGGCTCCTAATAGCTAAAACATCAGTATCGTATTCTTAGTTTTAATGACAAAATACTCAGAATCTGTATTCTGTATCTTTCAAAATGGGTGGAGGCGTAGCTTAAGGGCTGAGTATCTGGATGTGCTGCTCTTCTCCCTGCCGCTGTCCCGTGTATCCTGTCTATTTGCCTGGCGCAGAATCAGATCCTGAATAACAATGTCACTGAAAGTAACTGTAGCTTCAAATTAGTCTAATTAAAAAGATTAACCACAAAGTTTTAGGCTGACTTTCTTGTGCTTTTTATTAGAACAGCTCATAGATTCTATTTTAGCTGATCATTTTAAGTGAAAAAACTGTAGAACTACTCATCTGGGCATCCTCACTTCTACAGCTCACAGAGTATGAAGCTTTTAGTTTTATGTTCACATTTTTCATTACACCTTAAAACACATTAACCCTTCCACCTTAAAATGGCGCATATGTTACATTAAGTAGATAAGTGTTTTATGAGTTTTATACATTTATCATATACATTCGCATGCTGTGTAGAAATTACAAACAGCCCATGTGGAAAAAAACCTGGATTCATATCCGAATGTTCTGTTCAACCTTAAAAACCAAAGATGTTAAGTTCGAAGTATGATCCACTTTAGAGGTGTGTAAAATCATATTATAGGATTCTCCCAGGCATGGATCCTATAAATTTATTGTGATATTTAACATTATAGGTTAGAAGGATATATATAATGTTTTGACTCCCTCAAAATATTGTTGTTTTTTTTATTGTATTATTATTTATTTTTATTTTATTTATTTATAAAAAAACAAAATTGTTTGTTTTTTTTTGGGGGGGGGGGTGTAAAATCTTAATCAGAGGGGTCAGAATACTCAAGAAAAATTCATGACTATGTTTTATCTGTGTAAATCTGTCCATAATCTTTCTGCTGAAGTTCACTGATCAGTGAATAAACTTATTTTTTTTTAATGTAACTTTTATCAAGTAGATAACTTTTAGCAAGAACTGTGATGGTTAGCTGTGTAGCAACACCGATAAACAATGTTCACTAAACATCATGATGTAGTCCTGTGTAGACCTGTTAATTTGTATTGGCTGTGAGGCCAAAGCGATTGGGCCCCATGGTTTATTATTTATATTTATTTTAAATTGTTTTCTTGGTTAGATGAAAACTGATGGGCCAGCCCCATGCTCACTAAACACAGACTGCTAGGAAAGGTATCAGACTGAGATAGTGTTTTCACATGTAATGCATATTATAAAACAATATTAGTTATGAAGAAAAATACAGTTTATTACTTGTTACACTTAATTATTAATCTCAGTCATGCCAGGCCCCACCAGCCCCTAATGTAGAGATGCCCCTGGATATATGAGACTGATCACTGATCGATCTGTGCATCTTTACTTGTTTTATATAGTTATAGTTATTGAATTTGTTTTTCCCTCACTTTATTGTGCCGGTCATGACCTATAATTTTAAAGGTCTTGTCCTTTAATTTTAGTTAGTAGTCATTGCTATGCAGTGCTAAAACTTGGGACAGTAAGACTCATTAGAGGTGCCCACAACAGCTCCAACACAAAGCAGGAGACCACACAAATGTAGCAGATCCATCAACTGCTGAAGCATGTACTGCATATTCTCTGTTGCATTACTCAAGAAAGAGTTCCCAGCTGCCTCTGGAACCAACAACAGCACAAGAACTATGCATCAGGAGTTTCATGAAATTATTTTCCATGGCCAAGCAGCTGCGCACAAGCCTAAGATCACTAAGTGCAATGCCAATTGTCAACAGGCTTGCTGTCAAGTACACAGACACTGGACTCTCGATGAGTGAAACTGTTCTTATGATAAATCACCCATCATTATCTGACAGTCTGATGTATGATTCTGGCTTTGGCGAATGCAAAGAGAATACAACCAAGAGTAAATAGCCTACAGCAAAGTTTGGCAGAAGAGGGATAATGGCCTGGAGCTGTTTTTTAAGGCTGTGGGTTAACTTCTTATTCTTCTGCTGAAGGCTAATAATAACACAGCATACAAAAAGATATTAGGCTGTTGTATGGTTCTACTTCAGTGGCAACAATTTGGGAAAGGCTCTTTCCTGTTCCAACATAATAATGCCAGGCTATTCAGAAAGCAAAGTCCATTAAGATGATTTGATGCATTTTGTGTGTGGCCTGCACAGAATTCTGACCTCAACCCCACTGAACACCTTTGGGATTAACAGGAACATTGATTGTGAGGCCTTATCATCCATCATTAGTCCCAGACCTCACAAATACTCTTTTGAGTGAATCGCCACAAGATTCCACAGACACAATCCAAAATATTGTAAAAGGTTTTTCCAGAAGAGTGGATCCTGTTACAGCCACAAATTGGGATGGTTTGTTTGAAATGTTCAACAAGTTAATGTGTGGTTGAGTGTCCACATACTTTTGGTCATACCGTGTAGTCCGGTGCTCTGCAGTAGCTGAGAATTTTTTCTTGAATAACTTTCATGCAGTGCCTGTCATTGATGCACCATTTGATTTGTAGACCAACAAAAAATCCTTCCTTTCTCTTGGATCTGTTACTTTTGAAAACAGCTGTCTTAAGTATTAAAACTCTTACCTTCTTTGTTTTTATATGAAGTGAAAAAATTATTTCCTGTCCTGGAACCAAAGACATACAGTATGGGTCGTCCTTCTTAATACAGTGAGACTTAATATGGCTAAATTACTAATTGTTAAAATAGGCCCAATTGGGGGGAATTGTGAGTAAATCGGCTCATGTATACACACACTGAATTTATTCTCATCAGCCTATCATGTGGCAGCGGTACAATGCATAAATCTAGACAGATTCGGGTCAGTTGCTTCAGTGAATGTTCACATCCTTTATCAGAATAGGGAAAAATTTGATTTCATGATTGTGACTGCCACATGATTGTTGAGCGAATTTTAAGTAACTGCTGATCTCTTGGGATTTTCATATATAATAGTATCTATAGTTTACTCTATTGTTTATATGACTAATAAAGGCCTCATAAAATAAGGTGCATAGTAAGGGCTAGTGTCCTGGTTTTTATAACCACTTGTAGAAGCACAACACTGCAATCTGGTGGACTCTGCCTGAACTGCTACTAGACCAGAGATAAATCTAAACTCTAGTTTAATTCTAATCTTATTGTTACAGATGTGCAATTCTGTATTTGCCACCATGTTATCTTGATGCTAATTTTATCTTCACAGTTAGGCTTAACAACAGTTTAACAACATTTCTGGCATAAAGTTCAGCTATATGGGTGAACTGCACATTTTTCTTCAGTACATTTTCTCCCAACACTCGTATACCCTTTACATTTCCACAGTCTTACACCTGGGTTAGCTAAAAAAGAAAAATCCAGTGAATCCGAAATTATATTTTTTTAATGAAAGTATTCAAGGCACTGTTTATGCATACACATAATACAACAGTAATCATGTTTATGTGCAGAACAGAGTAATTATTCAAAAACAAAGCCACAAAGCAGAAACATGAAAACAAAAAAAGCCAATTACATTTACAATTACATTTTTTGCCAATTACAGAATACTGTATATTCAGGATTATCATGGGGGAAATGGGGAGGGTCCCCCCCCCCCATATTCCACCCCCTACATTTTAAACTCATAATAATGTCATTGATTCCTGTCCTGTCAGGCAATAATCAACTAATCATTAAATCTCTATATTTATTTCTTAATTTAATAGTGGTAATTTCAGCTAGTCTTATCTTCATTTATAAAGATGGCAAAGCATTCTAGCACTAGCACTTGAGCACAATAACATGAGAAAGGAAAAGCATCCATTATTTATGCAAGCTAGTGGTGTCCAGTCCACCACTTTCTGAGATACAGAGACGTTACTGGGGTATCTTAGAATAGTGTATGTCCCATCCAGCTCTCCGAAGGATCACATGACTGTATATGCAGATTTCATTACCATCAGCTAACATGAAAGTTAGGAGTGCATAACCAAAAACTGAATCTGGTAAGTGAGGGCTGTAGAGAGGCAGATGAGTAGACACCTGTCATTTAAGTAATAGCTGCTTCAAGAGAGAGGAGTGACAACAACAACAAAGTCAACACTTCCAGCTGTCCAGCCTGAGGATACAAAAACAATCGATACCCATAAACACCTTTTATACATTTCAGTTCAATTAAAACTTTCAACTGCCCTTATGAAGATAAAAAAAATTCAAACTGGGGCAGCACCAGTCATATTTTCCACTTACCAATGTTTTTGGCTTTTAATGCAAAATTGAGCTCTCTGATATACAAAGTTACTTGTACCTATTACATACACACATTCTTGTGCTCCATGTCTTCTTAGGTTACAAACAATTAATGTGAGAAAATAATTTTATATTCCTTATTATTATATTCCTTACTACCTTGTACCTAAATTATGCATTATCTACAATTGCCATCAATTAACAATTGCATAGATATTCAGCACTCAAAAGCTCATATAAAGTAAGAATTTGTTTGTATAATATGACTACTTGGAAAAGGAACAAACACTGTATATTGTATATTTGTCTCTGATTCTGACAATGCCCTCTTTCATAACAGGCAGAGAATAACAACACTGGCATACAGTGCTACAGAGACATGAATTTACAACATTACATTCATATAAAGGCACAAAAAAGCTTCTTAAATAAAGTGACATGGTCCTATTAATCTTTCATTTAAGACTGTGCTTCCTGCTTTCCAAAATTCTATTTCGAACATGATTTAGTGTTCCATACTTTTTCTAGTTCATCTGAATTATAAAAAAAAAAAAATGCAAAGAATAGCATTACAGTACAGTACATTCAAAGACACTCCTGACTCTGTGAAAGTAAACTTACTGAAAGGAGTTCTAAGATGTGCGTGTTGTGTTGTGACAGCATTTTATAAGACAGCTGAAGACGAATCCTGTTCTTTGGATAAGTGTGAAGTCATGTGCCTACCTCTCTCCCTGAACATATCGATAGGAAAGCAGCTGCTTAGCCCACATGCAAAGACTAGTATACAATACTGTATATACAAACCCTAGATAGCACCCAAGCTGCATGCAGTCAGCCAGACAAAAGCATTTCATCTACCCTGCAGATTATTACATACAAAACAAGAAGTATATAAAGTATGAAAAATAAAAAAATATAGATGACCAAGTTAGAAAAAGAAATCACATCTCCCAGTTTGCACAATGAACTAATGTTCCAAAACTGGGGAGACATCATGGTTGTTCTTGGATCTACATGATGGAGCAGTTTTCCGGTTTAGGACCTCCCTGTGAAGAGAGAAAGACAGACAGAGAGACAGAAAGACAGATTTTACTTCTACAGTAAATATTACTATAGTATACTAGACAACCAGTAAATATGAATAAAAACAATTGTACTTGTTTGTTAATTTAATATACTGCTTTAATTGTGAGAAATGTGAGATGTGCACTGTGACTATAATGTTCATGTTCTACCTGTCTGGGTTTGTTATTGCCCATAATAAAGTGGGAATGGGAGACCAAGCCCTCAGGAAGTCCTCCTCCACTGGTGTAAGAGCGAGAGGCGCTGGAGACTCCGGAGCTTGCCGTCACACAGCCGCCAGTACTCTTGTCTGAGGGCTGACCACATGAGCCGCAGATCACGGTGCGGCTACGCAAGTTATACTCTCCATCGCCACATGTACTGTGAGCAGCCTACACAAGATACACAACCAGGAAAATTGTTTGAAGTTGTTCAGAATAATAAGGATAAAGGTATAAGGATGTTTTTTGTCCTACACACTGACTTTATATACACCATGAGTCACTTCTGCTTGTTAAGGTTAAAGACTAAAGGAAAGGACTATCCTAATGTAGAGCATACCATTTCTTCATCTTCTTCTTCCTGGAACAGCGTGCGTGTCACTTTTCGCATTGCCATCTCCTAGACAGAAAGAATTAAATGAGCTAAATCCATTATGGAAAATGTCTTAAAGTAACCTGTAATTTGCGATGTCAGGGGGAATTGGTTCATGCCGCACCTCTCCACCTGAGCTAATCAGAGTAGTCTGGAAGACATCTCCATTTCCCCAGGAGTTCTGACTCTTCCATACCAGGTCAGAGGGAGGATTGTGGATCCCACCAGCTCCTGCAGCCCATATCTGCCAATCCGGAGAAAGTGTGAGTTCAGTTGGCTTGAGTAGTTTATATACATACTTATAGCCAAATATAGTATCACAAAGTATGTGGACACTTTAAAAAGTTAACTATTTGCCTACCGTGCTTGCACACAAACGAATGTGACCTCTGCATTTAACCCAGACTTGCAGTGAAACACACACACACACCAGGGAACACTAAAGGGCAGTGAACACACTCGCCCAGAGCGAGGAGCAGCCCCAAACCATGGCGCCCAGGGAGAAGTTGGGGGAGGTTAGGTGCCTTGCTCAAGGGCACCTCAGTCGTGTCTTGTCCTGTATGGGGATCGATTCCGCGACCTTCCGGTCATGAGACCGGTTCCCTAACCACTGCCACTGTCCTTTGCTTCTTTATAAAGCCCCCTCTCTTCTGGGTCTAGATTTTGGGGTGTGGCTGTGGTGATTTGCATTAGTGAAGCCAGGCAAAGATTTTTATGTTAAATAATCAGCATTTTAATCTATCCTAAAAGATTCAGTGGGGTTAGATCAGGGCTCTGTCCATGTGAGTTCCTCCACTCCTACCTTGGTAAACCATGTCTTTATGGACCTTGGTTTGTGCACAGAAGAATTGTTATGCTGGAACAGGTTTGAGCCTCTTAGTGAAGGATGTTTGTAAAACATTTGTTTGCAAAAATTCACACTGGCATGGTAGTCTGGTGTCCACATACTTTTGTGTAGTTGCATTAGTATATATCAAGGAATACATCACCATATGTGTTAATAACAACTCACTGTAACAGTCTGTCCCGCTTTGAGGGTGAATTTAGGTGGGAACTTGTAGATGATGGGAGTACCAGAGCCCACCTGTCTCTTCACCTGCCAGTGGCCCAGAGACTGGTCCTGTGAAAAGAGACAAACAAGCTTAACTAATGGCAGAACGCGTTATAGTGAATGATACAGTTGATATGATATATGAATGTATACTATGACAATGGATCGATTAATAAGCTAGTTCCAAGTGTGGCAAATCACCTGTAACACGCTTTGGTTAGATTTATAACAAACCAAGTGAAAAGTAGTGAATATGACACCCAATTCAGAGACCCTAAAAGTGTATTTTAAACCAGTGTATTTCTTAGATAATAGTCTATGGCTCTAAATTAATTTATTAATTAATTCAGTTATTAATTAAGTAATTAAGTCAGTTAACTAATGGCTACAAATAACCCATTTTAAAACCACAGGAAATCTTACAGGTGTAAAACGATAAATGATTAATATGGTTGTATGACTGACACACCTGGATTTAATAATGGGGCTCTAATTAAAGATGATATCCTTATTTTTAATAGATTTAGCAGCATATCATTGTCACATCTCATATCATTGTCACAGTCCTCTTACCTGGTCAGATTTGTTGCTGAGACGAACATATTTGCCCTCTAGGTCCACCTCATCCACAGTGACGCGGCCACTGGCTGAGGCCTGCTGGGAGATGCGAGTGCGTGTCACCGTCCCACCAGTTACACTGGAAGCCTCACTGTCTGTGTCATTGAGACGCCGTTTCTTAGCAGTGCCAGATGAAGTGCGAGTGCTGCTGCTCTGAGCCGTGCGGGTCTGAGCATGACTGGCAGAGCCTGAGCTACGAGTGACTGATATCACACGACTAGGAGGAGGACTCGGAGACAGACGCAGCCTAAAGAGAAAGAGTGTCTGATTAGTAAAAGATTACCTTACCAACCACTTACAGGACATGAGGTCAACGTGAGCATGTTCATCACATCTAGTATTTGTTTTTTACCTTTCCTCTTCTCCTTCCAGCAGTTTCCGGTAAGCACTGATCTCCATATCCAGAGCCAACTTGATGTCTAGCAGCTCCTGGTATTCATCCAGCTGTAGCTGCATGCGGTGACGCATGTCTGCCATTTCTTTCTCCTTCTCCTCCAACCGCCGGCGCATGAGATCTCTTTCGCGAGACATGGCCTCCTCCAGCTCACGCACCTTAGCCTCCCTTGCAGCCAGCTAAAACACATGACAAATACGTGTGGGTAAAATGTATATAATTAAGAATATATCGTACGATTAGCCTAATATTATACTAAAGGTGCATTATCACCAACCATCTGAGGGAAACTTCACAAAACACATAACTTCTGCATTTACAGCTATAACACAGTTATGTCTGCTTAGAGACAAATTGAGATCTGGAGCTCTTTTCCCTAAACATGTTGGTTTAAAAAATGCTAAACGACCCGTTTGGACTATTTAGTTGACCTGTAAGGTCAGAGCTGTGTGTGAGCTTATACCCTCCGCTTGGTGGTGCTGTTGAGTTACAGAGAGTGGTCAAGTACTCCGGACCATGACTGACTTAAGAAGGAAACCTGAATAAAACACATACTCGCACTGCCCCCCAAAAAACCCACACTATTCTACTAATGAAATGCTGAAATGTTCTAAGTCACACAAAGAAAGACACAAAGAAAGACAGAAAGAAAGAAAGAAAGACAGAAAGTATGCTCCACTTTAAAAAAAGTAATTCAGGAACAGAAACAATGAGCCCACACAATCAAATAAGACATAGACCATAAAGATAAGTACAGCGATCTATAAAAAAAAAAAAAAAGTGTGAAGGTGTGAAGTCTTTTATAAATGCTCCTGAAGGTTAAACTTATTGAAAGACTTCACAAACAAATTAAAGATCTTCAACACAGCAAAGAACTTGCATTTAAAAAAAATGAATAAACGATCATAACAGTTGAGCATTCAATCCTTACGGTTTATTTCATTTGGCCTGTTTTTGATTAATGCATCAGCATATTCAGATTTTGACACTTGTCCTTATCTCATTGAGTATGATATTTACTAAAGTACCATCTTATTAGTTAATTGGACTAAGTGTGCCCTAAGGAATAATTATGGAGTGCATAAATTACATTAAAAATGTTGCAGTTTATAAGATTTTTTCACATACACTAGTTGCCCAATCAACCCAATCAAATACACTTGTTTTTGTATTTTGTAAATATATATTTAAGTAAATTCAGTGCTTGGCCAATTTTGGCATTGTCCTAATTTGAAGTGTGAGGTTTTCATAAGCGTAAAGGTCTTTAAATACTATGTGAATAAAGCAATAAAGGTGGAATAATTCTGTTCATATATTGTACTTCACTGGAACAGCCATTGCACTCCAAAGGTCTTTACCTGGTGTTTTTACTGCTAAACTGTAGTTATTACTCACCTGTTTCTGCAGCTGGGACAGTTGAGCAGACATGCTCTCCAGCCTCACACGTGTCTGCTGTAGCTCCTCATGAGCTGCTCCAACCAGGTGACTGTTTCTATCTGCAGACTGACGTGCATTCTCCAGCTAGAGGAAGAAACCAAGTTTCATCAGGTTCATGGCATAGACTTCACAGAATAAGTATAGCATGGCTTGTAACGTTATAATAACCACAGCCAGATTATGCTACCTTGGCAGTGTAGGTCTTCTCAATCTCCTCCTTATAGATGCGGAGCTGTTCCTCATGCTGGCCACGGAGTTCAATCAGAGCCTCAGACAGCTTGCTCTCATACTCCTGCTGTCTACCACTGTCAATTTCCACCATACGTGACTCATGCCTACGCTTCGATTCACGCAGCTCCTGCAACACCAAAAAAGAACCAAGAATTAAAGAAGAATGTTAGGAATCATAAGAGTACACAACCCATATGAATTATGATTGAGTTCTCTTTTGAACATTTCATTTTCTTTCCCCTGTGTTAGCTTATGAAGAAAAGTGTTTTCTCACACTTTGTGAAGTCCAGCAGAGCAATTCTTCAGGGATATTTATGATTATACAACACTAACCTCAGCATAGATGTTCTTCTGGAACTCCAGCTCCTCCTTCAGAGTCTGGATGCGGTTCTCTGCATCCACCCTCCTCAGCATTTCATCCTGGAGCTGCTTCTTAGCATCATTCAGACTGCCTTCCAACTACACAGACAAATAAACAATGTTTTCAAATTTCGATGCTTTTAAGAGGAGGAGTGTTGTATCCATAAGAGAAAAAAAATAAGACGTTAATGTGAATGTCTTATTATATTAGCTCTCTCAAGAAGAATTAGTTTTACTCGACCATAGACCATGTTACATTTATTAACAGACTACTACAAACTGACCCACAGACATAGATGTCAGGTATTTCATAAATAAAATAGCATGTAGTATTTTTTTGTTACCTTAGCCAACTGAGACTTCAGATCCCGGACTTCACTTTCCAGAGACCTCTTCTCTCCCAGAGCTGTGGTCAGAGAAGCATCCTTGGAATTAAGAAGAGCTTCCAGATCCTTCAGTCTGGCCAGAGCTGACTCCAGATCAGCCTCTTTTTTACTGTTCCTATAGACACACATGAACAAGACAAGACAAAGGGTTAGAATATTAGTAGGAGATCAAAACAGTGATTTAAATAAATCCAAGTACTACACTAGCACTTGTATTGGACAACAGTGTGAAAAAAACATTAAACTGTAAAGTATGTTATATATATATGTCTCAGTCATGGCCTTTCTTATAAATGAACCCTCACTGGATCTCAGTGGCATTATTACATGTATAAAAAAATCACAAATGGTGTTGGATAGATGGCAACTGCTCTAGAAACCTGGCATTTCAGCAGGTATGCTGAAGCTTAATACGAGCATTAAAATTTGTCTTTCTGATAGAATAGTCGCTCCGAATAACTCAAGTGTGTCAAAGCACATATGTAACTCTTCATAGTATTATTTTATCCAAACAATCTGCAGACCTACAGTTTTGGATGCGTGCTCTAATTGTTGACTTGGGTAGTGAGCTTAAATTCTTTAATACCTATAAACCTTGACCTTAACTGCCACTGACAGAATTATATTATTTGACAGCCCACTAAAATCCTTACACAATGTGGGCTTTACTGCTAGTCTATTCATTTAACATTGGATAGACACCAACACAACATAAATGCAACCCAATACACAGGCAAACCATCTTAGTAAACAGATCAGTAAAAGAATATCGGACTGGACCAGTGCAGTTTAATACCAGTATGGGATTGAATTAGGAAAGAAACCAGAGCCAGTGAGATGCTGGGATAAAAAGCTACAGCCCTTGAAGAATTAGGCCAGAGTGTCAGTAA
This sequence comes from Duopalatinus emarginatus, assembly GCA_028565595.1. Lineage (NCBI taxonomy): Eukaryota > Metazoa > Chordata > Actinopteri > Siluriformes > Pimelodidae > Duopalatinus > Duopalatinus emarginatus. Next base: position 21,903,061 of record JAOVVF010000044.1, read on the forward strand.
TGATAACCAGCTGAATAGAAATGATTTCCAGAACAATAATCTTCATCTCCCTGCCTCTTCCTCCTCTCCGACCAATCACGTTACACAAATGTTGCACAGAAACTTAAATAAAGGACACAATAATCTTGTCAACAACATGCAGACATACTCCAGTTCAACCTTGATGAAAGAGTTTAATTTCATTGTGACTGTGAAATCAATATGTTCAATAAATATTCCACAAAGCAGCTAATTAATAATTATAGATTTTACAATCACACTGCATGTCTCTGTAAGCACGATGCTCTCAGCAACACACTTTTAACCGGCAGTGTTGCACTAAAGAAACCTTTACAATCACCTCAATGTGTAGAGTTTATACTTCTATCTATAGTTCTCTAGATTTATACATGACAAGGTACGGAGGTGCTGGGTGACTTTCTGCTGACAAATACAAGCCCCAGAGCTCTGCTATTTGTCAGGAAATCACTCAACACCTTCCTGACCACTGGTGAGCCACAGCTACTCTACATTCTCTTCAGAACAGCCATTCCACACCTATAGAGACACAGATAGCTGCTTAGTGAGGGTCCATGCATGTGGATAGATTTGTTACCCTTGTAATCTGAGCATAAAATGATGTTATGGCTATGTGGAGTTTGGCTTGCTGGCAGCGTATTGTGAATATTCTGGGAACTGGACTGCATTTGGAAGCATTCAATGCCGACTGAAGGTTTCTTTTGGTGGTCTTAAAAAAAAAAAAAAAAAAACTGCATCCAGATGCAGTAAAGAGGGTAGGAGTGAGTCACCAGCCCACAATGTTTTGTTTCCTTGCTAACAGATTTAAGATTGGTTCTTGTTATAGTGCTTTTGAAACAGTAACAAATGAACAATTTCTCCAATGGCAACTTATATGATGATAAATAGTAGCTTTGTGAAGCTAAGGAACTGCAGTTTTTCCCCAGGCCAGAGGTTGAGGATGCACTCTTATGTTTGATAATGTTGCTCAGTGTCTTTTAGGAAATATCTATCTGTGCACAAGATTCAGATTTAAGGGTTAAGTTTCATAAAACTTAAACAATAACATTTTTGTTTTGGTCTGTTTAGGTGTAAGCATCTCCTGGAACATGACCACCTATTGTCTCAAACAAGCTGCCCGTAAAGCCATTTCCTAATTCCAGAATGGAATATCCTAAACGCCCTGCTGCTGTGTAAATACCATGCTCTCCCTCTCTTTGCTTTTGCTACTGTTAAATAAGCATCCCCAGCAGGACACACAATGTCCATCTTGGGCATGAATTTTATATTACGCACAAAATCACCATCCCAAGAGCATTCCTTTCTAAAATGCATAAACAAATGACTAAACAGAGGCTGTATATGTAAGAAGGTAATACATCATCTTCATAGTGGAACACTTAACAAATTTCAGTTTTGAATAAAAAAAAGCTGAATAAGATTGAGTAAAAAAAGCAGAAATGATAAGCAGAAGGAAATCCTTATACAGTATTAAATTGCCATTTAATATGGTCCTAGGATATTACAACGCTTATATGCACAGAAAAGTAATTATTAGCTTGTACACAAAAGAAAACATGAAGGGAGGAACATGCTGTGGACATTGCTTATCCCAAAGGAAACATTACTGGGCATAATGAAAGCAAACAGAGGAAAGCAAATGAAGAAAGGTCTTTGGAAGAGTAAGAGAGAACAACAGACAGAAAAAGAGAGAGAGAGAGAGAGAGAGAGAGAGAGAGAGAATGTGTGTGTGCGTGCGTGCGTGCGTGCGTGTGTGTGTATAAGAGAAACATAAATGTGGCTTCTGTAATTAAATAGCACTCAGAATAAAAACATTCCTGAAGATTTTCTGTTGGGTGATAATGCCAGCAGGGACTCGGCTGACCACTTAAGGTGGAAATCCTGACTGTGGTGTCTTTAAGGACACGGGGACTGGGCTTTCCCCAACCACTACTGCTGCTGTGGACTAAAATAGTCTTTAACCAACTACTGCCAAAGCACTGCGAGCACATACACACTTCCCACAACACCACAAACCTCTAGCTATTCATTACTCAACTTAGAAAAAGGGTTAGGTTTACTCCTGTAGAGATGGCCTCTATCGGGAATACTAGTATCAACCTAAGTACCAAAGAATCTAAAAATCCCCAGAGAAGCTGTTCTGTGAATTAGACTAATTCCAGATAAACATCCGTTGACTACACAAGTCAAGTTAGGGCAAAGACTACCTTTATAAAAACAATGGAATTCCCAGTTACAGGCCCACAGATACCCACATCCAGGCACATGCACGCTACACTAATACACACTACACATAGACACACTGTACGTTCACAGTTAGAGGCCTTCACACATGCAAAAACAAACACACAGACAAGTTTAGAAGTCCGAAACACCTGTGCATGCATGCAACATTGTTTATGCTCGCATTCTTCGCATTCTTGTCATGCATTCACGCTCTCATCCAGCGTTTAATGCGCACACTGCACTTCTGCTCCTGTCAAAGTTCACACTTAATAACACACAAATGGTTAAACACATGTCTGCACATAGATCGCTGGTTCAGAACAAGTAGGGAGGAGAAACGGCATGCTCAGGATTTATTTGTTAAACAAACTCTCGAATGTTTCCAAATTTTTAGAAAGCAGGTTTGATGTTTTCACTTTTCTCTGTGTTGATATTCCGCACAACTGTATTAACTCTACAGTTAAACCAAACAGAAGTAATGTAGGACAATTAGTCTTTCTTGCGTTAGCCACTTGTTGGGTGGTGCCATGTGTGAGTCACTCTATAAACAGCCTACTCTCATTCAAGGGGCCTGCTTGTTCCCTGCGGATCTAAACACTTCCCTTCTAACCAAAGGGCATCTCTGACTCATATGTTCGAGAGAGAAATTACATTGAAACAGAGGAATATGGTCTTCAGAATGAAAAGTAAGAGGTCTTCATATAAACAGTTCTGAAACAGCATGTGCCCAAGCCAAAAGCATGACCTTCACTATATACAAAAGAAACCCAGAATTGAGAGGAGAAGTGTGGAAAATAAATTAAACAAAAAGGAGACAAGGGTTAAAAAAAAAAAAAAGCAAGATCAGTGGATATTTAAGACTTTTAAAAAGTCTTTGTAATAGGACACGTAAGAGGAGACACCTCATGTCCTTAAAAAAATAAATTGCACAATTTTTTTTTTTTTTAGAGAAATTCGTTGATAGCGGCAACAATGCTGAGGAATGCTGGCTGGCAGAGACAACCTTTACTCCAGAACTAAGGGAAAAATGAAAGAAATTGGCTACGAGTCACTGACTCTTTACTACTGTGCCAGAGATTGACTTGATAATGCACAACTGTGATAAACACTGAGGAATGTTCAGTTTTACTGTACGGCTAGAGAGTCTGGAAACTAAAACTTAAATAAAAAGAACAACACTTAATAAAGTGCATGAAAAAAAAATTGTGACACGGTTGAGAGTTTATCTAACCTCAGACACACCGATTAGATAGCAGAGTTCGATCTGAAACACACCCAAGACTTTCTGAATGTTTGCCCCTTGAAGTATAAAGACATTGAAGGAAAACAATCATTATGGCATTAAACTATAATACAATATAATTATATATAATTATATAATTAATTCAGAGTTGTTAGCACCTGATGTGTGTACAGTATATTGGTGTGACTATAAGAGTGTGTACTGTATGCAGAACTGAATCTCAGCACCAAAAACCACACACATTCTTCCCTCTCACACAGACAAATGCCTTCACCTCTTGGCAGAACAGTTGGCCAAACATTATGGTCTTTGCATAATTTGATGATTTGCATGTCCACACAGGCTAAAGAATTTGCAGTCATAGCAAGCATGTACACTGATTGCTCATGGATTATCATTAAAGTACAAGGAGTAAAGTTTATAAATGTGAACACACAAACTGCTACGATGTGCTCCATTGAAAACGTGTAGACAATTCAAGTAACAGCAGAAGTAGCCAGCGTGGCACTTTAGTAGTGGCATGCTACTCCATAAGACGGTGACTCACTTTCTCCTTCACTCCACTATAGCAAGACCATTTCACATGAAGCATGCTGAAGGACTTCTATAATGAATCGCTGGCTTTCTACACAAACCCGGAATGCTTTATGACTGGCTTTTTAGAAGAATAAACACATGCAGATTCTGCAGCGGCTCAGTTACTCTCAACAAAGAGCTTGCCTTCATACAGCTGCCTCTAGTTTAGAGTGGGATGGAGGCTGTGTATATGTGTATGTGTGTGTGTGTGCTTGTTTAGAACTGGAGAAGAGCAAACCTCTCATAATACAGGCCTCGTGGCATCGCCACGTGAGAATACATTCACACACAAACCTCAAATACACACTAACTTTTGCCGTCTTTGCCATCCCTACTGTAGCTCACCTGAGGCTACGAAGTGCATTAAAACACAAAGAATCTTATTTATAGGGAACTTAATAGCTCTTGTTTTTATCAGAATTACGTCAAAAGCAGTAAAATGTAAGGAAATATACCAAAAACAAACATAACTTATTTAGTGCAATTCTCCTCATGCATCTTTCACTAGAAACTGCTGGAAACAGATAAAGTTGTTTTTTTTTTTTCTATGTTCCAAGCAAGAAAGTGAATGGAAGTTATATAACTGACCGAGTGAGTCATTCACCAGTTCCCCTAATTCCAACCACAATTAAATGGGAACCATCTTTTATAAGTGGATGTATGTAAGTAGATGTGTGTGAGCGAGCGCACATTTGCCCAAAATCTTTTTCTAATATATACTGAGGGACTGACTCATAGTTGCTTGGCAAGCTATAGTTTAAAAAAGCCCAAAAGCTATGGAAACTCTGATCCACCGCACACACACACACACACACACACACACAGGCTTAAAGCCTGCACAAACTTTCCAGTACGGAGTGGGAAGTTAGACCAGCACTATGCACAGAAAGAATCCCTCATTATCCAACTTCTGCCATACAAAATGTCTTTGTATGCATCTACAAATATTGGGTACAAGCTTTCTCCATCTGGTTTTTATTGCTGTTTTGCGAACGAGATTGACTTTAGCTTTACTCGACTGAGCACAGTGTGAACTGCACTCAAGCCTGAAGAATCAAAGATCAGCAAAAAATTTGTCATGGACTCGAACAGGTCTACAGAAACGTTTCATAAGGATATATGTGATTATGACTATGAGAGGCCCTGTCTGGCCTTGCATTATGACAGGTGAGCTCACACAAGATCATTATGATGATGTTAAACCGGCAAATGGCTCAGGGCTGCAACCACATACCCAGACCAGAGAAAGCAGATGTCCAAAAAAAAAAAAAAGACCTGAAAATTGAGATGAGCTTATTCAAAAACTTTTCTCTACTAATAATGAAATGCTCACAGCCTCCAGCCTGATCTCACAACATGCATCATGTGATCAAGCTGATATACGCATGAGAAGTGAACAGGGAGTGTACTACAGTCATCATTGTGTCCTTTTTAGGCTAAGCCGCCCCAAGCACCACAGAGTTGCGTTCAAAGCTGCACTCTCAGGAATGTGTCATTATGAGATCCTATAAATAAAAGTGTTCCAACTGTATCCAAGTACAGATAAATATTAACAAAACAGACTATATCCTAATTTGATTATACCTATATGATAGTTAACACAAGTTAATACTAAATGTGACTGCTACACCACAGTGTATTTACAGTAGGAAAAACAAAGATAGTACTATTTCGCAAACTTTGTGCCTATCCAGGAAACAGTATAAACAGGAAAACGTGATAAGTTTTATTCTACATGCTTATGTTTCCACTGATATGCCGACTGCTGGGAACTGGGAGAGCCTTTAATTTCAGCCTTCATAAACACAGCATTACAGACCCTTTCAGATTCAAAGAGGAAATACAGCCATAGACACAGTCAGATGCATCGAATCTTCCAAACATGATGCATATATCCATTTTAAACTCATTACATTTTCCCTCCAGTCCAAAAAAACAATAGGACAAAAGAAATTGTTAAAGTAACAAGTTTCAATGGCCTAAGGCGTCACAGACGTTTGTGAATAAAAGTAGCACAACTGTCAGGAACTGAAGTACCTGTCTGTTCATGTAGCTGGATGGATCCAGTTTAAATATGAGCTACCAACCACTGGGCCAACATTTTCTTTGTGCCAAAAAGGGGTGCGAGTCCACGCCAAGCACCCCACCCACATCCACACCCACACCCACACGAACACAGACCTCTTAGTAAATGATGATGAGGGTGTGAGCATTTGAAATCTGCTTGAGTCAGCGTTGTTTTTCCTAAACTATAAATTGCAGACTTAAATGCGCAACACCTTGTAATGGTTTAAGTTTCCCTGGACAAGAACAATAATGATTTGAACTCTTGTTTTTTTTTACAAATCTCAATTTTTTTTTCTTTTATTGGAGTTCAGTCCTTGCTTTGCATGACACCTAAAATAGGTTTTACATATTATGCAAATTGGACAAATATTAAAATGGGTGGCGCTATGGTCCAGGTCACACAAGTCAAAATGTAAAACAACGTGCTTTAGTGCCACCATTAGGCTAAACCGGCTTTTCCCTGTTTACTGAGTAGCAGCAGGGAGTAGTGCCTACTGATCCAGTTTCATGTCTGTATCACCTACAGTTTGGTCTACATGTTAAATTTAATCGCTGCATAACTATGCAAAGGAAACTAAAAATATCCACAGAAACCAGGTAACAGAAAATTCATTTATTTGGACATATTACATTATTTAAAAAATAATATCTGCTATCTTATCCATCATCCATCATCTACTGAACAGTGTTTCTGCTAATTAATAAGGTAATTCTGTTATTTATTTACTGGCAGCTAAGTAACATAGAAATCCAGTTTTTAGTCAGCTGGTGTCAATTTTAACTAATGAATCATCCTTTCACTTTTCTGCCACATGGTTAGTCGTGGTTTGTACACAACAGGAAACAAAAGAGCCTATTCTGATCACCACTGGTTGACTACAGACTGATTACATACGCATCCACAGCACCTGTCTCTCACTCCACACATGCACACACACTCTCTACCATAACATAAGGTCCACTGTTTGCTAATAATCAGGGAAAGCAAATGCTCATGTCCGGGATGGGGTGGATGGTCTAACAGTGGTCACACAGAGTTGTGTCACTCATCTATTTCAGGCCATGTGTTCATGTCGAGCCATTTCATGAAGCTACAGAGGCAGTTAGTGTAAAATGATCTCAGTGAGGTGAGCTAAAAAAGACAGCGTGTCACTGGGGCATTCCCACTGGTATACTAACAGCATGATTAATCAGACTGATTATTAATTCTTAAAATAAACTGATTTTAAGAATCCCCTACAACCCCATAAACCACACAGATATCATTATGAGTCAAATATACATCTACAATATTATATGCATAATAAAATTTTCTGCACAAAATATTTTATTTTTACCACTGCCTACCTTTAAGTACTCATTTTATTTGTTCTATTGACATGTAATGCTGCTGAACATTTGTTCCTCTTATCACTTACCATCTAGCAGCTACAAACACTCATTCCCTGACCACTCTTTTTGAGTACCTGTAAACCACTTTTGAAAAAAAATATATATTAATGAATGTATTTATTTTTATTAACATAAATCTTTTGTCCAATCAGTTTGAAGACCACATACAAATACAGTGAATGTATAAAATGAAATAAAACACTGTGCATCACAAGATTGTAAAATGGTACTACTACTAAACTACTAAATGATGGTTATTGTCAAAACAGACCAAAAAGTGCATCAAAGTCTACATTTAACACATGGTAATATGTACTAATATACTTCCTTTTGATTAAAATCTATCAAACAGTCCCGTTCCACATTTAGGTGCGAGGTTTAGTGTACTGAGAGCTCTTTCTGAGACTGTCTGCTTCCCCCAGAACCACAAAAAGGCTGATGAGTCACAACTCATTCCAGTCAGGGCCAGCTCACACGCCCGTGGTATGGCTGCTCCATTGCCACAGCAACCAAACACTCCCAAACAGCAGCGGCTGCTGAGAGAGAAGGTGAAGGAGTCGAGCGTAAATCATCATCACGGGAAAACTGAGTGAGAAATGCTTACCGGAACAAGCGTCACAGTTACTCTGGGCAACAAATAGATTGTGTCCGCTTGTGTCCATATCTCAGCACAAAGACTAATCTTATCAGTGGCAAACAGCACTGCTGTATGCTTCAGAAGCTAAGCCAAGAACACTGGCTATGCAGAAAAACTCCTTTGCTCAGGAAAACTATTCTCCTTGCACAGATCCAAGTCTATATAAATTCATCTTTATACGTTTTATTATATATACTTTGCCTTCACAGTTCAAGGCCACACCTAGTTTACACATCAACCCAATGTACACTGTAAAATCTGATTTCAATGACAGCAAGACTAACTCTGATAATGCAAGAACCAATGCTGGCAGGCAATGAATTAGTCGTTATACGGCTACTAGTGCTGCCCTGATCTAATCATGCTGCCATGACAATAAATGCACCATGGTATTGGTATTACCACTCAGAAGCAGTCAGCATTTTCATATTTACACAACAAGTAAATACATCAGATCTGAGATATTCCTAAGGCAAAAGAGATGAAAGAGCATGCAAATCATACTGCAAACATTCCAGTTCATCTACTTGATCCTGATAGACCAGTCACATACAATGATCACCAAAGTCTATAAACTGATGATCATTATTACAGCGCTAGACTTTATGTCTTATCAAAGAAAACCCAAATACAAAGAGTACTGCAACTGTAACATGCAGGAGCATTTTTTCTTGATTGTTCATGTCTAGAACAATGTGCATGAACTCGGACAATATTAATGCAAATAAAACAGAGATTAAAGATTAACAGTGTCAACTGCTGCTTGCTCAGGTAATTTAGAATGTTAGTCAAATCAAACAGAAATAACAAGCTTGGGTAGGCATGACAGGGCGTGGTGTAACAGTACATTCACATTCGTTATTCTCACACCCCCAGAGGTGGCTAGACAACATACCTTTCCCCCTGAGAGTACAACTCTGCTGCTGGAATGCACTGGAATGTGTGCTAGGAAACAGCTCGGAGTTCTGCAAGGTGTGAAGCTCCTAGACGTAAAGTAGCAATGTGCAGATCTCCCCTTAGGGATTAATCATATGTGGCTCATTTCTATACAAACTTACATGGAGTAATACAACATTCATGTGTGGGTGTGAAACATGACTTGTGGAAAATCCTGCTGGATTAGGAAAGGTATACAGAAAGTGCTGGAAGCACAGTGTCTGTGTACAGAATTTCCACTTTAGGAATTTCTATTTATATTTCTGTGTTGAAAGGAGAGTACAGGAGAGTGGTGTGTTTGGTCGTAATTTTAGACATACACAATAACAGAGTAAGGAATAAAGGATGCAAAGAACACACAGACTTCAAAGACCAGGGGTATATTACAACAGGGAGACATGCAAATCCCAGAGATCAACGCTAAACAAACTTATGAAATAAATGAGAATTAAACTTGGCAGATGGCTCATCAGGCTGCTATAGAGATTTTGGGGATTATAGCAAGATAAATGACAGATAATAAGACTCATATTTAGATCCAACCAAGCATTAGGAACTCTAGACGCCTTTGCCCACTTGTGGATTTTACAGATGGAGGGTAGTGGTTGAATATTTCCATACCTAGCCTTGAGCTCCTTGTAGTCCTCACGGATCTTGCTGAGCTCTAGCTGCAACCTGGCTCTCTCCTTGGCCACAGAGTCGAGAGTTTTGCGAGCATCGGCCAGCTCACTCTCGTATGCGGCCTTCATGCCACCCAGCTCCCGGCTGATCTCTGTCTCAGACTCAGTGATACGCATTCGCAGGCCGGCATTCTCGACCTCCAGAGAGCGCACCTTATCGATGTACACAGCCAGCCGGTCGTTCAGGTTGCACAGGTCCTCTTTCTCCTGCAGGCGAGTAATACGAGTGGGCGAGAGCACAGTGGTCGCTCCACCACGGCTGGTTCGCTTCTGAGCCGGACTCTCCATTGCTGGCCTTAAGGGCGATTATGAAGTCTGAAGCAGTAAAGCTGTGTGGGGAAGAGAGGACATATTGCTTTAGTGCTTGTGAGAAAATTGTACCTGGGGAAGACATGTTCAAAACCATTTTGTCCCAACTCAAACAGTTGCATAAAATATACAGCTATAATACAATGTAAAAACACAGAACTGGTTTCCCAGACTAGGATTAATCAAGATAATACTAAAAAGATTTCTGGTTGTGAATCACCGCTGCATTTAATCCTTAACTAGGCTTAATCCATGTTTAGTACACTGGCCTAATGCGTTTTTAGGATTCATTCTTGACCAAGATTCAAATGCATCAAGTACTCCATTTTCTTCACTACTTTTCTTCTTTTACCCATCCCTCCAAGCCAGTGCCACACCCCTTAACAAAATCATTTCTATGTGTAAACCGTAAGATGTGGCACACAAACATTTGTAAATAACATGTAAACTGTTCCATAAATCAGTCAATAACATTAATAAACTTCAATAGCAAGATTAAACAAATATATGAGCAAACTTCATAACTGCACTAAAGTTTCCATGGACTGATTTTAAAAGCATTGCATAGAATAGTAAGACTGAACCGTGACAGCTTCTTTTATATACAACAAAACAATGGCAGAATAGTTTCATTTTCTCTCCATTACATTTTACTCCATCTGAGACTCATTGAGACATGTCCTTAAAGCAATTAGACACACCCCCACCACACCCACAAAAAAACCTTCGTTCTACACGGGAAAGCACCAACATGCTTCTAAAAGGGCAAAGTACAAAATGAGTAAATCCTACACATGCTACTTTAGTTGACCTAAAAAGCATTACTAATTCATTTTTAAACAGACATATAAGGTTAGTTAAATGCTTTTTACCTGATAGATGGGAAGTCTCGCAGAGCAAAGCTCTTGTAGAGATCACAGAGTTCGTGGAAGCTTGCTGTAGCTGCTACTTCTCTCTGTAGTGGAGGAGTTTCAGAGCGTCTGGTCTGCCTTGTTCACTCTGTCTCTGGCCTTGGCTCGCTGCCTTTCAACCCTTCCCTAGCAGGAAAGAGTGAGGAGGAAAGTGGGAGGGACTGGAAAAGAGAGGGCGGCACCACACAAGAGAGCAGAGCCTTGCCGTTTTCTGTCTATCCTTCTTTCTCGCCTTCTTTCCCTCATTACTTCTTCCATGGCCCATCTCTTCATGTGTCATTTCTAGTACTGCGTCCTATTCTAATCCTAGTGGGAAAATAAGTGCAGGAACAAAAGTGAAGCTCTGTAGGTTGGAAAAATCCCTTTCAATCCCTTTGCACAGGCAGTTACTCTTCAGTCAACCTTAGACAAGCTCGTACTATAGCATTTTATCACTGGTCATCCAAATATACAGGCACAAATAAAGCTTCTTCCTTTTCCCCAACATCCACAGATGTGCTAAAAACTCCACCTGTTATATATCCATCTCATTTCTTATGATTTAGACACAAGACACAAACCATATATAAAGACATTCCCAGGCAGACCACTTGCGAACACAATATTTATTGCAGAGGGGTGGTTTCCTAAAAATGAACTGTCCAATCAGGTGTGTAACCAGAAAGAAACTGACAGTAGTCTGGGAGGGCACAAGTGTTGCATACCAGTATTTTTAACTCTAACTTGCTTCTAACTAAAGCCTTCTCCTCCTCCCCCTTCATACACTAGGCGTTAAACTGGCTAGACGGTGCAAAGTGACTTCAGACGGCCATAGAGCTTTTACTTCTCAATCAGCTAAAAGTGATCATGAAACAGACACTCATTTATATCTCAAGGCTGGAGTTTTGATCTGTGGTCAGCATCACTCCTGTGATGAGAATTATAAGTGGAAGAAGCAAAGGAACCCCACTGCAGCAGAAGCTCTACTGTGTTCATGGGCATGATACAGTTAGGTGATTTCCCTGCAAAAATCCTCCTAGTGATGCACTGAAATTCTTATAGCAGGGAAATCACCAGACTTTCACTTTGATTCTCTAGGGATTTAATGCTGCGATTATAACCTTGAACAAAAATTGACAAAACAAAAGGCAGCATGGTGCTGCAGTTGGTCCCTGGTTCAACCTTAAACTCGGATTACTGACTGTGTGGAGCGCAGCATGGTGCTCCCATGTCCGAGTGGGTTTCCTCAGGGTTCTCTGGTTTTCTCACACACCGCAAAATCATGCCAGAGGTTGTTACACTACATTACCACAAGCTATAAAGAAAATTCCTGTCATTGGATGACAGCAATAGAACCTGAAGTAGCTCATCCGCCGCAAAGTTTAACATGTTGTACATTATGAAATGCTTTCTCAACACAACTGCAAACACTGAATTTCAAATAAAAACATATAGAGGGAAGTGGGCAGATACTTTATGGATGAGAAGTAATGAATAATTTTCTTATGATTTTCGTCATGCCTAGCAACAGGGCACACACACACACACACACAAACACACACACACACACACCTCACATTCTACAGCAGGGCTGTTGTTCCTTCAGCCTTGCCTGCACCCACTGCATTCTTCACTATACAAGGCTGCGGGCTCTTTCTTGCTGAATTCTCATTTAAACTACAGCAATCTGTGAATATCATTCTGAGATAACAAGTTCACACTGAATAGTTAACCATCTGTTCTGTAAACTTCAGGAGACAACTGTCAAAAATATCAGCCAAGATAGATTCAAAAATAATCCTTAGAAATAGCATGTAACCTAACATAACCTTGACCTAACATAACCTCTATGGCATATGTAAACATTTTTGGTTACTCCCTACTTTAATACCCATAATGCTGCAACCAAGTGATAGCAGTGCCTTGCTTTATCTCTTGCTAAAGATAGTGATGCAGCAGAGCTTTAATACTCTCACCTCCTTATTTGTGAACTTTTCAAACAGCTCTTACAGATTCAGCTTTTCATGATAATCCTAGCGTCAACATCATCAGGTGTGTCATCTTCTAGATTGCTAACTAGCTGAGGAAGTTATATTGTGATAGTGTCAATATAACTGGTACACTGAGTCATGTTTGTAATCTCCAGAACTCCGGTACTACTAGGCCGGATTTCTTGTAGGTATGCCGTTGAATGTAGGTAGAGAATGGTGTGAGAAAGAAGCGTTTGCAGTTGTTTTTCAGAAGCTACCAGAAAAATCTGCACATATTCACATACATTTGAGACAGCAGAATTTTTACTTCTGTTCTATTATTGTATCAAGGCTAGCAAAGGTGACAGTTTTACTGAATATAACAGAAATACTACACCGTCTACCATCCGTGTCAAAGTATTTAATGAATGTTTCTACATATTAATATTAGGGCTGTCGAAGTCAACGCGATAATATCGCATTAACGCGATCTCAAATTATCGCGATTAAAAAAATAGTGACGTTAATGCAAATTCTAATTTGGCCCTGCGATTCACCCGTAGTTCATATTGAGGCTTGTCGCACGCTGCTTCAGTAATAGTAAGGCTGCGTCTGAAATGGCATACTTAGGACATCCGGGAACTTTTCACATACTACCTGTTATGTACTAGGTATTCAGACGCACTACATCGTGTCACATATTAACTAGTATGCGAGTATGTGATTTCGAATGTAGTCGAAGTTTGAGTGATGGTGAAAGATGTGTTAAACGGGAAATTTCATTTCATTTGTGTTTTGCATGTTCAGTACTGCCTAGTATGTGAGTGAATAAACTCCCTTACCATTTTCTCTTG
>JAOVVF010000044.1:21934739-21950047 GCA_028565595.1 Duopalatinus emarginatus
TCTATCTATCTATCTATCTATCTATCTATCTATCTATCTATCTATCTATCTCTATCTCTTTCTCTGACTCTCTCTCTCTTTCTCTCTCTCTCTCTCTATCTATCTATCTCTATCTCTTTCTCTGACTCTCTCTCTCTTGCTACAATACACCACACCTCCTCCTCACATACCACACTTTGTTTTTACATTCCTAAACAGTTCTTAGTATATTCATTCATATAAGGTACTATGTTAAAAAGTACTAAATATTCTCTTGAGGGTTTAGAAAGATCTTTCTTAAAAACATTGCCGGTCTGAATTTTTTGTGTCATACATATTATAGACACACACACACACACACACACACACACACACACACACACACACACACACACACACACACAGCATATCTAAATCACACCCAAATGTATAGTTGTACTATTTAAACAGAATAATGCAATAAACTATTGCATTCAACTACTACTGTATTGTATTGAATTCAGCTTTATTCAGTGACATGGCCAGTATCATAACTCATATGATATTCGTCATGGATGTACTAAAATTCAGAATAAAATAAGCTAATTTGAGTGTGAAATACGTTGTGTGTGCAGGTAGTGGCCATGCTGGGTATGTTTAACAGAAAATAACTGTACAGGCCCAAATAATGTCACATGGGTAAAGGTAATAGTGCCTGATATTTGTACAGACTTCCAGAAGAGTCTTCCAGAAGAGCACAGATTAGCAAGCTTAGTCTTGAAATATCCCTATCCAGCACATTTCAGTGTTTTCAGTGAAGTATTATATGAGGTACTATATCCTTCCTGGCAGCTTGAACCAATCTGGCCATTCTCCGCTGACCCTTTTATTTTAACATGCTGTTTCCACACACTAAAATGTTTTTCACTAATTTTTTCACCTTTTGGTCTAAACTCTACAGACTGTTGTGTGTAAACAATCCCAGGAGATCAGCAGATTCTGAAATACTCAAACCAACCCATCTGGCACAGACAACCATTCAACGGTTTAAGTCACTGAGTCACATTTCCCCCATTTTCGTATTTAATGTGAAAATTAACTGAAGCTCTGTAGTTGTACCTGCATGGTGTTATGCATTGTGCTGTTGCCACATGATTTGTTGATTAGATGACATGAACAAGCAGGTATTCCAGAGATACACTGGCTTACTTTCTATTTGTAAAACAGCATATGGGACATAAACCCTAATGTTGAGTAGATTAGTAGATTGTAGAGTGTTAAATACAAATAATTTAATAATTTAAAATGAAAAAATACAATTAAATAACGAGTTGAAATAGTTGACGAGATATCATAAAATAACGAGATATTACACCAAAATAATGACACAAGACTCCAACACTGTTTATGTTTCAGGGCTTGTGTATACAAAACCTAACACCTGTCCTAGCCTACAAACATGTGTGTTATAAAATTAAGTGTTAAACAGGCATGTTAAGTCATCTTTACAACCTCCCAGCCATAAAAGTATTCAGACACCTACACATTACACCTACAGGATATTTGACATCCAAATCAAATCCATAGGCATTTATATGGAGTTGGTCCCTCCTTTAACAGCTTTCACCATCTAGGAAGACTTTATACAGGATTTTGGGTTGTGTAGCCTAAATATAGAAAGCCTATAGTGTCTCTTTTAACACAAAGAGGTTATTGTGCTAATCCATGTGTCTAAAATATAATTTTCACTACTGTATACTAATTTGCCTCACTGAAAGGACTGTTATTTAGTGACTCCTGACTTGGTAATTGGAGGCTGGGGTCTGTCTGAGGAATTTCCCTCCTCTTCATGTTCTTTGTGGTTGTGGTTGTGTTGCCACAGTAGGGAATAGCCATCATACTTATAATGCAGGACGCAAGGTTTTCGTTTACTGCCACGCACCATTCTTCTTTCTCTCTGCCATTCTCTTAATGACTGCTTCATGTGTTTGCACTCTCTGTGTCAAAAAACAAACATTGTTTGAAAGTAGATGCGAAAGGAGCTGTGTTTACACAGACATGCCTACTCTTTGATCCCAGTATAAAATAAATAAATAAAAAGTATCAACGTTGGCATCAATACTATTGATATTCGGATCGATCTGCCCACCCATAATAGGTGCCACTGTTGCAACAAGTCAGTTCATGAATTTTCTTCCCTCCTAGATAGTCCGTGGTCAACTGTAAGTGGTATTATTGAAAACTGGAAGTTTTTAGAAAGCACAGACACTCATCTGGCATTAACCTTAGCACAAAAACTGTACTAGGAGCTCCGCATTTTCATGGCCAAGCACCAGCATGCAGGCCTCACTTCAGTCCAGTGATAAATGTCAGATGTAAATCACACCACCACTGGACTCTGTAGCTGTAGAAACGTGTTCTGTGGAGTGTCAAATCATATATTTTTTTTCCAGACAGTCTGTTAAGCCTGAGTTTGGCAAATGCCAGGAGAATGTTACTTGCCTGACTGCATTGTCCCAACTGTGAAGTTTGGTGGAGAAAGGATAATGCTATGGGGTTGTTTTCCTGGGATTGGCTTAGGCCCCTTTGTTGCAGTAAAAAGGGAAATCTTAATGCTCCAATATACCAAAACATTTTGGCCATCCTTCCAACTTTGTGTGAACAGTTTAGGGAAGGCCCTTTTCTGTTTCAACATGACTGTGTCCTAGTGCATAAAGCAAGGTCCATAAAGGCATTAGCATTAGCCATTAGCAATTAGCGAGTCTATATCTCACATCAATCTACCATTCTCAGTGACACTGGGGTATGTGACTACTGAAATGATGGAAGGAAAAAGAAAGAGGGATGAAAACGGGTGTGGCAGATAAACGAGTGCGGGTATTCACATCTGTATAAAAGTGTGTCATTAACAGGACAGACGTTTCAACAGCATCGATATCTCACATCAATATACCTTTCAAACACATGAATAACCTCTAGGTACTTGCCTATTAAAATGAATGGGATAATAAAAAATGAGGGATGAAAATGGGCGTGGCAGATAAACGAGTGTGGGTATCCAAAAGATGTGTAAATGCCTGTGTGTCCTTAACAGGATGGACGTTTATAGTTGGAACAGAGTCCATATCTCACACTGATGTACCTTTTGAATACACATTTTGTGATTCCCATTTGAAATGAATGGGAAAAAACGAGGGATAAAAACGGGCGTGGCCAGTGAACGAGTGCGGCTATCCAGAAGCTGTATACAAGCGATGGGGTCATCAATGGGATCTGATTTTGACAGTTGGAACGATGTCAATATCTCGAAAATTGTGGAAGTTAAAAATCCGGACAAGCAAATCCCGTTATAATAAAAACCATAATAATAATATTACTGTCGGATAACAGTAAAAAGGATCAGTATCAGTGTTGACAGTATCAGCCCTCAGTTTACTTCAGATGTTTGTAATAACAGATTGCATGGCTAGGTGCTTGACTTTATACACCTGTGGCAGTGGACCTTAAACAAAAACACCTGAACTCAGTGATTAAGACGGTTGTCCGTACACTTTTGTTTATATACTGTACGTATAAGCTAACTATGCTAACTGTGGGAGACTTCGTTTCCCAGGAAGCATTGCGCGAGTGACGGCCACGTGCAGCAGTGTGGACAGTGTGTCCCTGTATGGCAGAGATACGAGCATGGCGCGGCGCTTGCTTTCGGGGACGCGTTAGAAACCACCAGTCAAGACGAGTTCAATGTAAGATTCACACACACACACACACACACACACACACACACACACACACACACACACGTTCTATATGATTGTGTTGCTTTATTCGAAATGTAACGTTTATCCAACATCATGTCTGGTCAGTTTGCTAGCTGATTAGCTTAGCTATTTTTAACTGCACAGTAATGTAGGGCTGTGTACGTGTGTGTGTGTTGTCCCCTAACTGTCCTGACTGTCCTCTGTCATGCATGTCATGATCCAAATATAATAATCTCTACAAATACTCTTATTTCAGTCTGTTGACTTGTTGATCGATTGAGATCAAACTCGGAAGTTATAATGCAATACAGGTTTAATTATATTATTGTTATTATCTAGTTATAAATGTCCATCGGGAGATTAAATGTGTATGGTACCAACGGGGAGACGAGACAGTAGTCCATGTTTGTTAAGACATGATGAGTCTCAGTGTGTGTGTACTGAAACTCTACAGCGTGTTTATTCAGGACATGCTGTTTACTGTGAGTGAAGCCACGCCCCCTGGTCTGAAGGTGAAGGCTACAGACAGCAAGGACTTTTTGCAACAGCTCATCCACATGTAAACATTCAGGTAGTAACAGGAGACGACTGGGGGATATACATGGAAGTGTTCTGAGTGTCCAAAATAATATACATGAACGTCATTCAGCTAACAAACATGATTCGGCTGCTTTCAAATAAGTGAAAGTGAACTGTGCAGTGGAACCGATGTCTGCATTTAACACGAAACACACACAAACACTAGAGGGCAGTAAGCACACATGCCCAGAGCGGTGGGCAGCCCCTATCCATAGCAACCGGGAGGTGCACATACGAACCTCTGCATACACTCACAGAATGATCTTATTTTGCACACTCGTTACACACATTTAACGTTTTCTAAATATTTTGTAACTATTTTCGTAGATGTCTATTTCTATTTTTGTAACTATATTTTACATTATTTTATTTTATTCCACAATTACCTATATGGACAGATGGTCAAAAGCATTTCACAGCAGGTTGTATCATGTATGACTGTGTATGTGACAAATAACATTTTGAAACAGTTGCCTTGGTGCCTTGTTCAAGGGCACTTGAGTCGAGCCTACAGCTACCCCATAAACAACAGTTAATCAACAATGTGCTAAAGGAAAGGATAAATAAGTAAATAAATATTTAGCTCTTATATATATGTCCTAGAGCTAAATATTTATTTAATTTATTTACTTATTTTACTAACGAGCTAATGTAAACCTGTTTACTTGCCGATCAAAGCATTATCACACTCTTCTTGCTTGTTGTTCATCTCTTACGGATCACCATTTCTGAGAAACAAAAACTGATTGTAGCACAAAATAAACCAGTTTCTAATAAATAATAATAAAGCTGACTTGATACATGGCTTACCTCCATTTTTCAGAGCTGCTTTTCACACCATCCTGATCACCAGCAGCCAATTCAGAATTGAATTGTCCACTTTTCTTTTTTCAGCCTTTGTGGAGAAAATAGGGTCAGTGCGGCGTACAGACATGTCTGATTTTTTTAGTGTCTGCAGTCTACCTTTTTAAATCATAGCCTGGTACAGTCTTGTTTCCACTCTGTAATCCCATTTCTTAATCATTGCAATACGTTTTACAACTTAAATGGTTCTGTATATCATAAACAGCTCCCCTTTGTTTGTCATAGCAATTGTTTGTGGTTCTTGAGCATATTTAATGCTGGTTATTTGTTGTTAAAAAGATATTGGCAGCTTTTGACTATTTAACTACATTTTGACTACACCACACATTGGTTTGCTTTTTCCACCTGCTGCCTTTTCTCAAAACTTCCCCAATTTAGCCTGAAAACTCAGGCCTTGGCAACCCTGACTACATGCATGCACAATCACAGGAAACCAATGATTGGAATTTAACATACTGAACTAAACAGAAGTAGGTTGTTTGGAGTGGTAGTGCCTACTGTCACTATGCTATGTGGTGTACGTGGTGTAAGTGTGTGCATGACATGATGAGAGCGTGTGTGACAGAACAGGAAGGAAAAAAAAAAAAAACAATGCCGAGCAAAATGGGGGAAGTCCCAAACAGCTTTCAGTTGGTGTGGCTTAATGTCATTACTATGGACTTGCATATTTTGCCCTTCTTGCTGGTGCTGCCACTGATTTTAAAATTTGCAGGAAGTTTGTGGATGATCTACATCTGATCCCTGTGTGCCATGAAGCTACGTTAACATCTTCAACACATCTGTATAACCTGAATGCACAGGTCCTTAGCAGCAAATTGGAGTGCAGTACTATAAAGGTGGCATTATTAGGAAACATCCTCCTGTTCAGATAACAGATGTCTTTATAATACCTCATTGGTGCTTGGAATCTGCTAGATATTGTCACACAGCAGTAATAGTTAATGAAATGAACACCTAAATGCATTTCTTGATGTCTGAGAAGCCCAGGAGACAGCAACATATATTTGTCTCACACCTCCCCAGCATGGCATGGAAACCCGACACAAGCTGTGTCAAGACCAGAGTGTGTTTGGAAACATGTCTGCCCAAACATCATCCGCTTATCAACACGTACTGAAAAGGGTCTTATTGACCATGCTTCAATTGTAAGCCCCAGACATAATGTGGACAAAGCAGAAGTGTATTTATTTGCGATCCTGAAGTTATATAAGTCACTCTTGTGTAAGTATGTTAAAGTTGTGTCAGGTTAAAGTCAGGTTTAGTATAAAAAACAAACTACACTGAGTTGCACAGAGATCTGGGAGCACCTTGACCTCATTTAGACTGTTTACACACGTAGTTCTTAAATTATTAAACAGGACACACATAAGGTGAGGGAATAGGAATATTTTTATTGATACTTTTTTTTCCCTCACCTCTATAGGCTGTGAGAACTTGGGAATTTGAAGTACAGATGATGCAGCGTGTGCTGTGTCCTGCAGCCGTCCCGCTGCGCTCTGTGTGCCTGGACCGCAACACGAGGGACCTGAGTCTCAGTGCACAGATCCTTCACATACAGCGCTTTACTGTACGCTGCTTCAGTTCCTCCAGCATCACCAGGAACAAGGAGTCCCACAAGACACATGCTGAGGTTCAGCCAGCTGTTTCACCGCAGAGCAACACGGACCTTGATCCACTGCAGGACAAATCAATTGGCCTCTATCAGAGGTTTAAGAAGACTTTTAAACAGTATGGCAAAGTGATGGTACCGGTGCATCTTGTCACTTCTACTGTGTGGTTTGGGTCATTTTATTACGCTGCTATGAAGTAAGTACAGGTCTTTATGTTTTTTCCTACTTTTTGGCTATCTAGCTAATGAACTAACCTGATGCAGGAATGTTTAGTGATGTTTGTCCATATTCTCATTTAAGATCTTTGTCTTATGTACCACAATGCTGTTCTATTCTGTTCTTTTCTTTATTTTATATTATTTTATTACCGAACCCATTCTAATATGTGCATATTTATATATTTATTCATGTGTCAGCACCAAGGGAGAAAAAAACAGGCCGTTGAAGGAACAGCTGTTTATAACTAGGTTACGAAAGCGAATACAGGAACCAACTGGTTTTGTGGAAGTTTCCCAATGTTGGATGGATGCATAAATTCTAAATTGGCTGAAAATTATGGTTTGATGTTTTAAATAAATTGTTAGTGTTGGACATCGGTGCACTTCGGTGTATGCTGTTGTACTTTAGGGTGGTAGCAGTAACTAAGTGATAACACTTTTCAAAATGCTGTTCTAACTCCATTCCCTACAAACCTAGAGGTGACCATGGAGACTAGCCTGAGACCACTTACAGGCTCATTTTAAGCCCAAATTATAGAACACAATGTAACCACCCATGACCACCTTTCCAAAAAACAGCTGCTAGGACCTTTTTAGTAAAGCTTCAGAAGAGGTCACAGCACTAAAAGTACACTTTGCTAGGGTTACCAGTGATCATCTGCTAGTCGACTGGTATCTTGGCAATGGTGTCTTGATCCGTCGGGATCTAAGTGCAGCTTATGACACGGTCAGTACGGGAGGCTGGTGAGAAATATTCTAGGTAATGCTGTTTGTGCCACACATTTTAAACCATCCTAATACAATACAAAACAAAATGCAGTTTATACCCCAAATACACGAAAGCTTCAATGTGCTCAGATAAATAAAACAGTATAAAACATTATACTGCATACTGGTTCAGAAACATACAGATATAGGAGCAAAAACACTAATAAGACAATATTTGAAATTTCTAGAGTGCCGGATGATTGCTGGATCATACTGTATCTATATACAGAGAAAACCGGGGACCCTGTGTGTGTCCATGTATGAGCACATACAGCTAGCCAATACAGTTAGCCTTTTGTGTTTCTTTTTATTTTTTATTATTTATTTTGTTGATGTATCTGGACTGAGCTCTTTGGCCTGTAGTTTCTTCACCAAAATTTTCCTCTGTCAGATTTTGGAAAACATACCTTATTAAATTTGCATTGCCATAGACAAAGTGCCCGGCAGGCATCAGATTGTTGTTGCTATGTGTGTATATTGTCTCAGCACGGTTTTCCATTGACTGCACTGATACTGGGCGATCTTTCTATGGATGGTTCACTATTACTGGGATAAAATATGCACATAACAACATAAATTAAAATGAAGCTATTTTTTCAGATACATTTGATATATTATGTTATTTTACATTTGCAACATACTCATACTTGAAATAAATAGTTAAAAGTAAAAGAATATATAATATCATTTTTACCAGGCAGGGCGGTGCCCTAGCACCCTCTACTGGCCAGCCATGGCCGACTCTGGGAAAATACTGGAGCAAATCTGGAACAGTGATGAATTTGTGCTGTGTCTGTTAAGCAGGAGTGTGAGAAAAGTTCGCCTTATTCCCATTCCTCATTTGCTCTGCATGCTAAAAGGACATCAAAATATTGATGCAGCATAACTTTCTGAAACTCAGCTGTTATTCTAATTAAGAAAAGCTCAGCCAATAGTAAAGCATTTAAAAATAGACATGAATCAACAAAACCTGAATGTCATCACCAACCAGCTCTCAGTTACATATTAACTTATTAACATATTAACACAAAATTTTATAGTGTTTAAAAAAATGCCACATTACACCATCCCATCATTGGTTATTCTCCCGTTACTGCTCATCCTGTCTTGTTTTAACTTATATTTAACGGCCAGTGTGAAATGTATCACCATATTCAATACTGCTATTGTATTAGTTCACTTTTTAAAGTTTTTTTTTCATGTTTGTCTATTAGCATATCAACTTCTGAAAATATGAGTCATCTTAATTTCCATCTTAATAGAAATCTTAATTTCCCAATTGTAATCATTGTTATGATTGAATATCATAAGGCTGGGTTCAGACTACATGAGTTCAGCCAGATTTTGACACACCTTTGTTGTCGTGAACAGACAATCAGCATCTGAATGTGAATCTGAATTATAAAATGCATAATCTAAGGCAGT
The DNA here is from genome assembly GCA_028565595.1 of Duopalatinus emarginatus. Classification (NCBI taxonomy): domain Eukaryota; kingdom Metazoa; phylum Chordata; class Actinopteri; order Siluriformes; family Pimelodidae; genus Duopalatinus; species Duopalatinus emarginatus. The sequence continues at coordinate 21,943,920 of JAOVVF010000044.1, forward strand.
GGCCACCAACCCTGTTACTGAAGAGATACATCCTGAAAAATGGTACAGTCATGCCGACTAAGCCATTTAATTATTGCCCTTAGACCAGAGGTTAATTACAGTGGGAGTTTAAGATGTCAGGAAGGTAGATACTAAGGAACAGGGTTGGTGACCACTGATGTAAGATCAATGATGTGGTCAAATAAAGTCAAAATACTATGAGAATAAAGTGGCAGTATTTCTAAAAAGTGATACATATCCGTGCACAATTTGTGCAGAACTATTGCACGTTATTTTGAATACTTTTTATTACAATGTACAGTATGCAATGAAATTATTGTACATAACATTACACAAAACATATCACATTATCAAGGCGAATTATTTGTTTTTTTTTAAATGCCCTTTGTTTTAAGAACTAATTCACACCACAAAAGCAATAATAATTTCAGTATTTATTAAAATATATAAACAACTGTACATAGTGTATTCATCTATCATTTGAAATGATCCATGCAAAAAACTGCATACTGTAGGTTGTAATGAACAAAATTGAAAATTGAAATATGTCTTGACCCTCCTCCCTAACAACCTATGACTTTGGGGGGTAGAATGGCAGCAGGAATCGTAGTAGTACTGTTGCTAGTCTCCCGGCAAAAGCATTTTATTGCACCATGATTGCCTAATCTGACATGATGACCGTTGTGGAAGACAAAAAACTTGTGTCGTCTGATCCCAGCCTCAGGAACCTGTGTGTCACTGTACAGACCTGACACATATATAACACATTACTGTATTCCGAGTCCCTCAGGATTTTTTTCTTTTGTAGTTATAACATGCATTGATGATGCTGTTTCATCTTCTTCTCTTTACTAGTAGCATTGCTGTTTCCTTTCATCTTTTCATTATTCACACTCTCAATAATACAAACTTATGTAGTATAAAAGCAACAGTTTTCTTGATTTTTAACTAAACATTTGCTACATGTGCCCTTTGACACAGCATTGTTAAGGGAAATGTCTCTTGGTAATCACATGCTCGGATTTAAGACTAGTTGTAAAGCTGTTTTCTAGGGTAAAGTCTGTCAGCATGTCTGAAGTGAACACGTACAGGACACACTGTTATCAGCATGGAATATAAACTCTGTATAATTGCACTTTAAAGTGACTGGGAGTAAAAATCCTCATTCTAAATTGTATCATTGCAAAAAAATTACTATATCGTTTTTTTTTTCCAGAGGGGTGAACCTGGTGCCGTTCCTGGAGTACATCGGCCTACCAGACACGCTTGTTGGGGTTTTGCGAGACTCTCAGGGTGGATACGCACTAACAGCCTACGCAATGTATAAGGTATAAACTGCACCAATCTAATGCACAAAGCAACTGTCAGAATTCTACGCGTTTCACTTATCAGCTTTATGTCCTGAACAGCTCGCTACACCAGCCAGGTACACAGTGACGCTTGGTGGGACGTCCCTCTCAGTGCAGTACCTCCGTAAACACGGCTACTTGTCCACCCCTCCTCCAGTAACCGAGTACCTGCAGGACAAAATGGAAGAGACCAGAGAGAGGCTGTCCGAGAAGATGGAGGAGACGAAGGAGCGATTTTCTGAGAAAATGGAGGAAACTAAAGAGCTCCTGTCTGAACGCATGGAAGAGACTAAAGGGCGCTTGGCTGAAAAAATGGAGGAGACAAAAGACAAGCTGGCCGAGAAACTGCAGGACACCAAAGACCAGGTGTCTTTACGGAAGAAAACTGACTAAAAGAACGACGAGACTTGCAGAGTTGTAAACTTCTACGACTGTCTTTCAGACAGTATAAATGTGTTATGATGCATCTCAACCTTCTTGTCTTCCCACAAATCCAAATGATTATTACTCAGTAAGACCTAGAAACCTGAACATGTAGGTAATGCGCTGATTTCCATGTCGGCACTGATGCACATACATATGTTTTTATGTGGACAGGGAAAAAGGGGTTATGGGTAAATGTTATCAGCAGACAGCAAAACATTGAGGCAAAAGTCTGCTGATGTAATAACCAACCAAAGAGACCAGAGTCCCTCGTTCTCAATTTCTACTGGCTCACAAGCCCAAGGCTCATTATGCACATTTGGTTTCTTGTCATAAGTTTTGTTTTACCTTTAATATTTAACTTTCACATGGAAACATAGTTTACATTTAGGGTTTATAATCAGACCTTTTAGACTGCATATGTTTATTCCAAAAGGACTTTCTGAGATTTTAGACATTTGCCACTAATATATTAATCATTACCGGGAGTAAACATGTCGCTTTGAGCTTCATGAATTAATTTGTGCAGATTTTAGTTGTTTGTTCTGACCACTGATCTATCTATCTATAGGTGAGTGTATCAGGGAGCACTCTGGGTTTGGGATTAGACCTGAACCATAGTAGAACGAGGACAAAAACAAAGTGGGATAATTTCTCATAGCAACATTTTTAAATCTCTTGTATCCTCCAGTCAACTTCAAAACAGTGAACTGACCAGGAATAATTCAAAAATGGTGAAAACTTAGGAAATTTGAGAAACTTTGGCTAATTTGTGACTTCTCCCTATATTAGGAAACACAGCTGGTGTACAGACAGGCTTGTTTACACTGTATTTCAATCCAGTTCACTTTGTAAAGCCACCTTTTCCTCAGGCTCTTCCATCCATTCATTATTTGTTTGCGTCTTACATGGTCTACATGGTGTCTCAAACATTAAATGCTTCCAGATGAGCAGAGCTGGACAGATGCTCTTTATATGATTCTACTAAGACGGTGTGAAAAGGTTTTAGTAACGTCTACGTTACAGATTATACTGTCGGCATCTCACTGTCTGTGTTGAATGTCATGTAGTACGGTGGCACAGGTGATTATATAAAGCTATAGCAATACTGGTTCTTCAAAACGTGTCGAATATAATAAAAAAAAATAACGTGAATGTATTTCAGCTTGAAAAGCAAATCAAGATATTTACTGATGATCTGTAGTAGAGGTTTGTGTATGAAGTCTAAGGGAATCATTTGAAGCCATACAGATGGATCTGTATATTAAATCAAGATTTTCACTGATTTATGCCTGAGCACACAGATTTGTGTTGTAATTAACCACATTATCTTCTAATAAACGTTTTTCAGCCTTGTCAGTTTTAGTCACCGAGTATGGACAGAACACATTTATTCTAGTTGTCTTTAAAATGTCTGGGCAATAAAAAGGACAGACACAGTAGTACTTTTACGTTTTAATGGTTTGGCTGTAGTTTGACCACAGCAGTACAAGCATAAAATCTTTGACTACAACAGCATTTAGAGCAACGTTTTTTGACTATTTTGAACTTTTTTTTTCTGAAAAAGTATTGCAATAACAGACCTTAGGCCTAGAACCTAGTACATCACAATTGCTTAAATAAAAAGAGGCAAAATACACATATTTAACGTGTATATAAACATACGCATGTACATGTATGTGGGAATACAAGTACACACTTATGCATACACACACAAAATGCTGGGGTACAATTTTTTGTAAATAAAAACTAAAAAGTGATACAAAGTCCATGACGGAAGCAGTCCAGTATTGACCAATAATGCTGAAAAGCTACGGTTAGCTGTGGTGTGCACAAGCATCTGATGCTTCGAGGAAAACAAACCGAGGCGCAATCAGTTTCAGTCGGTGCTCGTGAGGGTACAGCCTTCTGCGATTTTACACAAAATCACACCACAAAACCTCTCAAGGCTACCTGCCATGGAGCACTGGAGAAATGAAATGGCGCTGCTATGTACATTTTCTTCAGTTCCATTTTATGTGGACATGCTCGACAGTTACAGTGGACACTCAGCAGGATTGTAATTAAAAATCCCTAGTTTGTTCCGACATACCACTTACACAGAATGTGTGAAATAAATAAGTAAGAAATAAGAATGGTAGAAGTGTCAGTGTAGTCGCTGTCTGTCTGGAGAGATTATTAAAAGGCTGGAAGCATAGCATTGCATGGAAATTTAAGACTGGCTATTACGTGGTTACAAAGTACCTCAAATAATATAGAATATATGCACTAAAGAAAGTCTGGACAATGAGTGACCGTGTTTAATTGCAATACAGACATACCAACATTCCCGAAAGCAACAGCGAAGTCTGTGTCGTTCAGATTTGACTAGTTTTGTACGTTTGGAAAGCTCCTCCTTTGTGTCTGTGTGCAAGGTTAAGCATGTCCTAAATCACCAGTTCAACCTCGGGAATGTAGGGACTTGTCTGATTTTGTTCTATTACGTTGTAGTCTTGTTGCATTATAAAGGCGAATTGGAAAGAATCTGGAGAAGTTTACATATCTAGACATGAAAAACGTCATGATATGTGGTCACTGCCATCACCTTCTGAACATGATCTGACTAAGAGCTTCCTCCGGCTGCCAAATGACTGCATGGAAATAAATCCATTTTGTAAACATGATTAAAACAACGTTACAGTTTGCCAGCTAGGTCAACGCCTCCATGAGGTTGTGGGTGAGAATGCTTGTGTTAAAGGTGAAACTTACACTGCAGCATAGATTTGTACTGGTATCCCAATTCTACCGTTAAACTGCAAGTTATACAAGTGGTGTTATTTGGGGTAGGATTAAAAAAAAATTATCTTCTATTACAAGCAACTCTCTTGTCCTAGAACAACTGCCATTCATACTGTTAATATTGTTATTATCCATAAGAAAAATAAGTAGTACTTTGTAATCATTCTGTAATTCATATTTAAGTATTGTTTGCAAACCTCCTTGTTTACAAAAAAAAGAAAACAAGCACATTTCAACTGTAGGCATTTACAAACCTGATACCACTGTGTTAAATTTTTATACCATCTATACATTATATTACACTATTAACAATATCTTTTGTGGTTTTCTACCCATTGGGTAGGATATGTGTGCATAACATATTCAAGTTATTTACAGCACCTTACAAAAGAAAAAAAAAAAGAAACAATTAAACAGAGAAAGAAACACAGACGGACAGACCAGAGAAATAAAAAGCACCGTTGGAAGTGAGGCACACCGAAGGTGGGAGCTTAAAGAGTGCAAGTGGGTTCCTACGTCTGCTCAAAACGTGAACATTAGGCACCGAGTTAGCTCACATCGTACGCACATGCAAGAACGCCTCATTCCACGGACAACAAAAACGAGCACTTGTTTGTAGCTAGGACAACAATCAGACAAAGCGAGAGGCAGGGAAAGCCGAGTGAAGATGGTGAAATGATGGTCATTATATGAGAAGAGGGTCGAGCCAACAAGCGTGGGCCAGACTGCAATCGATTGGCGAAAGCAGCAGCAGCAGCGATAGCAGCAGCATTAACAGCACAGATGAAAGAGAAGCTCCAAGAGCTCTTTGGAAGAGTAAATGAGGGGAGAAAACATCTGACCATAACGCATTCGAGCATCTCAGTCAACACCAAACAAAGAGAAACGTTTAGTCGTTCTGCAAGCAGTAGTCCATCTTGACCTATTGGAGATTAAATAAGGTCATGAAGCGTGGAGTATCTGGCAGAAGCCCTTACTAAATGCTGGCATCGCAGTAGAAAAGTTTCGAATTTGGAGGTTCAGGTCTCCAGGTACAGATTAAACCTAGACTGGAAATAAAATAGACCCAACTGTGTTCACTCATTTGATCCTTGGCTAGTTTCAATTTGTGCCCAAAACACCTCCTGGTTAATGAAGTGTGCAGTGGCTCTGTTCGTGTAAATGCTTGACAATAGAAATCCTTCACGTCCTTCCAAACACTGATCAGACCTAGTCCTGGACTAAAACACCCACACACACACACAAAATGGGGATTCAGAGGAAACTAGTGTCTGTACATCCTCAGTATATGATCAGGGAACCAGCCCGGAACATGCATGCTGAATGACTTAGCTTTCTACACAACACAACACACGCACACGCTTGAGGACACTTTTTAATCTAGGTCTAGTCAGTGTCCACTAAAACGTCTCATTGTCTTTCAAGTGTACTTCTAGGCAGTTAAGGCTTGAGGTCAAGAGCCAGATTGAGAAAGCAGGCTTTGTAATCTAGCTGGACAAACTAGCCTACAGGTCACATCGTCTTCATGAAGAAACTTTCACACACAAGCTCACACACACACACACACACACACACACA
>JAOVVF010000044.1:21950147-21977322 GCA_028565595.1 Duopalatinus emarginatus
TAGCCTACAGGTCACATCGTCTTCATGAAGAAACTTTCACACACAAGCTCACACACACACACACACACACACACACACACACACACACACAGGTTTAAGGGGCAGTGACACTGAAAATCTATTGACATTGTTGAACAAAAAGGCAGGTGATAAGCATGCATCAGTGACAGAACCTTCAACGGAAATACAAACGTATTAGACGTTTCAAATGAATTGCGCTCGTCCATGTTCGATGCAAAAGGGGGCTAGGAAAGGTGATTCTCAGTCTTTAGTGCTGACATTAAAGGGATGTCTTCAATACTACAAGGCAAACGTTCCTCTGGGTCCTGGTCAAAAAAAAAAATCAACATGCGTTTGACTGGCTAACTATCCTCCACTTAGTCCAAGTGTCAGCTAACCGACAGCCTGCATGCGTCCAACCTCTCACCACATCAGTGCCGACCACTAATTCCTTCTGACAAGGTTAATAGAGAACGGCAAAGTCTGCTCAGACTGTAAACGTCTACAAGTTTAATGTAGCACCATGGTTTGGATCTGTTCGCCAAATACCCACAATGCTCTGGATTGAAAATAAGAACATGATTGTATATTTAAGAGCAGATCGGAGCCTTATGCAATGAAACCAAAGGCTTGTATTCTTAGGCATCGTAGAGTTTGGATCAGTTTGCGTCTTTTCATGCAGCATGGCCTGGCCTGCCACTGATCATGTACTGCTTTCTCTGTAAGCGGAGGCTATCGAGACTCCTCAGAGTGAATAAACACAGACAGAAGAGGGAGTTGATCTCAATTCACCACTTTCAAGCCTAAAACACAGGACAAACCATTTGCGTAAATACAGAGTAAGAACTGAGCCAGAAGGGACAAGCAGGAAAGGCAACCTAATCAGAGGAAGGCTGGGTTAATGAGATATTACAGTGAACAACCCTTACTTTAGCCCTTAGCTTCACCGGGTCACTAAACTTGATTATCCTACCTGTCCTACGAGACGCAGACAACACAGCAATATGGGCTATGCTTGTATGCTTGTTTGTTTTTGCTCACTCTGGTTACTATGGCACCGTCCATCACTACGTCGTACAGATGGGGATCTGTGGCGAGAAAGGGACCGAAAGTGAAAGAGTGCACGAATGGGCAGCATTAGCCGTTTCAAGTAAGGAAGAGCCAAGAGAAGCTTCCGTCCATGCTGAACAACACCTCATGTCCAGAAAACGCTGATGATAAATAAATGCCGTTTTGGTTTTTGTCACGGGCCAAGTGCAACACGTATAAAGGATTACCACTTTGATTGCAGTTCATAAAGCAATAACTTTAAGAGCATGACCCTGCTCACATTGACACCATTCCCTCATCGTCTTTTGTGTGGTTTAAGCCTGTTAGAGAAAAAAAACTAAATGATTTCAACACTGCTACAGGAGAAAAAGAGTCTTTCAGACTGTTAGATACTTTAAAAAAAGTCTCCACTCAAAAACAAAAGTAATTACTGTATAACCTTATAACATTTCTGCTTGTAAAGTGACGATATTAAGTAAAAGTAACATTCTGTAAGCAACGGTCTGACCTCAGGAGGTGTACGTGTCTGAAAAACTGTAAGGAGGACTAAGAGCGGGACAGGAGGATTTTTAGGCTGGATACAAGTAAGTCTTGTGCAGAAGTAAGGAGAAAACCCTAAATGCTTCTACAGATCACCAACTTTGGAGTTTCCTTAACAAAAGACCATGCATCTCATCTCCCTCTTCTCTTTCCCACAATAAAGATAGTGCAACTTTTGTGTGTTTTGATTTGAATGTATGATTGCGAGTATTTTCTCTCATGCCCCCCCCCCCCCAAACACACAGAAACCTTGGCACTAGGATTTTGATTATTTTTTCCTTTCTACAATTTAAAATTTGAATTGTGCACAGATCATGGTCTTGGAAAACCTATCCTCAACTCTAAGTCCTGCCCTAAACATGTGAATGTGTTGATGTTTTGTAGAGCACATGACCAAAAAAAAAAAAAGGAAGAAAGAAAAAATATTCAAAAAACAAACAAAAAGCTTATGTGCTAATATCATCGTCTCTCATTTAAATGTAATACACAAGTACAAAATAGCGCTACAAAGCTTTGCTATGTCTTTTTATGAGAGAGACAGTCAGTAAAATGTTCTTTTGTAAGCTTTGCTCTGCTTGGTTCCTTCTTGTAATGTGGCTTTGCTTTTGTAGTGAAGACAGACACGTTTTTATGTTGTGCATGGGAGTGTCCAGAGAGTGACCACACCCCTTTGTAGCCAGTAAAAGGAGAGGGTATGGAGAGCTGACTTTACACAAGCTCCCCTCTCTGCATGTCCTTGGCTTTGCTGACGACTATTGTGCTTTCCGTGCTGCCCTGGCGCGTCCTGGCACCGGGCACAGTTGGCACGGAGGAGGACTGGTTATTGCTGTGCTGGTGAAGGTAAAACGCCGCGCCTGGGTAATGGCCCATGACCTCACTGTAGGCAGGTGGAGGGCCCTCCGTGCGTCCGTGGGCACTCCAGTTGGCGGCACTGATGCCCGTGTTGGTGCTAGGTGGGCACGGGCCATGGCTGTCCATCAGGTCACTGTCAAAGACTGTGCGGTTGGGCGGTGCTCGCACTGACTCACGATTCAGTTCGAGCTGCTGCTCAGGGTTGCGCAGCTGCAGCGGGCACGGGCCCTGGTACGGCGGCGGCTCCTCTCCGTCCGAAAGTGCGATGGTGGGTGGCAGGTCGATGTGCTGCTGTAGAAGAGGGTAGGTAGGTTGGAAACGGCTGAAACGATCTCGCTGCAGGAATGAGGGAGTGCTGAATCGCTCACGAGGGTGAGGAGCATACACCACCTGCAAGCAAGAGAGTGATAGAAATAAACAATTCTGTATATTGCATTGTTCCTCCCTACTGACCCTACTGATCTCCTCAACTCCCTCACTCTGGACTTGACTGCTGGGTCTGAATGTTAAAAGCACACCCCCTCATTTCTATAAGGAAATAGGGCATATAAAATACAGAAAGCAAATTAATACAGAAAGAAAACAAAACTATAGAGAATGACCTAACTGCATATAAATAATGAAACAAAAACAGAAAAGAATAAAATATATACACACAATATTACAAATAAAAGTTTATATTAATAAAAAAAAAAATATGGTTATTAAGCCAAAAGATTTATTCTTTTACTTTTTTTTTTTAACTTTTACTGGAGAAGAATTTATTTGACTCATCAAAACATACAACCCAAATGAATGAACAGTGCTTAAAACTAAACTGCAACCTGGGACGTTACACCCAAGACCACCTGTGTAAAATGCCATTTGAGTCCTATGAGAAAAGCTCATGTAAGTTATTAAGTGTCTCACTGTGCAAGTTACAAGGTTTAACAGAATAAGCTTCATACACTTGTAGCATGCTCACTGGCCTCAAGTTTTTGGTGTTAAAATAACCTTCCCGGCTCTAGCCCTCCAGATCTGATTAACAGCTTATTATTAGCCAATAAAATTATTTTTAGCCAGAAAACCTAAACCACAAAAATTAGGTTTCCATCTGATTAACAACATTCACACACTAGGCTGCGACTGACTGACTAATTAATCGATGCGATCAGCAAAATCTAAATCCTACATATCCGATTTGAGAAACTTATTCACAAGGTTTACACAAGATGCCATTTCCAATGCTACTAACTAACAAAGCATCAGCTGGAGACAGAGGACCTGCATTTATGTACAATCAAATTATTCCATTTGTGGGAAATCTCCATGTTGGCCAGCCAATAAGACGAACAGCTTTGTTTTATGGGGCTGCATTTCAGTTCGAGCCAGGGTGGCTAATGAGGGGCAATTTGGAGCGAGAGGCAAAGTGTCTCGTCTCTCAGACAGCTGTCTAGACGCTGCCAGAGGAGAAAGCTGGTGATTAATGACGCAGTGAGAGACGCAGGCATCCAGACAGGGATTCTCAAAGCCACGTACACTTGGGGAAATGTGCCGTGCACCCCCAGAGGGACATAACACATGTGCAATGATTAACAGAAGAGGCCCTGCTTCAGACACTGACCCTCTCCTCCCCCTGACCTCACCAAATAAGGACCCCAAGCTGTACTGCCTCCCACCCCCACCCAAACACACGCGCACACACACACAAACTTAATGGCCTCACCTCTGAAGCTCCTTGTCTGGATCCACTATCTGATGGCCAAAAACATCCCTCCTATCGGCAGAGACAAAAGGTTAAGAGAGGAAAATGCAGCTTTAAATATGAAGCATCACAAAAGAAATTACAGAATTAATTACCTAAATGCCATTTTAACACAACATGGATCCATTTATCGAACATGAAAAGCAATGAAAAGTGTCACATTATCAGGAAACAAGTTAACGACTAAGTCACAGAGTGAAATTTGTTGCAGCGACATGGTTAGGGTATGCCGTGTGGTCGAAACAAAGAACAGTCTCCTCTGAATCCAGACCAAACTCAAACATCTAGTTAAAATAAACCCCAAACTGCTTGTTTACGCCCTAATACTAATTCTCAGCATTAACATGTGTGTGGTAAATCAAAACAGCAGAGTGCACCAGACTGTGTTCTCCCTCCAGACAGTGTCTCTGCACTCGCTCTCCCCCTCAGTTCACCCCCTCCCCTCATGAATAAAAATGAAAGCGACTCAGACGTTTATCTGCCTCTCCCGCACGCTGCAGCAGCCAACGTGCATGTCTGGCTCTTCGCTAGCGTCTAGACAGAGCTGGGCCAAATTTAATCATTAAGGCACGTCTGGGAGCGAGAGTAGAGCGGATATTTATCAGAAACACTGCAAATGGGATCTCTGGCTAACATATAGTGCTTAAAGCCACATTGGGGCTGTGTCGAAACAGAGCGGTACGCCTTAATCCAATCTCACAGCTAGAGGCGACATATTTGTCAGGCTAGCTTGTCAGGTTTTAAGTTTACTTTGCCAATACTTCTAACCCAATACTGCCTCTGGGTTATAATAAGTAGGCTAATATTCAAGCATGTGTTTCATTTAATGATGGTCTACTGCAATGTTTTAGAAGGCAAAACTAAATTTTCCGGACACTATCCAGATCTATATGCACACTATATTGATTAAATGAGGCTGAGTCATTTTTATGGCTGACAGTAATCCACTAATACACATACTTCAACTGGAAGTGAGGAATGGAGCACTGGGATGTCTTACCGGCTGCAGAGAGTGCTCCTGCCTCCTGGCCTGGCCCAGCCTGCTCATCAAGGACCACGTCGAGAGTTTATAGTGGTTCAGAAGACAGATAATCACCACCACCATCACCATCATCACCACTATTATGATTATTATCTGCACAAACTCCAATTCAGCTGCAGGGAAGAGAGAAAAACAAAGGATGGGGGAGTGTTTTTATTATGAGGTTACAGATGCACACACAGCAACAGTCAGGTTTAATCATCATTCTGGTAGAAAAGGAAGGGGGGGGGGGGTGCAGTTCTTGTTCTGACCACAGGATGGAAGCAAAGAACAGCAGGACCATGCGAGACTGACTGGGCGAGAAACACATAGGAACAATTACTGTTCTGTTGTACAGAAGATCTGGAACATAGACAGTCAGAGGACTGCATGATATTCAACTGCTGAAGAAGGCTCAAGTGGTTCAAAATGGACAGGAAGTGATATGGCAACACCGTTAACCTCGCCCTATTCAAAAGGCTACACTCTCACACTCAGACCAGCCAACCACATGGACAACAGGTCTGCAATATGCAAAACAGCCCTCTTATAAATGCACCCTGGCATTACCCAGACAGACAGGAAGAGCGTCTGGTAAAGCAAGACAATGGCGGCCTATCTGTGGCAGCCAGACAGCTCATGGCATTAGAGAGGGCGCTGCGATATCCCAGCATGCCCCCGAATGCAAGCCCAATCTGATTAGGCTAGACACTGTGGCTGATGCAGGCCTCCGGCTCGGCGAGACACGGACCATTTTGGAACTGTTGGGTCTGCAGAGGGCATGTTTTAAAGTGTCAAACAGAGAAGCATTATCTTCCAGAGCAGACTGAGTGTACTGTCTGAACAGCACGGCTGGAACACGCGCCACAAAATTGCCTGCAGTAACAGCATCTGAGCAGACAAACACAGCTTTTCCTCCAAATTTAGGCCATGAGAGCGGATGCACAGGAAAGAGACAGCAACAAAATTAGAGAGAAAGGAAATTATTACGAAAACAAGACAGAAACAGGACAGAGTGGATGTGTGTGCATGTCATATAGTCATTCAAGCTCTTCTGCACACTAAAACTAATAGCACAAGGTGAACTAGACAACAGGAAAAACTTCTGGCTATAAGGCATAGACACACTTACACTGTACCACAATTAAAAGCTACTGAAGAAGTGATGACCATGCTAGACCAGTGAGGGTAACATGGTCATATGTAACTAGAAGGGGAGCTGTTGTACATTTGAAACTAAACCATTAACATGTCCCATTATGAAATAACAGTGACCAACAATCTTCTGACCAATAAAGTAACACATGGTTGCCAAACTGTTATATAGTATTACAGCACCACAACCGTGTGTCATGCTCATGAACTGCTTAGTAAACGGCAAAGATTTCACCCCAGTAGCATATGTTAATATGTAATCTCCTCCATTTAAAGACGATGGCAATAATGCAAGCGATGCACTGTGTAGTAAATAAGGAGTTTCCTAATGATCTAATCATCATGCATGTAAAATGACTCATGCGCATTAAAATATAAACACCTCTGTAGTAAACAACTAGTAGATCCTAGTGTTTTTCTCTATGACTCAGAGACTGGGGTCGGGAAAAAAAAAAAAAACAATACACATGCATGCTTCTAAAGACGTCGATTTACCATATTTCTGTAAAGATGACACAAACGACAAACAGCAATACATACACCACCAGCTCCAACAGCTTTTAGAAACTTTAAAATTAAAATTAAAATTATCGATCATACACCAGATCTAAGCAGGGAAGATTGGGTGAGATTGAGCATCAGTGATCAGACTTGCATGTATTCCTGGCTCACACTGTCAAATCCTCTTATTCTTGCACATGCTGATTTCATGGTGGACCTGCAGCTCTTAGCCAAATTGCCAGCTACATGCAAAACTAAACTTGTACTCAACCGAAAGATGAATATGATTCATTGTGTGCACATGTAGGAGCATTTCTGGTCAAGTTCATCTTTCCACAAGTCTATTTGTCCTTGGTAAAATTGTGAATTGTGTATGTGAGCGGTTTACAAAACTGATTGGAAGGGTCTGGTTAAACAAACAAAAAGCCTGGCTGCTCTGGAGATTTTGAGAGAGAGAGAGAGAGAGAGAGAGAGAGAGAGAGAGAAAGAGAGAAAGAGAGATCAGAGCTGGAAGATGGGGTTTGGCACTTCAGCCTTGTCTTTCATTTGGAGATAGACAGAATGAATAAGGAACAAGATCTTCAGTGAAGTGGCACTGCTGGATACTGGATCTCCTGTCCTGCCCTAGATACCACTGGCAATGCCATCCTCTTGCTTCCTCTTTCTCTCCCTCTCTCTCCCTCTCACGCACACACACACACACACACACACACACACACACACACACACACACACACACACACACACACACACACACACACAGCCATCCAGCTGCCATCATTGCCATGGAGACACAGCCCTCAGCATCCGTACCCACAGAGACACTGAACACTGACATGGCACAGACACGCACATTCACACAGATGCAGACACCGATAGGGAAAAAAAGAGAGAGAGAGCAAGCCAGAAAACAAGGGCTGACTAAAAAACTATGCGCAGACTACAAAAAGCAAGGAGAGATAAAGAGTCAGACAGAGTGGGTGCTGAGAGAACATTAGCCCGCGATGCCAGCGGCAGCCAGTGTTCGGTGCAGCAAATCAATCAGCCCTTTTACTGTCAGCAGGCAGAGCGCAGCTGACTGAGAGCTGCCAGACAGTGGGCCACTCACAGCGAGGGAGTGCCAGACATGTGCCTTGTGTGTGTGTATGTGTGTGTCCGCAAGTGTGAGGAGGACTTATTTTACATATGCAGGGTAACTTCGGAATGTCGAACCATATGCTCGGTCATTGTGTCAAATTTTGGCTAACGTGATTATTGATCACAATACCAACACAATGAATGATACTCATGACGCTCTGGAAAGGGAACAAATATGTTTGCATTGTGTTTGAATGATGCCCTAATTCTACTGTTTGTATGAGAGAAACTAGTAGCAACGCACACACAGAGAGATGAAGAGGGAGAAAATTACCGTCTAGCACCCAGTTTCATCTGGACACCAAAACAACATAACACAGCCATAATATTTCACAGTGTAGTAAGAGCAGCACTTCACATAAACTATTCATTATAATACGTAACACACACACACACTATAAGTGTTTAGTATATAATAAATAATAAATAAGTGCCCCCCCTTTCATCACAGTCTCAATAAACCCTTTGTTTACACGGTTTCAACTGGTTTCATTTTCTTTTCGATATGCATAATACTGGGGGAGCAGGCACTAGGTCACACCACGTAAATGCTTATTCTGTTTGTCAGGACATCTATGGACGCCACATCACTCTGACAAGACAAGAAGAGTGTTTTGACAGGCCCTGAATGCAGATACGAGCGCATTCGAGACAAGCATTCTGTCATCCGGTGATAAACGTGCATTTTTGTGTTTGCAGGCTGGGGGAGGTAGGCTCCTCGTCTACTGTTTTAGAAGGCTGGATCACACAGGTGGTCTTTGTGCTACAAATCAAAGCCCTGTGGCATAGTGGGACGGAGAAAAACACGCTAACAGACTGGCATCCCGCTGGGCATCAGAGGGGCGGGCAGCCGATTCCAGCCCTGCAGTACGGCCATGCCACAAACACTGCCAGTGGGAAGAGGCCATGCCACCCAGCACGCCAAGCAGCAGCCTCCACTCCACACAGGAGCTCTTGCCATCAATTACACTGAGAAAGGAACAGAGACATCATCTTAAAGATGCCCAACTGAGTTTCTGTCCGTCAAGAGAAAAAAGGCACTACCAAGCCATAATGGGCTTCTTACGGCTCCAGGGTGCTTACGTGTGAAATGTCAGTAACTGTACGTAGAAATTCCTCAGTGAGAGGCTGCAGAGGACCCG
Organism: Duopalatinus emarginatus; assembly: GCA_028565595.1. NCBI lineage: Eukaryota > Metazoa > Chordata > Actinopteri > Siluriformes > Pimelodidae > Duopalatinus > Duopalatinus emarginatus. The sequence goes on from JAOVVF010000044.1 coordinate 21,959,290, forward strand.
CATTAAACAGCGGCACAAAAGATCTTTTACGAGAATGTACATATAGTTCCCGGCCGTGGGTTTTCAAATCTCGTCGGGCGCTTAAACGCTTCTCAACTTTAATCCAACCGCTTCTTCATTTCAATATCTATTGGCTGTCCATCTGCACATTTTTCTCCGCTCTCAACTCGACTTGTTAGATAATTAACAAGTGCTTCACGAGTCGGGCTGCTTACATTAGCGCAATAAAACACAAAGAGGTGCCGAGCAAGGCGTCTGCTGAACAGGGACTAAGAATAAGACTATCAAAGATCAACAAACAAGACAGCAAATATTAAATAAATAAATATATAAAAAGTCGCAGCAGAAAAAAATGATACCATTTCTTCTTTTCTTAAACTGATATTAAAACCTTGAGATATTAAATGATACTTAAAGAAATGACATAAAAAAAACACCAGTACAAACAAGACAAATTCAAACAATAGGAGTTCTTAGCAATAACAGTCTGTAGTCTACATGATTATCAAAGTTTGTAGGACCATTTATAGTAATAGTCTGTCCACAAGGTCAGACTTTAATTTTAGAATAACACTGCTAAACAGGTTCACTTTCATGTCAAGCTGTGTTTAAAGCAATTCAATGCTATCTCAGGCTTAGGTCTTTTACATATGATTAGTTCCATTGCTTTCTTACCCTTCAATATCCAAAACAGCAAGACACCACTGCTAAGTAACAATTCTGTCTATTTGTCACACGTTAAATCAGAGGCATTATTAAGTCAGTAGAGGAAAATGATAAAACAAGCTGTCCTTGTACTGCTGTGAGTCATCTGGTAAGGTGCACACAAAATACTTAAGCTGTATGGGCTCAAGTTATCTGGACTGACACATCATCAAGCCACCAGCTTAGATACGAAAGAAGGTCCAGCTACAAAAACAGCACTGACAAAGACACATTTCTAAGACGAGACTCAACACCATTTCTCGTTATCTGTTGCACCAGAGACCAATCTGAAACTAGGAACGGTTATAGCTTGGCTTTTCAAAGGGAGCGTCGGCTCAGGAACAGTGATATGTTTTTCTGTAAAGAAACAAGCTTTCTACCTATCATAGGAATCATCATCAGAAAGCATTTTGCTCATGTTGACTCCTTGAAAACTCTTTGCATGTGCACTGACTCACAGCCATCAGATATATAAGTGCATGTTACAACAATGCTTGCAATCATTTAAAAAACAAAAAAAACCTCCAAATCCCTAAAGAACCAAAAGTTATGGCCTGTCTACTATTCATCCTTGCTTAACTCCTACACTTTCTTCTCCATCTCACTGTCCCTTTGTCCAAGCAAATCGTTTCTTTTCCCCCCAAGGCTGACAGAAACACAAATGAGCATTTGTTTAGTCTAGTGATTTCCATATGATAGTAAGAGGGGCCATAGTCCTTCTTGTTCATATTAGTCACGTGAATGACACGAATCAGATGGCTGGCTCAAATGAGCATTCTTGCACAGAGCTCCAGTGCCAACATGCCACCCATCGCTCTTCTGCTTTATGTGGGTGATCGTGCAGCTTTCTGAAACTATTATGGTTTTTGCCCGCTGCATGAATAAACATGAGCTCCACTAATCAGTAAAGCTGCCCCCAGGTTTCCAAGTTCAGGACTTTGTGAACAGTACGCTCTGCCAAACCACAGCGCCAGAAAAGATCTCACACCTCTGCAGAGGTCTGGGGAAAGAAGAGAGCCAGAGACTGCCCACCCAGTCACTTTCAGCTCTTTGTGACACCATTCGATAGATAAGTACAGGAGAAAGTGATGTCGATCTCTTTCTAGCTATGACACCACTATGACAGATTTTGGTATTGTCTTATATCTTTGCATCTATTGGAAATCTTTTCATCATATTCAATGGCATCTTCTTATCCATGTAGACTGACTTCTATTTTGGGGAAGACTTCATTCTTGGCAAGACAGCTCGGCATGTTGTGTTTGACCAGAACTGAAAGGTGCTTTTATGGCACCCAGAATTACTTGTACAAACTTGCAGGTTGCTGCATCGGCTTGCCGAGTCCGCAGAGTTAAACAGTCAGCACTGAGGTTTCGGGGGGAAATGTCTATAATCTCTTTGTTTTTTGTAATATGTGTTTAGTTAGGAAGTGCAAAACGCATGAACGTTCTCCTGAGGGCAAGCTCAGCACTGAGGAAAGTCTTAAAGATTTGTTTAAATAGAGCAAGAGCGGGAGAAGAGGGAAGGGAGAAAAAAAAACCTCTGCACTTCTCTAAAACATTTGCCCATGACCGCTAGCTGAACTTGCATGCATGACCTCAGTGGGTGGAAACTACACTCCTCTATTTGAGAATGCTGGAACAGGGTTGGAAGAGAGTTCACCAGTTACATTTTCAAAGAGCAAGTACAGATAGAGGAGACAGAAGAGCTGGACAAATGTAATCTTAACAAGGAGGGAAAAAACCCTACCGTCTCTGTCTTTTTACGTCTACCGGGTCTAATCTCTGAAAACCAATGCTTCATTCACCAAAAACAGTGTTTAAAAGAAGTAAAGCGATCGGTGTTCAGCTCCTAGACCTCCGGCAGAGCTACAATGGCTAGATTAGTGATGGAGTACACTGACTGGCATTCTGACTCATCAATAATAGTCACTGGATCCTCAGGCTGTTATCACTAAACACATCAGTCGCACACCACACTGCAGCAGAACCAAGCCATTGCTGCGAAAGTAAACCTACTTACTCATCAGCACCAGTTTTTTTATGTACCTGCATGACTCTTACAATGAATCACTTGATCATTTCTTTCTGTACTGTTAAGTTCTCTCAACTCTTTCGCGATTATTTATTTCTGTTCATCCTTTTCGGAACGCTCGGCTAAAACACACTGAATACACTGTGGAGACTTCTTGTCAAATATTGATTTACTGAAATGTGACTCAGGAAACCTTCCCAGATTAGCACAAATGTGTAACACGGGATACTGTCACTACTGAACTGGTTTAAAATCCTGAGCTGAACATCATCTTGCACCTAAAGTCTGAATGTCTGAAAGTAATTATATAACAAGTAAGAAATAAAACCCTTCGAGATATGCTGTTATTAAAAAAAAATACATATATCTGTGATGGGTTGCATCATACCACCATGTAATGGATTATTTTCCTCTAGCAGCATCTCTAGAAGTGTAGTGTATTATACCTCATATACCACAGGGGTTTGCCAATTATTATTATATATTTTAGTATAGCAAGAACATAACGTTTTTTTAAGCATTTATAGCTATGAATAACGTTACGTCTATTTATAAGAGCAGTAAACAGTCTCACTAACCTCTATTATTTCTCTCACTTGAGTTTAAACAAACAAAAACAAATTGACACGATATAAAAAGGCAACTTGTATGGCTGTGTAACCGCAAGTCACTGGTCTGTAAGGTGGAAAAGTTACTGACTGTTACAAAGCACTGAGACCTGGCATTTCTTTTCCATAACTTTTCAGAACATAATTTCAAATATATGTAACAAAGTATTCTTTGTTACACTATTTAGTCATTTAAATGTACTAATATAATAGATCATCAGATATAGATTTGGACATGGCATGTCCACCTGTACATGTCCCTGTGAGGTGGAACTATAGAAATGAGAGGTTATTAGAAGACGAGTGCATTGAGATGATCTGGGATATGAATTAACTATACATCAGGCACTAGGGTCAGAGAAGCTAGTAACAGGTTAATGATAGGTTTTGTAAAAGGAGAAATAGAAAGAGAGACCATATAGCTAGCAATAAAGCACTAAAGCCCATCTATTACATATCTAAGAGCATTGTTTATTATACTAACACTTCCCCCTGGTCCATATTTGAGGCTGTAGTAATGTACTACAGTGCTAAAGTCTCACAGTAACACACTGCCATATGTCCTGGTCCCAGCGTTAGTGCGGTGAGGACTTGGGGGTTAGAGGCTTGGCGGAGACAGACACTGAAAACGTTAATCACTGTCCAAACACCAGACCAGACTGCGACTCGATCCCTTTTGGCTGTGCGCTCCCTACACAAGTTCACTACACAGGATATAGAAAACACTGGGTTGTGTGTTCTACGTAGCGCACTTCAACTGTCGTGTGAGGTTATTTGTAATCCGAGTTACCTTTAAATTTAACGGTTAAAATTACCTTAAAATGTTAACAGTTAAGTTCGCTTTCAACTACAAACACTTATGTATTAACTACATAAAACTGAAAATAAATAAATAAAGATAAAATAACGAATAAGCCCCACAACTCTACAAACAAGTTGAAAGCAGACAGTTAGTTATGGTAACGGCTGTTTTACACTCACATATGTCCATTCCCTGAACTTGGGCTCCGGTGCAGTTACACACGCAGGCGCCATTGGAGCCGTAGCCGCTTCCGCTAGCCGCTCCGCTCTGGTTCTGCATGGAGCTCGGCACAGAAACAACTTCCACCGGCTCTCCGCGCCACTCGCATCGTCCTCACCACATACTCACTGAGGGGGGGAAAAAATCCCCGTCCTGTCTTAGCAAGTCTGTCGCGTTTGTTACTTCCGTTTTGTCGCACGCCTTGACGAGCCGGTGTGTTGGTGTTGAATGAGGCAGACAGTCTGTAACCCCTTCTCCTGCCCTTACTCATATCACAGCACCGTCTCCGCGCACTACAATCCCGAGGGGTGGTGGGCGGCCGCGTCCTGAAAAACCACCCGCTTCCTGGTGACTCCGCCAAGCTGCACGGGGGAGGGGGAGGAGGAGGAGGAGGAGGGGTGACTGATTGGGGGGTAAGTAGGATGGCTGGGTTGTGTCTCAAACCACACACTACTCACGACTATTACAAACCACGACCAAAGAGCCTCATAGTCCCTCTTTTCAAACACAACCCACCGGTTTAGAGGTCCGGATGAACCCACGGTCCCGGTATTTAGCAGTGAACACAGTGTAACATGCGGTTCAGGACGTAGCCATTGTGTTTAGAGCAACGCTTCGCCCCAGACACAACCAGACAAGGAGGTCTGTGGGAGAAACATGGTGCGTGACCTTGGTGTGACCCCGACGTCTGAGTGTGGGTGAAGCACACATGCTGTCTGTCTGAGCCCTTTAAACTGCACTCAGCTTTAAGTGCACGAGTCCACAGCTCACACTTAGGACATGTAAAAACACTACACACCAAGTGGACTTCACTTGAGTCAGGGTGAATCATTCAAATATTACTGACAACAATTTATTATGTTCAGCCAAGCTTTCTAAAAATGCAGTTTTAATGACTAAAAACAATGTTTTGTTGAAACAAGATACAGATTTGAAACAGACGGGTAGCAAAACGAATCAAATTCACACTAATATGGACTAATTCTCATTATTACTATTATAAACTACAAGTTCAATAATCTGTTCAATCCAAATGAAGACTCATACAAATAATAATTCACCTTCAAATCTCCGTCTCTTAATGAATCCCCTACTCCAGGCAATTACAGCAACAAAGACATGAATGAGATAAATGCCCCTCTTACCCAGAATTCCTTCCTCATTAATATGATACTTCAGGACAACATTAGCTCAAAGGCACTCTAGTTTAGGAATGGCATGTAGCCGAGTCATACATGTGCTTGTTAGTAAGCCTTCAGCTGTCTACAATGTCCAATCCCAGATGTCAAGATTGAAATTTAAACGATTAGATCCTTCTCCTCACCCCCCCTTTACCCACTCATCCCACAGGGAGACAAGCTGACATTTATCTGTCTGACGTCTTGTCTGGAAGTCATGTCCCCTGCCAACACACACACACACACACACACACACACACACACACACACACACACACACACACACACACACACACACACACACACACCAGACATGGGGGAGGTGGAGAGGTAGGGGTCATGACTCAGGGTTTGAATGGGTGTCTGAAGCAACATCCCAAGGGAAGCTAGTATTGGACAAACTGTGCATGTTAATGTTGTTGTGGCTGGTTTTCACAATCCCTCCACAATGCATTTTAATATATTCAAATAGGCAAAACCTCTAGATAGCAGGCTGTCTGCTCTGTATTGATTACATTAAAACAGTTTTAAAAACGTCATTTAAGGAAAGACACTAAATATCATTATTAATGGCCCTTATTTATATATTTTATCCTCACTCTATTTACATGACAAGCCCATTGAAGAGCGTAAACCATCCACACACTTTGGATCAGGTTTCTTTTTTAGCACCACAATGATTTCTTATTCTTCCTATTAAGTAACCTCTAAACAGCCCTTCTGTTCAGTTTATGTTGTTTAAGGCACAGCGCCACCTGGTGCCCAACATAAGAATTCACTGAGTCTGGGACAATAAATGTCCTCATGTTATCCTACTGCTAACATCAAGGCTTTTCACTACTGAACACTGTGCAAGCCGTTTCCAGGCCTCAGATGCTGACATGAATATCAGCATGACTGGAACATAAACATGAGACAACACATGATGTATTATCAATGGCTAAATATCCTGACTTCGAATAGAGTTTGAGACTTACACATTGCTCCGATCCTCCATTCATGTGACAATACGTTGAGATTCACAACTTTGTGAATTTTTGTGAAATTTGTGATTCACAGTCACAAATACCCGAACCACCACAATGATCACGTCAATGCCAATAATAGATTTATAGCAAGGGCGCCTTAGACATCACCTTTTACCCCACCTACAGCAGCCATCACAAACTGGCAAACCATACAGGTAGATTGGCATATACAGGAAAGTAAATTAACCAAGTACAATGGATTAGTATAGCACAGCTGATATATGCGTATGGTGGTCTGTTGTGGTTTGTCCAATCACAGGTATTTATGTAAATTATTCAGCTAAAGGCAGCTCAGTAGAGCAGGGATCAGCTACAGGGTTTGAGACGTTGGGTCAGAAAAAGGAGACTTTTTTTAGATTTCTTTTATCGACCCTCTTTGTTCTGTTTAGTTGAAATAATGGCATGTCTTTAGGACACAAATGGATGTAGAAGTATGTATTTATTTTCCCAATAATTTAAAACCCTTTCAGAGTACATGGGGCTGGTCAAATGTAGTAACGTAGTGAAGTAGTATGAAACACAAACTGGTCGCCGTGAGTGGTCATATTTATAAGGCTGAACTAATCAGTAATAGCTGTATCTTTAAACTATAATCTTTCCTGATGTCCACATGTACCTTGTAATAATCACAGGCTGCTGTTGGTACAATAGCAGACTGAATACATGGAAAAAAGATCATGTTGGTCAACAGAGAAGCCCAATGTAACTAAAAGTGTCCTAAGCAAAATACAGCTCCTGTGGCCTCTAGCAAACGCAGAATCCATTCTGTTTCTGTCCAGTGATCTGATCTTTATTCTAGACAATAATGTCAGGAATATGCTAATCTGAATTAATGAAATGTACACATGCAAACTAAGCAGAAATAGTGAATAATAACCTTTTGTAGGTGTTAGTATAAAATGGCCTGAGGGAGCAGGCTTGGAGACACAGGCACAGGGCCATCACACTGATAATCTGCAGGTTTAATGTGGGAGAGGGCCGACTTCGAGCACTCTCCATTACCTGACTCATCTCCCACCCAAGCGTACACGCTGTGGCAAATTATCTTCACACTCATCCCAGGAGACCGGGTGTGCGCGTGTCTGAAAATTGCCATCTGTAAGGAAGGAATGTGACGTCTGCGGATGTGTGCTGCAGTGTGTGTTTGTGTGTGTGCGAAAAAGAGACAGAGAGAGAGAGACAGAGAGAAAGAGAGAGAGGGAGAGAGAAAGATGGAGAGGGTGAGTGTCTGTGTGTGTAGATAATCACCAGGTATTGAGTTTTTTTGCCTCCCCCCCACCCCAGTTCTCTCCCGCAGCCTGCTGAGCATCGTCATGGGCCGTCTGCCCAGTAGGGTGAGGTAATGTCTAGGTTTAATGCCAGCCTCCCACACCGGCACACACACACATAGTGGGCACACACACACAGGCTCAACAGGAAGAACAGCAGGCACAGCAGCTCCCAAAATGGCCACTGCTGTGACTCCTAATGATTACGATAACATTATTACCCCTCTGCTAACGAGGCACATGACAGAACCTTTACTACCCATCCACACACTTCTAAACAATGCTGAAATGCTGAAAACGCCACACCTAAATCTTCAAAGAACAATCAAGCTAAGTGCTAATAACAGAGTTAAAAAAAATACCCAAACATGCCATGTGGTGCAAAAAAAAAATGCCAGACAGTATCTTCATTTGCCTGGATTAGTTGTACAGGCATCACCAACTCTGCTAAACCCTGGAGAAGATGCTCCGAAAACAGGTATCATTAGATAAAACTGTACAGGCATGACCCGAGAGAGAGAGAGAGCGAGAGAGCGCAGCCATGATGAAGCTCCTGGAGCAGCGGTAGTCAGATCTCGGTGGCCCGTAGCCAGCTCGCCTGCTGTCTGCCACGCTCTTTTTTTAATAAACCTGTCAGCAGCTACATGCCGACAGCATTGGACACACACAGACCGCAGCGACTCAAGGGGCACCGAAATGAACATATCACAAATGATGTCTACACAAGGGACATTACAGTGATGGAACACCAGAACAGCAATGTGGAGGCAGGAATGTGTCTAGAAACCAATGTGAATCAGGCTAGCTATGGCAGTCGATGTTAGAGTAAGTCCCTCTGTGAGAGATGCCACTTTTCAGGGAAAATAATTAAAACTGATTTGATTTTGAGATAATACATATTTTTATATACAGTATATCTTTATATATTTGTGTAAACTCTGGTGGCTCTGTTATGAGGCTGTGGGCCATATTTTGGGTAAATTGTACACTATGGCCTTCAATCTCAGCCTCCAGTATCTCCAATTATTAGAATATTTCATACGTTCAAACAGAAAAGTAGGGACAATACAGAAATGTCCAACTTCCATGTTCATTTATGCACTTAATTCTTTATATGTATTATTGAATCAGTACAGGATGGCATGAAGGCAATCAGATTGTGGCACTGCTGAGATATTATGGAAGCCCAGGTTGCTTCGATAGTGGCATTCATCTCATCTGTATTGCTGGATCAGGTGTTCCTCATCTTCCTCTTGGCAATACCCCAACAGATTCTCTGGAATTAAGGTAAGGACACTTGATGCACTGACACCAGCTTCTGTCCACTTCCAGTTTCTGAAGCTCTCCTATTAATATGCTTTGATATAGCACGCTGTGAACAGTCAGCCTTTTCAGCAATGACCTTCTGTATGTCAGTCTTTCCCATGATTGTGGTTGTGTGTGCTGAACTAGAGACAGAGTATTTATACTGTTCAAACCGTAAATAACTCAGACTCCAAATGAAATATTCTAATAATCTAAAGTACTGAATTTCTGGTTTTTATGAGCTATAAGCCATAATCATCAACTTAAAACCAAAAAGCCTTGAAATTGGAATATGTGAAACCTTTTCACAACGTACTAATTATTTAATATACACTAATATATGGCAAATTTTAGACAGACCTCTATCTTTAACCATCCTCCAAACAGTGTTTAAAGAAATATATTTAAAAAGTGCAGTGCTCATCGCTCCAGGTGCACAGACATGTCGAATCTATAAAGTGACTCATGGTTTCTTAACAAGGTCCCAAGTCACTTCTCAAGTCATCCGTCTGAATCTCACAGCAGATCAATGGCCAAAAAAATGAGGTCAAACAAATTAACACAACCAGTTGATCTGAGTAGGGTTTTTTTTGCTGTTATAATCTAATATACCTCCTATTATAATAAATACATGGATTTCATTCAATAATGAATCCAGGCTATAGCTGAAAGCCTTCCAGACACACTGTAATATGTAGGTCATATTTAGTCATGTAACAACTGGTTTGGTATATTCTAGCTTCTGTACCTTTAAGAGTTAGCTTTATTTATTAGTGTGTTTCCAACATAGTCACCTTGTTCTCTTGTTCCTTGGACAGTTAAGAGGTCTAGCTTTTTATAGTGGATCAGCCTGCAACCTTCTGCTAAAGAGAAAATCTCTTGTAGTTTCTAAATAAAACCTTTCAGAGTTCCTACAGAGAGACAAACCAAAAGAACCCTTAAGTGTACAAGAGTGAGCAAAAAAAGCAGAATTCACTGAGTACTGAAAATTCCCCATGGCACCAGATCAGTCTAAAAGCCATCTAAAATACATAATGAGGCGTGAATGAATTTTAAATACTAAATAAATATAAACACATACAAATATAAATTCCTTCAAAGACCGAGACAGGATCTTTTCCACTAGGACCATCGTTAGAGCAGGAAAACTTGTTCTGTCTCCGTCTGTGTCTCTCTGTGTATCCATGACCTACTTTTCCATACCCAAAACACAAAAACACAACCGACAGTAAGCAGAGAGAGCGAGAGAGCACCATTTTAGAAAATCTGCTGACACATTCAGTCTAACACTATAGTATAATGACAAAAACATGACAAAAAAAGGTACAGTCCTTCACTGTATCAAGACAACCATCTTCCTTAATTTAAAACGTTTTGCTATAACAGAAAAATTCATTCGTTTAAGAATTTAGGAAAAGAAGCCAGAACCTAGTTTAGTTGGTTGATTGTTCTAGGGTTCAGGCTTACCGAAATTCCCATCAGCCCCCTGCACAACCTGTACAAGTCTCCTATAGAGTCTTATTGTTTTTGTCGGACATTCATAATATCTGACAACTACATGACTGCAGGTCATCTGTATTTCATGGGATGGGACAAGCGGAGTGGATTTTCTTTACCAGACACACAAACCTGCTATACTAAAGTCATAAATGCTTAGCAAAACAGGGGACTGAACTGTACCATGTTGGGGTAGTACCCTTGTGTGTATACCTTTTGCACCTTTAGCATGTACTGCTAAAGGCACTGGGAACCTTTACACTACACTACACTACAGCCCTGCCATGCAGAAACACCCAAAACAGCTGCTGTTGTCATGCCTCCATCAGGAACAGGAGAGTTACAGGACTCCATTTTTCTTTATACATTTTTGAATACTTTCTTCATTTGTGCATGAAGATTTAAGAAACTTCAGACAGTTCACGTGTTCACAGAGGAGCAGGAAGCGTGTGTCCGGGTGGGAGGGTTTGCGCAGTGAGTAGATGAAACTGTTAACCATGGTAACAAGAGCAGCTCCAAAAATGGTTTGGAGAGGGAGAGAGAGAAAGACGGAGAGAGTGAGAGAGAGAGAGCGAGAGTAATAAATATTAAGTGATATTTATTGTAACAAAGCTACTAATATTACAACTTTCCTAAAATGTTCACTATTAAACATTTATGGATTCATTGTTGGGCAGATTTACTCATGTGAACCAGAGGAGACTTGGTGTTAAGTTGAAGGAGATGCCTATATAGCCTGAAGCACAGAATGGGCCTTTGCCAGCATACTAATACCAACAGCTGGGTCCTTTTAGCCTGGCCACATCATCTGCATCTCAGCACCTAATTGGCCAGCTTGATAGGAAAGCTGGGTCTTTTCTCTACTTCTTACCACAGGGTAGTCTATTCACTACTGTATCTCTTATTCCAGCCTCTCTCTCTCTCTCTCTCTTTCTCTCTCACTCACACACACAAACGCACCTACAGACACACTGGCACAATACGCAGACAAACGGCTGGACTTCAAATAGACTGCCTTCATGTTCCTTTCCTCTCTGTGTGGCCTTCTCTGTCCTTTTAGTCGTTTTCCTTTTTTTTCTACTGGATTTCATTCTGGCCTTTGAGCCAAACCTGATTCTACTCCTGGAAAAAAAAGCAATGCTTAAGACTAGTCCATTTATTGCTGCGCTTTCTTCTTTTTGTCCTCACCGTCGCTCTCCTACTCTTTGAGAGGAGAGAGGAGAGCTGTCAGTTTCCCACCTTTAATGGTCCCAGTTGCATCATTAGCCCCAGTACCCACTTTACTGTGGAAAGAAACAAGAAGGGAGGGATGACGATGAGGGAGGAAGGGAGGGAGAGAGGGAAGGGGGGGGGGTTGTCCCTCGTACTGGGTGGCACGCAGGACAAAATGACAAAGAGAACACTGAAGAAAAGAGTCCAGTAGACCTCTGAGATAAACAATCCCAGACCCCCCCATGCGTTTCCCTTGTCAGGTGACACTGTCCGATATCCATCTGTAATGATGCCGACAGCAGCAACGTCTCGAACAGGCATGACTAATGCGACGACGTGTGGGGTACTGCAATCAAAGAATCGTACGCAACCAGCGGATGCAGGAAAATGAGACTCGATTCACAAAGACAGCATTTTTAGCCACTTGCCCTTACGGCTAGGGATCTTTAGTACTTCGGGTGTAATATAAAAGATGTCTAAAAAGTATCTTTACAACTTTTGTATAATATACAAAGTCAATCAGGAGGTGTAGAAATACTAGGATCTTCCTCCTGACAGAGAAATACATTATGTTTATAAAGTTTTTACGCGTTTGCTTGGTTAAATTATGGTTAAAGGGGCATTCAGCTGAGTTTCAAACACATCTGGAATGCTATGCGACTTGGTGGTACACCAATCTAATACAGTACCTGGTAGGTTCCGCACAGGACATGAACTCCACAAGCTTGAGGAAATATTCTGTAGGCAAAATGCTGTATTCCGAGGTGTAGGATTTCTGTGTTTCACAGCATGTTGTATGGCATACCAGATGTGTTTGATAACACACACAGCAGCCATAACATTAACACTACACACAATAACACTTTAACTACCATAACTTAACTACACTGGCTAACTTTAACTACCTACCTACTACTAGTATGGACTTCACAAGACCCACAAGGTGTTCTGTAGTATGTGGAACCAAGAGGTTAGCAACAGATCTTTTTGTGTATTTTCTGTAGGATTGGTCCAGATTGGCTGAACCTTGGGCACCCATAAACCTGTCACTAGTTCACCAGTTGTCCTTTCTTGGACTACTTTAGGTATGTACTAAGCACTGCATACTGGCAACATCCAGAAGACCCTCTTACTCAGACATCTGTACATCATATATATTAGATGTTATATACACACACACACACACACACACACACACACACACACACACACAAATGCTTGTTATTTTGTTACTTTAGTGTGATATCTAATTGGCTGAAGATTCAAAATATGACTGAAGTCTCAAACGTGGTAATCCTTCAGAGCTAAAGCGACATTTAACAACTATGCACTGTACTAGAAAAACAGTCTCAAAAAAACCCAAAAATTAGAGAATGGAAAATTTTTATATTACAGACTAAAGCAAGCAAGGTTCCAGCACAATCACACCCAATTAAACCAAGCCAACAGCGAAGTGCCTAGTGAAGGTCATCTGAACACAAATCTATTAGACTACTCAATATTCAGGTGGTTAGTTGATATGGAAATGAGTAATGTTCAAGCCTGAAAAGCCTTCAATAAGCCACCACAACTTCCAAGTCATCGGCCAACTGCGAAAAGCTGAATTACTTTTATTTTCTTCTTCTAAACTTCAAAGGGACAATGGCCAATAATGTGAATCAAGGAGATCACAAGAATGTGCTTCAAAATGTCTCGAAAACACATAAAGTACATGAAAAGTGACAAAACAAGCGACTCATTCAAGCCTCATTTTTCACAAGTCACATAAAAAGGCTCTCAAAGACATTTTCACTTGCATTCAGCTGCTTGTCTTTCCAGTCCGGCATTTCAGAGAGCAAAACAACTCCATCAGCCACCTCTTCTCTTCTCTCTCGAAGAGCTTCAATGCCTCCATGCCTGACTTTGCCTCTCGTAGAGTAATGCTACTGCATAGAGAGGAGGTGACGTCGGTTTGGCAATGAGCATGTTAGCATGAGAATGCAGTGGCCTCAGATTAGTGCAAGATGATGAGGATTACGCATGGAAATCCCAAACTCAAACAAACTAAAGGCGGTGCTCTTCACTGAAAACGAGACTCAATCAAAGACACTGAACATGACCTGCATGACCTCTGACCCCCGATCAACCTGGTAAAAACTGGAGACGCAAGAGGTTGGGGCGAGAGAGAGAATGGAAGAAATGGAGGGCGAAGACCAGAAATTGCAAATGAGATTGTTACTTCTGGGGACCACCTAGGTGCACTTGTAATGAATTATTAGAAAACAAATCATGTGGTGTGTGTGTGTGTGTGTGAGAGAGCTGGATTTTTACAGCTGGAACAATAAGGCAAATCAGTGTGAAGAAGTATAATCGTGTTGTTTCCAATCTTGCATTCCAAGGTTTTTTTTTTTTTATTTTATTTACTCTAATACAAATTCAAGTAATCAAACTTAAGAACAGTGTCAAGGCTGAGAAAATACAAAAAGAAATCTGTAAAAACAAAGCAGATTTGGTAGGACATAACTTTCTATAATCTAATAATTCACAGTATGTAATAAATAATATAATTTAAGATAAACAAAAGGTGCATCAGCCACAAAAAAAGGATTTCTAACTGTTAAGCATGACAAAAATCTTGTCAGAATTTCTTTTCTCTGAAACCATCTACTATTCTCACCCATGTACACTACAAATAAATTTGCTAAAAAATAATAGGTCAAACAGGTCAAAGTCTCCTACAGAAGTTAAACATATCCTGTTGCATTATAAAGTGCAGAGATTGTACTATGGTGAGTGTTGAAAAGGGTCTTGATTAGTCCAGGTAAGCACTGGAAAGGGTTTTAATTAATCCAAATGTTAATGCTGGGAATGGTATTGATTAGACCAGGTTAGTGTTTGTAAGAAGTTAAATAGTCCAGGTGAGTGTTGGGAGGGGTCTTGATTAGTCCAGGTAAGTGCTGGGAGAGGTTTTAATTAATCCAGGAGGATGTTTTGAACGGTATTGATTAGACCATGTGATTGTTTGTAAGAGGTTAAATAGTCCAGGTGAGTGCTGGGAAGGGTTTTAGTCAAGGTGGGTCTTTGGAATAGGCCTGATTAGTCCAGGTGGGTACTGGGAAGGGTCTTGATTAGTCCACATGGGTGTTGGGAAGGGTCTTGATTAGTCCAGAGACAGCAGTGTGTTGAGTAGACTGACTGCCGCAGTAAAGAAACAGTAAAGAAATGAAGAGCAGTAGTGGACCCTCCAGTACTTTCTGACAGGTGGCATACATCAGTGGTTATCATTGGTACCATTGGTGAACAATGCACTACACATGGGGTCTAGCAGTCTGAGACAGTAGATGAACACCAAGCTGACATTATGCTAACGTTGCTTGAAGACACCTAAATACTTGATATGAAATACAAAGTGGCAGGTTATTTGTACTACTAAGACATGTAGATTTTTATATGGATTGTTCCTTTAAGGGGTTCAATCATTTCTGTCGATGTTAAGAGTGCTGTGGAAAGTCCCTCCAAGTCTAGGAAACAACAACCTGTAATAAGAAAAATGAGATCTGGCAGTATCACATCTGGGCTATTACAGCCAACCATTCATGACTTTTGCCATTTCTGCTAGCGCTGAAATTGCTGCTAAAATAATTAGCAGTTTGTCTTTTTGTATACCAGTGTACATTCATGGGTCAAGGCAGCGTTCTAAAATGGTGCAAGTGGCAGGACCAGAAATGAGGTTTATTTCTCAACATTTGTAGCCTACCAGTTAGAAGACCCAGAATCAACTTAAAGATGAAACTGCATACACCCAGTTCTCTAGCTTTATTGACTGGGAATAATTGTAATGCAATTTCTTCCATGGATGAAGAGCATTGTGAAGAGCAGGGGAGAGTCTCCACTGCACACTGATCCTCTTGGGCAAGAGGTCGAAGGAATCAGCCATGGTTCCATTGATGTGTGCCATTCAAATACTGCATCACCACAAAAGTGAGTGCCAGCGGTTGGTAGTCATCTTAAGTTTTCTTTGGCAGCGGCACAGTGGTGGTGCTTTTCAAACACAATGGGACAATGAATGGAGTTAGTGAGCAGTTGGAAATGTTGGAAAACAGCTGCCATACTCGGGTTCAGAAAGAATAGTCCAGCACAGCAGCTTTGCAGGCATCCACTTAAAGTTCTTTTATTTCTCACTCTTTGTTTAGTGTACTGCTTACAGCCCTTGCATGAAATGGACACAAATTTCACAAGGGATATGAAAGTACACAAGTAGAGAGCAATTTGTAGAAAACTGCCACAATGTCTGAAGGAAACAGAGGAGAAGCAAGAAGGTGGTCTACTCAGTCTTGTCAAAGAACATTAGAGAAGACATTGGTGCAATGCTGCTGGTACTGAGCTCTAAGTGTGTCCAGCTGCCATTGGTTTTAACTAGCTGGCCAGCTCTAGAGGAACAAGGTCCTTTGCTTTTATTCAGCACCACCCTGGAGAGCCATTAAAACATGCTTCAAAGTGTGCCACTCTCAGGCCCCTTCTGAGGAATGAGGTTCTAAAGATTTCTGTAGGAAAGAATGATGTGGCTTTTTAACACTGACCTGGGATCAGCTTCTCAGCTCCTGCTTGCAAGCGAAAAAAATGCTGTCATGTTTATTCAATGCCACTTGGACAGTCTACTTAAAATAATCCCTTAAATCACACGGACAAAGGGAGTGATGTGAAAGCAGTGCAAGATAGGACAACAGAAGCCCACATCTGCATATGAATGCCCACTAGCCTGTAGCTCAGCATGGAGCATGGAGGGGGCACAATCATTGAGTCCTCCATCAGTTCGCTCTCTAAAGCCCCTAAGGTCCACCAAAGTCCCCTAAAGAGAAGCCCTACACCGAAACAACCCTGTCTGGACACATAGAGGTGAAAAGGGTCCCTTTACCCGTGGTGGCCCTCGAGAGCTGGGGTCCTCTGTGTTTAAAGCCATGGCTGACTGTAGCCCAGGGGAGGCTCATGACCATCTCCTTTCAACTCAGACACTTGAACACATTTGCTTTACGCTTCATTGACTGGAGAGTCACACCAGATAATACACGACGCAGCTGTAGACAGCCTCGCCGTTTGATCCAAAGAGAACGTTCAGGCTCATTAACCTTTTAGTGGCCGTACATACAGTCATGATGCAGTGCAGCACACTTCATCCACACTTACAGTAGATATGTAGATTTGAGTTGAGACCAGACAGGAGGGAATGGAAATCGCAGCAGGGGTTTCGGCCACATGTCCACTAATTAAAATCAGCAGGACACCTAGTAAACGTGCACTTTTTACAACTTTTGAACTCTGTCTGTGATCATAAAAAAAAAAAAAACATTCTTTTGGGAACAATGGATGAATCAATGGTGAGACATTGTGGTTAATTTGACTAGGTCACTGGACCTAGACTGACTCATCAGGCTTTCATCAGGTGGTCAAGTTTGAGTCAACATCAAGATTCAAGGGAGTCAAATACAGGTCACGACTGAAAAATGAAGAAATCTAAACAGAGGATAAAACCAGGAGTAAAAGAAACACCGAGCCAACGTGTAATCAGAGCAAAATTTAAAATTAACATTTTGATTAAAGTTAGTCTATCATCCACTACATTTACAATAAAAAATGTCACATTTTCCCCCACCACTTCGCAAACTATTGATTCTCTTAAGCCCTTTCCTCATATGGACTGGTTGTCAAAGTTGCCCTTTTTAGACCACCGGAGATCTTGTAGCACACAACAAGAAATTGTCCGCTACAGACACATCCTCACCTACTGGAAATACTCCATTTAGTTTAGGTAATGGGTGGTGCTGTATCACACCCTTGCTGAGAATCATTCACTGGCTTCCTGTAACAGCCCACATCAGATATAAAACCCTGATGCTGGCCTACAAAGCCAAAAATGGTCAAGCTCCTCCCTGCCTTATGGCAATGGTCAAAGCCAGATGCCTGCTCTACTTGACCCACCATCGTTCAAGACGCATGTGTAGTGAACCTGCGAACAATATTTTCTTTTTTTTCTTTATTACTGTTTTACAATCTACAACCCATCTAAATGGCCCCTCAATGTCTGCAGAACAAAGGCCTCCAACACTTCAAGGACTAAGAACACAAAGATATGATGGCTCGAGCAACACAGGCCATCGTAAAGATAAGGAGAAGGCACTCAGGCTGACCCCCCAGAGTGAC
>JAOVVF010000044.1:21985157-21997523 GCA_028565595.1 Duopalatinus emarginatus
CAAATGAGCATCCAATTCAGCATCCAATCATTTCATTTTAGCATCGAATTAATTTTATCAATGGCAGAAAAACTGTATAAAAAAATCAACATTCATTTTTTTTTAATTGTATACCAGGAAATCGTCTAAACCTCAGCCCTATGTCTGTGCTCCTAATGGCATGTCCATTTTCTCCCGTCTCACAACAAAACAGCTTGTGCTTCACTCGTCTAGACAGAGGGAGGAAAGAGACAGAGGTGCTATTTACAGAGCAAAACAGCATGACCGTACCCTATGGCAATGTTTGTCTGCTTGTCTGTTTGTCTTTCAGTCTGTCTGTGTGTTTGAAGCCGTGACTGCTGATACACCAGTGCTTCTCCCCACCTGCTTGCTCTTCTGCTCACTCGCATGCTTCACCAGGTTCTGAATTTCCTTTTTCTCCTCCATTTCCTTCTATCAACTTATCTTATTTCATCCACCTTTCTTGCCCTCCTAGGCTGAGTCAACAGTCTGAAAAATGTCATGACTCAAAGCGAGAAGATATATACGGAGAACTTCTGTTTCCATTTGAGAAGCAGTGAATCCCTGCCGAAATGTTTCACCTACAAATACGCAGTTAATGAGTTTCATCTATTCAATTGAGTAGGAACAACATGAAAACATTTTTGATACCCGAGTACCATTAGTAGATCCCGAGATTAAAAATGCAAAGCACGTATTAACATTGCAAATATCATCAACAGCATGACTTGTTTCGTTGAATATCTTCAGTACTGGATTTCAGTGTTGGTGGATCAAAGGTAGCTCAGTGTCAGCATAACACATACAGAACAGCTAATCCGATGGGATCGGCTCTTGATTTTTAACGGCTGCAGGAACAGAATGTTATGAGAATACTTCAGGAGATAACTGGTGAAGAAAGGACTGTAAACATCAGGAACCAGTTATCGAGGCTTGACCAATTTTTTCATGATCGATATAATGTAGTACTTATCTAAAGACTGCAGATAAGCAGATGTGGTGTCCTTATGGTCCAAAGTGTTTGAAATTCTTGTCTCACACTCCAGAATAGTGTGCTTTTATAGCTGCTGGTTGTACGATTTGAGAATTTTGCTCTCGCTGGTAGAGAGATGAGAGCTATTTACTCATGGAGGAATCTGCAAGTTAACCTTACAATTGTAACCTAAAGCACTGCACATTAAAGAACTGTGTCCTTATCATATTAAATTAGACTTAAACTTTATTTATCCCTTGGGATTACTCCTTCAGGGAAATTCTAGTCAGTGAACAGTATAGAGAAATAGTACATATACCACTGGTGTACTAAGGTACTTTTTAGTAAGGTGGAATTTGGCTTAGGACACAGTGATGAGTTTGTCTGCTGTGTCGTGATCCCCATTACTGATGCCACTGATCAACTATTTCATCCTATATAACCGAGTCTGAGATGGATACATACTGTAAGTACTTACCAGCTAACATATGTACTACAGAACATAGAAAAAAAAGCCACAAATCCACATGTTAAAGGTAAACAAAAGCACTGAGAATGCTCTACTCCCACCCAATATAGCCAAGTGTGATCTGCAGAAAGTAAAGGAAAACACACCAGACACCCATTGGGCATACTAGCTCAAATAGATCTGAGAATAAACAGACAGAGATCACATACAGAGAGAAAGAGAGAGACAGAGAAGAAATTCCTGATCAACTTTGATTACAGCACACTCTGGCTGTAGCATTGTTTCGACAACCTTATGCAACATTACAACACTTATTTCTATTCAGAGTTGCATTTGTTTTCAGCTGTGGTCAGGACTTGGTGGTGGCCAATTCATGTGTGAAAATGATTCCTCATGCTCCCGGAATCACTCGTTCACAATCGGAGCCTAATGAACCTTGGCATTGTCATCCTGAAATATGTCTGAGTAATATGTTGATGTTATAACCTGCTCATTTAGGTACTCTGCTGACTTCAATTTATTGCTACATCACGTTGCTGAGCCTCGACCTGACTAATTAATGTAACTACAGATCATAATACTGCTTCCAGAAGCTTTGAATCGAAAGGCCGACTTTTTTTGGCCAGGTACTGCAGAGATAAAAGGCTACCTGAGTGCAACGTTTGTTTATACCTCAGCGTCATGCAAGAAAATCTGAAAAAAGAGAAAAGCAACGTCTGAGTGAATTTGAAAATGATCCAAACACTCGCTTGGAGCGAGAAGAAACAAAATAGTCCACAACAAGTGTCTGATATAATGTATTGTACATGTATTAAATGAATAAATGGGATGAGTAGGTCACAGCTGCACATGCAGTCTCGCCCAAAACTGGCCAGTGACGCATTACGCACACGGTGGATTTAAAGACCGCTTTTCACCCACAAGTGGCCATGAGTTATGAGTTGCTATCGGCAGAAGAACAGAAATGACGACTAATTATTTAACCCACCATTAATATTGATGGCTTCCTTTTATCTTTGGGAAGGCACACGGTGCTTTTCGTACCCTCATAGAATTAAAGTTTTATACTAAATAGCAGTTTAGTTAGGTTAGTGCAGTACAAATGAGGCAATAAATCAGTAATTCAGAATGCAATTACATGATTTCAATTCTATGCCAAAGATTGATTTATTTCCATTTCATCACGAATCATGCAGCTCTCTCTCTCTCTCGCTCTCTGTTTACTTAATCAATCTCCTTTTCTCCTGTCACCACACAGTCAGACCTCCTTTATGCATAAAGCTGGAGTGTGATGATGTTTGACGTATCTGATGTACATTATAACTGGTGTATAATGTATGCGTATGAAAATTCCTGCGGTCGTAAACTGCAAGTTCTGATGTGAATTGCTGTGAATTATTATTACAGGCTCTTCAGGAGACTCTCAGCAGCAAACAGTTTTACTACAGTTTTAATTATTACTTAAATAATCACAATTATATTATAACCAGATTAATATTAATATTAATATTAATACCCATTATAACCAGATATTATGGCATGGTTATACTTGATGTTTTATACTCAAATCATCCACTAAATTAATGAACAGTGATCACTGATTATAACCAGACTGTGATATTCTAGTGAGCATCTCAAAATTTACAACAGATCAAAACTCAAGGTTGATGAGCTACAACACCAGAGGACCACATCGGGATCCACTTGTGTCAGCCAAGCACAGAAAGCTGAGAATGCAGTGGTCACAGACTCAGCACAACTGGACAGTTGTATACAGTATCCTGGTCTTGGGGATCTTGAATTTTGCACAGGTACACAGGTGGTTAGATCAGAACTTGGTTTAAACAACATGAATCTATTGAACCGACCTGCCTTGTGCCAACAGTCTAGGCTGGTGGAGGTGGTGTATAGGTGTGGGGAATGTTTGGCATGTTAATACCAAATCAATCATCATTTGAATGCCACAGATTATTTCAGTATTGTTATAGTTATCTGACAATGTAGCACAATTCATGACTATTTCCAGGATGATAATGCACCATGTCACAAAGCAAAAGTCTTTCAAACTGGCTTCAAGAATTCATGAATCCAGTAGGACAGAGTTGGGATGTGGTAGAAAGGTAGATACAAAGTCTGAAAGTACGGCTGAAAAAATCTGCAGGAACCGTATGATGCAATCATGTCAACATGAACCACGTCTCAAAGAAATGTTTCCACCGTTTTCACCACATCATCATTACTAATATATCATTAATGTAAATGTAAGACACTGAAATGCCAAATATAAATTATCGTGAAGCACTTTTCTATTCGCTCATTCATACCACTGTTAGTGAAAGAGAAATAAAACAATTCCTACAGTTTTTAGGATTCTGAAATTGTCTGGCCAGATTTGGTTGAGACTGAGAATATCATCTGACTCTAAATCTGTTGAGTCTGGCTGTGGAACACAGGCTTGAGGTGTAATAAGACAGCAGATGTCATCTTTAGCATTTAGTCACATATTTTGCAGACCAGTCCTTCATTAGTGTCTCCTTCTGTTTGAATCTTAACAGCACACACATGCGATTTCCATTCCATGTACCTATTAACCTTGCAACTAAAAGTTAAAAAGCGTAGATAAGCAGGTGGCCGGTATGTATAATGCCTCTATGCATTTAAAAAAATAAATAAACAAACAAAAAAATAAATAAAAATAATTCTGAAGTAGCAAGAAATATATGAACTTAGATTTAGGTGTAGGCGTAAATTTTCTTCTATCAATAAAAGCAATGTACAGAAATCTTTAGCGTTGAGTACTCTCAAACAGGTGAGTATTTAGGAGTACTTCAGAGGTGTTACAGGTAGTGAAAGCTGCACTTAATGACTACAGACATTGATCTATCCTTACACCAAATACCATGAAAAGAATGTCAGACTGTCTGTTTGACACATGTGGTTATTTGGCTTCATTTGATATTGACAGTAAAATAATACACTTTTTTGTTATAAAGTGGTACATTATGCTGCCTCATGTTGTTTCAGGGAGTTTTTCCTTGCCACTTTTACTTGTTCAACAAAGAAATGTATATCCAGAATTTATACGTTTCTGTAAAGTTGCTTCATGACAATGTCCAGTGTTAAAAAATATATTACTAGCTATATGCAAGTGAAAGTGCTTACTCACATATGTAACCACTAATATAACAAACATAGCGTATCACCTGCTTTAGAGTTTATACTGTCAAATGTTCAGCTGTCTATAATCCCTTATACCTGGCAGCTCTGCTATAATGACCGTTTCAGAACAGTCCACCTTGACCCCTTTATAAACCAATAGTGTTATAAACTTTATGTGCAGGTTTTAATATAATCTCCAGTTACACACAGAAATACATCCTGGTTTTTTTTCTTTTTTATGACTGATTTTTTCTGCATGCAGAATTTCAATAACACTGATATTTCCTCCTACTGTACACCTCACATGGTGGCATACAAGGTATTAATCGGCTTTATTTGTTAGTTTTATAGTCATGTCCAATCTTCCCCCAACACAACCTTTCTTCCATCAACACAGATGTAAGTGTTAGTATTAGAGATGGGAAATATGGTTATCACGATTTATCATGATTATTTATGTCTTTCTTATATACACAGGTGTGTAACAAATTTTTAAAAAAAAAGAAAAAAAACGTGGCTCTGGGGTGATTTTGGGGTGCTGAATGGGCCCTTGCTTGATTCACTTTTTGCTAAGAGCTGCTTGGAGCATTTTAAAACCAGATTTTAATTCCAGCATTTAACAGAACTCTGAAACTGTACTGTTCCACATCCATTTTAGGAGCAATTCTCAAAAACATTATAAATACCAGCCCAGATGAACAAAACTTTACAACACATCCTAAAGCAGTAATAAATAATTATTCGGATGGATGTGATGGTAATACTCCTCAGGCTTCTTTTTTTTTTTTTTTTTTTTTTTTTTTTAGAGTTTGCCTAATGGGCTTCATAGCAGAAACCAGGATCCAGAGAAAAAAAAAAGGCCATTAAAAACCTGGCCAGATCTAGTTAAGCGAATGGATTACTGGCACTGAGCGGTCATGAGGTTTACACTGTTAGCACAAAAACAAAGCTAGCTGGTGCAAATTTATAGCACCTGGAATATACAAATACCTGCACAGATGTTTTTTATGAGCTTACCAGGCATAGCCAAGATACTGAGAAAAAGCATGTCATGATGATGGTAATAGTTGAGATCATATTGTCATAAGCCCCTATCTAATAACATCTACATTGTCAGATCACTGCATTAAAAAGATGATGCTGAAAATGATGCTTCTTGTACTAATAATGGGTAAAACTGTAGATAGTCATTGCCTTACATCTGCAGGTGAATGAATGTACAATGAATAACACACTGCTTAAACAAGTACGGTCATGCTATTGGAAACTGTATTTCTAACAACTGGGACATTTACCATTCATTATCTTTTAGCATTTATTTAGGGACAACTTTGGATTTTTATTTTTAAACTCTATTAAACTTTGATCAACTTATGTTCATTATTCAGATGCTGGATATATGGATCCTATATTGATTTTTCTGAATTACCAGAAACATAACTTTACTATGCTCCCACCACCATGCTTCAGAAGACAGACCCATTTTGATCCTGGGAGGTAGGAGTATGTTTTTCCCAACATACTTCATTGACTTTTTTAAATGAGGAAAGTGGTAGCTTACTACAATTGGTCAGTGTTTGGGTGATCTGAGCTGAGCAATATTCTCTCTAGGTCTTTCGAAGATTGACAGCTGTATCATTCTCAGCTACAGTAAACAGGTATTTAAATTGTTCTTGTTTGATTTTTTTTTGCTTACCTATGTTTACAATGGAGATTATAATTATTTTAATTGCAACTGTATTTAATATATTATACTCATTTCCAACTGGACACCAAGTCATGCAGGACACATTGAATGGGCTGGACTTTAGTGCTATCTGGAAAGCAGTGTTAAATCTGTCAGGCAATTCTGATTTGTCGTCATATAATCATTTGGTTATCGTTAGCTGTAGGTGTAAATTTAATGACAGTAATTTTAGCTGATTTAAACTGATTAGCTGTGAGGAAAACTGGGAAAATGTGCAACATTTGGTGCAACATGAGTTAGAGTATCGACTGAATATTTTAGATCCAGATGCCATTACAGTAGCCAAACAAATCTACAGCATATTTTAACACACACACACACACACACATACACACACACACACACACATATATATATATATATATATATAAATAAATATAAAAACATACTATATCACAAAATATGACTGCCACTCTAGCCAAAATGGCTGCTATAATATAAGGTTACAAAAAGATAACCAAACAATTAAGTACCGAGTACCTCAGCCTCTTTCTCCAATAATGATGTGCCTGAATAATTACACAGATCAGAGAACACAGCTCTGGAGTCTGTCTAGCACTGTGCGTCCTCTCACTTCATATCTAGATGCACATCCTTGGGAATATAACAATATAACATGTGGTCACGCTTTTGCCCAATTACCCACTTCTGATAGCTTTCTCTTCTTTCTTTCTGATTTTTTTTACTTCGTTAAACAGTAGAAGAAGAATTCATATTTATTTATTGTATATTATTATTTATTATATATTATTTATTTATTTGACACCAACATACTGTAATAATTTATAATCCCACTATCTGATGTCACCCAGAGGAAGATGGGTTTCTGTATGAATTTGGTTTCTCTCAAAATTTCTTCTTTCTGATTGGTTTCTCGGTCACTTTCGGATCTGTTTTGCTCATTAGAGACCTACAATCCAACTCCACAGCTTTCTATTGTGAAACCTTCTACAGAAATACATGTGCATTTAATAAATAAAGAATAAAAAAATGCACTTCCAGACTGTGACAATTAGCACACAAATACTTAAAGTATAGAAATATAAGAATTTAGACTTCTTATTTTAAAGTACTCATCCAACACACACAGCCGTTTCTGGATGTCAGACATTGTGCAGTTAGTGCAGACTCTTCACCCTCCTAAATCAGATCACTCTCATTATGTCAGCACAGCTTTGCCTTGGTACACAGCAGGCAGGCTTTCCACTTTCTGTCTGCAACACAGTCCTGTCACTACTGCTAGAAGCATCCTGTCACTTAAAACTTTATGGCACACTTAACTATACATTAACAATAATCATGAAAGAAGCGAACATAAAGACTGCCTGCTGCTAAGCGGAGGGATAAGAGCAGAGGAGAGTATGAGAGAGAGGAACTGAGAGTAATAGTTTAGTATGCTGCTCTGGATTTGCTTCTCGTTCCCTCGCATTCCATTCCACGCAGGGGAGACGCACAGCCTGCCGCAGAGAGGAAACAGGAACGAAAGGCAGGGGAGGCACAGACTGAGCAAAAAATTAAGAAAAAGACAGAATGAGAGAGGGGGGGGGTGGGGGGGAGAGACCGAGAGAAAGAGAGAGAAGGAGAAAGAAACAGAAGGAGAGAAAGAAATAGTATATTTACAAAAACAAAAAATAGGGGAAATGAAAAAAATCACATAGATGGAATAACAGATGAGAGGAAGAGAACAAAAACAAAAGGAGAAAGCATGGGGGATGGGAGTGAGGGAGGGACGGAGGGACGGAGGAACGTAGACAGGGAGTACACAACAAATAGTTCAGGAAGTTCAAGTTCGAGAGGGAAAAATTTGCAACAGATTTGCGTCCAAGCTACGGCTTCATTTCCAACCTTTAGCATTTAGCTCAGTGAAACCACTTCCTGTCACAGATAGGCATATACATTAGTATCAGCCTACTTTAATTTCCTCAAAAATGTTGTGCTTATTTATTTGCCAAAATCACTGGCTACATTTCACGTTAACGTTAACGCTACTTTAACATTTTACATCAAAATCAAAAATCGGAAATTCACCAATGACCTCTGTACAGATTGTGAAATTTCTCATCACTGGAAAATTTCTAGATACATGTACATACTAGATATACATGTAACCAATAAGAACATTTTATTATAGGTACCCAAAGAATATACCTAATCCCTTTACATATCATGCCCACACTCATGAGCCATTAATGAAAGGTTGTTTTTTGAAATAAAGACGTGTATAGAGTGAAAATCACCTGGAAATCAGACTGCAACAAAGAACGTATGAATTGTAAATTATTATTAATATATTGTTGTAATAATAACAAGAATAATGATAGAATGTATAATACATTTATGAATTTAAAATTATATATTTAAATGAAATAAAATATAAATTATATTTTAGACCTGCAATATTAGGAGAATATTTACAATTCAGCCACAATTCTTTTAAAACATGATGGCTACAAATTTTAGTTACTTTTTAATACAAGTGACTGTAGTAGTGTAGTGATTTATGTCAACAGTAACATTAAGTAATTTATAAACCTATAATCCATAAACCTTATATGTTTTGTAAAAAATTTATGCATGAAAAGGTTCATTTATTGATATTTTGCTGATTTTTACGTCTTTGTTCTTGTCCTTCTCCACGCAGCCTTGCTGTTTCAATTCCCATTTCCAAGTTGCACAGCACAATCATGCACAGAACTTCCTCCCCTCAGCCAGCGACTGCTATTTGTACAGGCTGTTCTCTCCAGTTTGCTCTCCCCCCCATCGCCGTTTCAGGGAGTGTGGAAACCTGTTGTGTCTGCCAAAGCAGCACTAACTTTGTGCAAAATGCTCCCGTTTCCTGTAATTAATTCAAAGTCTCCATGAAGAAAGGAGAAAGACATTTTCTTCCTCCTACTTCCCATTGCTCAAGAACGACTTCCAAGCTGTAGCAGAAGTGTCGTAGAGCTGTAATTCTGCCTGCTGACACTTCTGTGCCGAGACTACTCTGAAACACTAGTCTTTTTAAACACACTGGCAATCAAGCAGCAGCAGTTGATTTCTGGGGTTTTGTCTTTTCCGGGCCATTTTGGAAACTTGTTCTCGATTCACATGATTGCCTCCGCTGTCCTATTAGCACCTCATCCGAATCAGGATATTTGAGTCATTTCAATCAATCATCGATTGGCTAATTGCCAGCCAAGC
Source organism: Duopalatinus emarginatus (assembly GCA_028565595.1). Classification (NCBI taxonomy): domain Eukaryota; kingdom Metazoa; phylum Chordata; class Actinopteri; order Siluriformes; family Pimelodidae; genus Duopalatinus; species Duopalatinus emarginatus. The sequence continues at coordinate 21,994,686 of JAOVVF010000044.1, forward strand.
TTCACTCCAGTGTGCTGATAGAACACATAATGTGATTAGGCTTCAAGGTGAATTGGGAGAAATCTTGCATCAGCACACCCAATTCCTTGGCGTGTATCTGGTTGCTTCCTGCGAGAACACTCCCCATCTGCTTGTTTCCCGTCATGGCTCGAATGAAAACCCCTCCTCGCTGCATCCATGTGCCTTTCCTCTTTTCTTCTGGAGAAGGTGAGGCAAATGCAGCTGCTGATGGCATTTATACACATGCTTATTACTCGAACCATTTCACTGCAGCCTTTTGTGGCAAACATGGAGGCTGCTGTGCCATTGCAGCTTCACGGTTTGGCACAGGACATCCTGGTTCCCTACCGGGTTACCAAATTCTGTCCAAATGTGGGTCGTCTTTACTTGCTGCAGCTTATACTCGTGCACAGTGACTGTCTGCAGGACGAAATATTTTCAGCAATATCCTTTTAATTTTACACTCATGCAACCGCTTCTTAGATGTTTTATTTTCATAGCTATTTTCAGTGAAGAAGTTATTTTAAAATTTCAAATCATAGCCTATAAAAAATTCCTCATTTCACTCTATGGCAGCATACATTGTGTTCCTGCAGGACATTAAAAACCTCTAGCCTTCACCCAGAGCATGACAATATATTAATTTCCCTCAACAATCAATCAAACAATGCTTTATCCAGTCCCATTTTTTATAGAGTGCCCAGGAAAAGGTTTAAACAGCCAAAGATTGTAGTCGTCCACACTTTGAAAAGTCAGGCGTGCTCATGAATCATTGAATGAATCATTGAAACAATTATTATTGCGCATGAAAAGAGAGTGCTGTAATTTTAGTCCTACTTCTCATTCTTTTTCTGATTATTCTTCCACCGTTTTCTGTGATTAAGACAAAACTGATTCGAGTACATATGCAGAGATCTTGTCGGGAGGAGGTGTGGTTGCATACAGAGCTACATACTTCACATTTTTTCCCCCTTGCTTCTTTGTGGAGATCCAATCACAACCAGATCTGGCTGTCAAGATAGAAAATCCCTTAAAGATCGTATTTGAAAACTGCAACAAATTTTAAAAATAATACACAAAAACCTACATGTATTATAATGTTTAATAGTGGCGCACACACACACACACACACACACACACACACACACACACACATATATATATATATATATATGCATACACATATATACATGTATGTATGTATATGTATATATATATTCTCCAGCTTGGACCAGCTTTTGGCACATAAACGCCAGGCGACAGCGGCAGTGTAACCTTGAGACTAAAGCGGCTTTGATCTCTAGGGTGATAAAGTGTGCGCTTATCTCTCATGTGATCGGTTTGCCTAGCTTTTTTAAGTTTAGCACGCAAACAACTGTATGTGTGTGTGTGTGAGTGTGTATGTGTATGTGTGTGTGTGTCGCTAGGCGACTGCAGCTCTAAACCGGGTGCTCGGTTACACGCTGTTTACTGGGTGGGCGCTTGACATGCACCTCAGTTATCTGGACAGTCTGAGAAAGCATAAAACTGAAAATGTTTGAAAGCAAAGCCTGTATCCTTCATCAGTACTCCTTGATTCCACAATGTTACAGAATTCCTATTCATAGCATGTTGCTATACAAGTAGAGTTTCAGTTGCTTAGCCCTGAATGTGGTTCAAGGAACGAACTGGAAAAACTGCATGTGTACTTTCTACATCATTTATAGGAGAAATCGTTTTTTATCAGTCCTTACCAACTGCTCTCTTTCCTTCCCCTGCTATGTATAAAATTGGTTTCCCTGTTTATCATCCAGTTTTTTCCCCCGTATATGCTAATTAAAAGTTCACATAAAAGCAGGTGGATAAAAAAAAACCCCACTGATATGACTTTTGTCAGCTCAGGAACAGCTTCTTCCATTTATCTATTCACACTACTGAACTCCTCAATATAGTCATACTACTACCCACTACACTACACTGAACTCCACTCCATACTGGTAAAACTACTGCCCACACACTGGACTTATTTCACACTACATATAGTCAACATTACACTGCATATGCGATCACTGTACTAATTTATTCTGTAGATTAATAGAATGTATAGCAATTTACATATAACAAATTTCAACGCTTTATATATTATATATTTATATTTTAGGACTCTACTGATTAATCATTGATTAGTCACTTTACAATTTAGAGCAATCCACTCAGACACTTGCAATCCCCTTTAAGGCAAAAGGAGGCAGCCAACGGCACCTGGGGAGTGGTTGGGGTGAGCGCAACTCAGTCGTGTCTTGTCTGTTGTGGGTATCGAACCTAGGACCTTTGAGTCACAAGACATTTCATAACCACAAGGCATATATACACTGCTCAAAAAAATAAAGGGAACACTAAAATAACACATCCTAGATCTAAATGAATGAAATATTCTCATTGAATACGTTGTTCTGTACAAAGTTGAATGTGCTGACAACAAAATCACAGAAAAATCATCAACGGAAATCAAATTTATTAACCAATGGAGGTCTGGATTTGGAGTTACACACAAAATTAAAAGGGAAAAACACACTACAGGCTGATCCAACTTTGATGCAATGTCCTTAAAACAAGTAAAAACGAGACTCAGTACTGTGTGTGGCCTCCACGTGCCTGTATAACCTCCCTACAACACCTGGGCATGTTCCTGATGAGGTGCCGGATGGTCTCCTGAGGGATCTCCCCCCAGACTTGGACTAAAGCATCCGCCAACTCCTGGACAGTCTGTGGATGGAGCGAGATGATGTCCCAGATGTGCTCAATCGGATTCAGGTCTGGGGAACGGGCAGGCCAGTCCATAGCTTCAATGCCTTCATC
>JAOVVF010000044.1:21999671-22021634 GCA_028565595.1 Duopalatinus emarginatus
AAGAAAACCATAATAAAGGAAGTAGTAAGTGTGACAGTCAGTCCCTCCAGAAAAGACACTCAGTAAAACTGATCATCCTAATAAAACTGGATCAACCTAACCTGAGACGGCAGTCACACCAAATTCTGACTTTCTTTACTAACAACTATTTACAGCTCATTGTGGCGTTTGTCTTTCACATAGTAAAAACTTTTTAGTTTAGTTTTTGGTCAATTCGATTGCTTTTGTTATATGAACAAATGTGATAGATGCGGCCCAGTATCCTGCAGTTAGGCAAGTATCCTGCAAGTACATCAATACACTCCAATGCTGCTTTCACATATATAGAGTTTAGTCCATTTGAATGGAACCATGTCGTGTTTTTCCCCTCGGTATAGCTCATTTTGGCAGGTGAGAGTAAAAGCTGTTATAACCACTATGAGAGCATCTGAGCGACATGGTGTCAGTCCTATTCCAAGTGAACTTTACAGCAGTTCGACTACAAATTTGACATTAAATCTAATTTTCCGTTCGTGCATCTTGTTCTGGAGACATGAGCACCTGGCAAAGGCTTGTTTATCTTTTTGCATCACCGGATTTCTGGCTAATGAATTAACACGTTTAACAAGGCTTTTGCTTTATGAGCAGTGGGCCACCAAACCAAACAGCGAATGAATCTAAAGTATTCATGTGGTTCTGATTCAGACTTGAACAAAGGCACTCTCAAGCTTTCATCCACTTCCCTCGTCCGCCGTTCTCTCAGATTCTCAATACTAGTGATAGGCTCGATCCAAACGGGTATTAATGTAATTTCACTAATCGGATATTGGACAGACAGGGCGGATATGCTTACCAATCCCTATTCCAGACTGCAGCTTGTGCTGGACCATGAACCGGCAGTAACAGGACATAAAATAACTTGAGACATGTCACTGATCCAGATTCCATTCCACATCTAACTATGAACCTGCAGCACCTTCTGTCTGCAACTGAGTGAGCAAATAACATTAGCTGTTGCTTTGACTAAAATATTGTTATTAACACACATACATATATATACATATATATATATATATATATATATATGTCTGGAAATGCTAACAGCTACTAGTAAAATGTGCGTATTTCTCTGCAGTTTTGTTTTATTTATATAAGTTTTATTTAAGTTTCAATTTTAAATCCTTACCCAGTTGTTGCTGCGGCTCCAATTGTCCAATTGTTAACGTACTAGACAGGATTTTTATTTTTAAAATATTTATTTCAGTTTTACATTTCAAATATTTTATTAAAATGAGAGCGTTACAGCCCCTGCTGTTACCTGTTTATGTGAATTGTAACAGTTATACATTTGTTGAGTATATTGTTGCTGTGTGGTCTATTTCAGCCTTGTGATGTAACAAACACAACCCCAATAACAATAATGACAATATTAATGTAAACTGAGCTTTTGTATCAGAATCTGTATCGGTATCGGCAGTTGTGTATCGGAATGGGATCAGAACTAAAATAATGTGGATCGGCTCCTGACTAGTCAACACTGTATGATATCGCAGTACGAGATTAAATAAAGCTGTGCTTGTTGTGGACATGGTAATATTCTGATGCTCCAGTACAGACGTTTGCTCTTTATGTTTATTCAGTACAGGGCAAACATTTTCCTCTCTGAGCTTCTTGGACATCACTTGCATGTAATACTGAAAATAAAAGCAAACAAAGAAAAAGCTTTGCAACCCCCAAAGCCAGATTTGATGCAGGTTCACAGTAACATGTGCTGTTAAAACAGAAGTACACCAGGTAAATTCATAGCTTTATAGCTTTACAGCTACCAAAATCTCGACTGCTGTCTTTTCTAATTGTTATGAGGAAACACTTCAGTTGGGTTTACTTTATGTTGTGTTGTTGATTTTGGTTTGGTTTGGTGTGGTGTGATGCAATGTTGTAGTGTTGACACATGTGGTTTCATGATTTGCGACTTTATGGTAATTTCGTAGTGGTTTACGTTTCTAGTTTCCACCCTAATTCCTCCTGGTATTTTTTTCCATTGCATTATTTCAGTCCGCTGTATAAAACAAGCCGGCTAATGTCAACATCATCAAAAGAGAAAAAGCCTGTTACATTTCAATCACAGATAAAATAAAATAGGGCATATAGCACATACTGACTTGTAGGTTTTCTAATCCCCAGTGAGGAACATTTGTGCAGTAGATGTAGGACTGGTTATAAGTAATATATCAGGCTGGCAGATGTTTTTCTAACCATAACACTGTTTAAAGCATTCAAGCTGCACTGTAGTCTGTATGAAAACTGGGCATATATTTGCCAAAGATACAGTATGGTATGGTACAAATCTGGCAAAAACTAACATGCTTTTTTATTTTGCTGTAACTGTAATAGTCATTACAGGCATTGAAGTCAATTTCCAGTCCAGGTCTAAATGTCTGAGCCCTTGCTCACCTGTGAAAGCATTAGTGGCCGGTAGGTCAGCCTCCTGCATGCTGCTCCTGTGCCCAGAGCGTCTTCTTCCTCCTTAACCACTCTGATGGGGCTGCTGGGGACGGCACAGCCACGACGCTGCCATCTTCACCTTACGAGTCCATCACGCCGCTGACACTGCTGTTGAGATAACGGCGCCACCTCACCACGGCAACCAACACGCCAATCCTCCAGTTAACGCGGTTACCCCCCCAGCCAGAGCGAGGCGATCATGGCTGCCTTAGACAGAGAGAGAGGTACAAAGAGACGCAGAGGGAGAGAGACGGATCCAGGTGGAGCTTGTTCAGGTACTTGAGGCAGGTGTAAAGTTGTTGCAGTTCCCGGGAGGACGTGCTCGGCTGAGCAACGTTCTAATCAGCATACCAGCTCATCAGTCAGAGTGCAGCGTTTAGACACTCACTAGGGAAGCTCCAGAACGGCATCACTGCAGACAGAGACGGAGAAAGAGAGAGAGAGTGAACATTACATTTTTACCTAGCAGCTACACAAGGGATGCATCAATAACTTTTTTTTTATAAATATACCAACGATACCAATACACCAATAAGAATCCTACCTAGTTTTATTCCATCAGACCATCAGCAAACATTTTATTTCACTCAATATAAGTTACCCTGATTTAGGTTTAATCAGAACTCTGGCACTTTCTAGCACAAGATATCTGTAAGAAAGTGAGAGACGCACCATGCAGCATGCATCTCACTGCAGCACACATAGCTGCTTTTGAACAATACTACTACTACGTCTGAAATTGAAAAGAAAAGAAAAAAAAAAAAAGCTACCGCCATCGCTTACAAGCGGCCCCAACAACCTGTTCAAGGTTAGGTGAGCATGCCGCATGGCCTCAGACAACCCAAACAGCGATCACGAGGTCTCGTTGTATGACGCGACCTACACTCTGAACGAGTGCCGAGGCTCTAAAAGTCCAGACCTGCTGTATGCTCACCTCACATGAACCACAGTGACCAGAGACGTAGCGAAAACACTCCGCCAGCACGCTGGAGCAACCTTAGACGACCTAGGTGAGCCTTGTGCCGTGGAACGGTGCAACAGCGTCCAAGTCAAACGCTACATGATCCCACGGACACATGCAGGCTCACACTCACCAGGGTCGTTTAACAACTACTTGAGGTACTATGATTATATATTACTGATATATTTCTTGATTTCTATATATTAAATTAAATTGTATAATGGCAAATACTTACATTTAATATACATTTACGTCTGCTGTCGTCATGAGGTATTTATATAGTATAAATGTCAACCTAGAAGTAGGGGTAGTAAAACAACTGAGTGATGTACAAGATGAAAACCATGACGGTGTTGACAACATTACAGCATGAATGTTAATGCTTTAGAACCTGATCTGCTTGAACAGAGTGTACAGATAATGAGGTGAGACAGCTGGACAGACTAAAGGACTAAAGTGCTGCTGCTGCACTTTTTTTTTTAGGCAAAAGTAACGGGCTAAATCATACTGGCACCAATATCAGCAGGCGGTTGAACTGAATTGTGGGTAATGCAGGAAATGTGTAGTGAAGTAATCATTGACCTACTGTGCTTACACACAGAGTAATCTGACCTCCGCCTTTAATCCATCTGTGCAGTCAAACACACAATAACAAACACACACACTAGGGGGCAGTGACCACATCTGCCCAGAGAAGTGGGCAAACCGATCCACGTCATCCAGGGCGCCGTTGGGGGTTAGGCACCTTGCTCAAGGGCACTTCAGTCATGTCTTGTCAGGACAGGAATCAAAGCGGGGATCATGACACAGGCTGCTCATCGAAAACCATGTGCTAATTATAAAGATTCATATACAGACGGGGGACAAACTAAGGGGGAAAAAAACACAGTGACTCTGTTATAAGGGATGTTTATGTGTTTTGATGGGATGGTTTCCCTCAACATAACAAAGCTTCACTGCAAATCAATACATCGTTCTTCTAACTGATCACTTTTATCCTATAATCTATCCCGATAGGTGGGGTCTCTTCTAGGATGACTCTGCCCACCAAGGCACCAAGACATTACCAAGGTATGAGGTCTCACTAAATGGATGTAAATCACATATTATGGCCTTCATATGCAATAGATCCCAACCAGTTACACATATATAAGATTTTAGAGCCATGTGTTAGGCAGTGTCTCCACCACCATCATCATCAAAACACACTAAACTGAATAGTCTTAGGAGGAACCATGTTCATCTCTCCAGGTCAATTCCAGAACCGGAATCCATGCTAAGGCACACTGAAGCTGTTCCAGTGGATTGTTCCAGTCCAATATCTTACTAACACACTTTACATTGGGTTTTCGCTTTCATTTGTCCCTGTCTGTACACTTTGTTCAGAGTAGACTTTACTGAACAGATATTTCATGGTGCTATGGGGAATGTCTGTGCTCCATGATCATTTTTGCCACTATTACTGAACTATTGTTGTGTCAGTAGACAAGCATGTGTATGTGTTTAATATATATATACAAGCAGAGTCAAAAATCAGGGTATGTTTATTTCAGAAACGAAAGGGAAAATGACATATCTGAATACCCCAGCAAGTATTGGGTATCATTTAGGCCATGTCTGGAACATGGTCATCATCTTGAAAGCCACAATACTGGATCAAGGGCAGGTTTTCAATGGAAAGGTGGTCATTTGTCCTGTGACTTTTGACTCTCTCTGTATATTAAGGCAACTGCTTATATAGAGTGGACTCTAACTGTCAGATTACTGGATGCTCTAGTTAAACAGCAACTTGTTTACAGGGTAGCCATAGGCTTGTGGGTAAGAAGTGACCAGAAGGTTTCCAATTTGATCCCTGCAACCGACAAGACTTGACTAAGATGCCCTCATGCACGGCAACCAACCCCCAACTGCTCCCCGGGTGCCATGGATGGAGCTGGTTACCGCTTTGTGCATGTGTGTTCACTACCCCTAGTGTGTGTTCACTAGTGTGTGTATGTTGGTATATATGTTTACTGCACAAATGGGGCAGATGTGAAGGTCAATTCAACTACTGAGTAGTCAATGAGTGGATCGCGTTCACATTTACTTAATAAGCTAACAGAGTTTCCTGCAGGCCATTTAAACCAATAGGCTGAGAAGACGAAATCCCTCAGAGTGCCGAAAACTGTTCACTTGTTACTGACAGACCCACTTTTATAAAGTTGTAACTTTAACAAAAGTTATTTACATTTAAAAACGCTGAGCTAGCTGCACCGCCCACTTAAATTTTTGTGAGAAAAGTGCCACACTGACTGCTGGGATTGCCTTTGCAGCTGAAGCGGCATACAGAGCTCCCTCAATCAGTCAGAATAAGGCATCTCAGTAGGTCGCATTTGGAGGCATCTAAGAATTAAGACTTCTTCTTTTGAGTGTGCACAGAACAATGTAAAACTCTGCCCATGTAGAAAGCTGACTAGGTTTTGAGACAGACCTAGTAAACGCTCAACATAAGAGCAGTGACCTGTATAAAAAGTGTGTTGTGCTATGCCTGCAGTGTCGATTGAACTCCTGATGACACCTCTTGCTTACACACCACAAAATGCCTGCTCATCGTATCAAAATATCGCCAGACGTGCTTTTATTCATACTGGGTAGGGCACAAGTAGCCGGTCATTTCAGTTCTCAACAGGTACATAATGACGTCTGTGTTTACACGGCTAAAAAAATCCTCTGCAGTGTTGATGTGACATAGTGATAATAGATAGACTGTGGTTAAACTAGTAAATCAGTTAAGGAGATCCATTAAGGAAGCAGACGTGCACTAGATTAGAAAAAAAAACCTCTTTCTCTCTCTCTCTCTAACTTAATTCTCCTTCTGCTCTATTAGAAATGCTAAGCACAGAGAAAGCACGTCGGCCCCCGTGTCTAAGCAAGTGTACTGAGAAAGATGATTACGCTTTTTCTCTCCGAGTGGGTACGTGTGCGCGAGCGTGTGTGTAGGCACGCCGTCGTGCTGGATGTGAAATGTGATCTCAGCATGGGTTCTGTCTGTCTCCTCGCGCTGAAGCTAATGCGGCCACTGCTGCACCGAGCTGCCTTACTGAGACACACTCCAAATCAATCGCACCAGCCTGCCTGCCAGCCAAGGTGAGACGACGACTCGCCCGTCAGGGGAGAAAGACAGAAGGGTGGTGAGAGATCGAAGCGAGGAGGGGGGGGGGGCTAGACAGACACCAGAGGAGGTGAGGAGAAGAGGGGTGGGGGGAGTGAGGGACGTCGGAGATGGCAGGAGAAAGGGTAATCTTTGTTTTGCATTGAAAGCAGACGCAGGTCGCTCATTAATCAATGTCAGCCTCCTAAACCGCCTTCTTCTCAACTACAGCGCTCTGCTACAGGGCTCTAACAGCATCCAACTATAATAATAATCATCATCATCATAATAATAATAATAACAACGTTTGAAGGCAGAGGTGAAAAATAATGCCGAAATTGGTTAAGAACTTTCCCAAGTATCTCTGTTTGTACTTCCCTTTTTCACTTTCTACTTAATGTACTGTACACAGTACATCAGTCACTCTACATTCTCCACACTGCATCAACTCCTCTACACACACACACAAGCTCATCAGAAGACAGCACTGGCGATGGCGACGGTCTAAACCCAGGCTTCTGTACCATTCTTCAATTACAAAATAAACTGCATAGGTTCATTTATGAAGTGTTACAACAGGACAGCTGTCACCATGTCACCTGTAGATCATGACTTCTCACTATACCACAGCCATCCATTGGTCCAAGGAAGCCAAGCGAGGGACAGCGTGCATTTTTTCCTGAAAATCACTGTTTGACTGACCAATCACGCCAATTTGCTTGTTCATGCATGTGAAAGAGGGTGGAAAGCTCTTCCATCTCAGTACATTATGCTGCCCAATGACACAGCATGAGCAGCAGTTAGATAAGACGCAGTTGGCTGGCTTTGACGCGTCTCAGAGGAAGGGTGTGATCCTATCCGGCTGGTAGCAGTCATATGATAGGTGAAGGTGGGAATTTGGGATATAATTAGAGAGAAAAGCAGGGAAGAAAAGGAGGAAATAGATAGACAGACAGATAGATTTTTTTTTTCTTTATCATTTTTAACTTTCCTACTGAATTGCAATTTAAAAAAACTTTGATATTGCACGTTTTATTACATTTTATTCTGTGTGTGTGTGTGTGTTTTTTTCTTTTTCCTGGAGCTTTTTTACATTCGTTTGAACATATGCATCCCACTGGCTCCAAAACACACAGCCATTTTTTACTTGTTGTCTTAATCCAAGAAACAAAAATTAAAACACCTAAAAGGGGGAAAAAAATCCCTACTTAAAGCAAAACAGTCAAACAAACAAATAACACACTGACCGTAGTGACCTAATTCCCATCGCTTGGTATCAGTGACCTATTATCACACAGGCAAATGTGCACTGTCAGAGTTATCATGGCGCTCGTCAACACAACCTCCATTCATTAGCAGTAGCTGATGTTTGCCTGTATTCTTAGGTTCCTCAATAAAGTGTGCACACTTCATCATCCCTGCTTATGAAAATCAGTGTGCGATTTGAGGTGAAAGTCTCTTTTGCGCTGGACTTTCATACACTAAGCGTGTTTGTTCTATTGTATTGTACTGTATTGTTTTAGACAGCACTGGGCTTTATGTCAACAGTCACATGACCAAACTGGAAAACATGTATCATTATATCCGCTCGTGTCCAAGAGCAGTACAAACTGACGGAGATGACTCCGTTATTTAGGGACAGGAACCTGGACTGGAAGTGATGAGACGTGAATACAGACGTGAAGTACATGTTCTACTTGTAGAAGTGCTGGGTTTGAACACGAATAGCTAACAATACGAATGTTAAAAAGCAAAACGTATCCTAATGTTAACATGCTAACGTTTTGTTTAAAGGGGAAAGGAGCAGACGGAGCAGTAATAATCCTGTAATAAAATGATAACATTTCGGACTCCATCTTTAATGAAAGTGGCATTAAATGAGGCAAAGGTGAGGTCGGACCAGCTGGGCCATGAAACCTATCATCTCATTTCGGCTCGGCCTTCACCACGGATTACACATTCTCAGAGGATACGCTTTTGTGGACTGCACAGGCCTCATGCCTGATTTGGGACACAGCTATAGCCTCTTGATGACACGTGAATGAGTAAGGGGCACGTGGCGTGTTAACGCGGTAATGCTTTGCTCTTTTTGAGTTTAATAGCATACAACGTTGCTCTTCCTATTTGCTGTATTCAGGTATTTTGTTGAAAGCATCACCTGCAGCTCAGCCATGCTAAAAAAGATAAAGTAAGCCTCTCATAGCTGTGTCTCAAATATCTGCCAAGGTAAAAATACTGCTGCTAAACTGTTCCACTGTTTTTAATTTCAATCCGGATTGCGTTTGAATGCTCCGAGCCAGTTGCTTGGCAGCAGACTGAAGAAATGCGTCTTGCTTTTGCTTTGTTACTGGGTTGTGTTGGGGATTTAGACAGGTTTCATGGCATTTTGAGGACGAGCAAACGTGTAAATAGAAATCAGCAAGGATAAATGAAGAAAGCTTTCATCAGACAGAGAAATGTCTCAGTTGCATGCTAACTAATTTAAGCGAAATATGGACGTGATGAGGGCGAGTCAACGAGTTTGGGATAATGCTAGTTGATCCTGCGTTTTATTTATTTATTTTTTTAAACCAAACACCGTTATAGACGCTCATGAGTCCGTAGAGACACAAACTGCAATGCAGGAGCTGTGGAAAATATGCAGGTCTGTGTGTTTACCTGGCACTATGGGAGAAGTGGGCCAGTCAGTCACTGAACACACACTCATACACACACACACAAAACAAGTTAAAGTAGGTAAGTCATTTGCACAAGAAAGAGATTCAGCACAAAAGCCACACGTGAGACTTTACAGCAGCATACTGGGAGGTTTTGGTTAGATTGCTAGGCTGTCGTGCGACATGGTATTCGAGGCCACTGCGGCTGTGTGGCGAGGAACAGGTGGGTCAGCAGCAGAGAGCCGAGAAAGCCCGAGAGTCCTGGTGATTTGGTGAGGCGTGACTGACTGTCAGACTGGAGAGAGAACAAAGAACAGGAAAATCGGAGAGCGAGAGAATGTGAAGAAGGCACCCTGCCGAGCACAATCCCCTACTCGCAGAAATTTTTCCTTTTTTTTTTTTTTTTTTCTCTTCATATCCTTCACTCGCTAGGAGACATGCACAAGTGAGCTTCTTTTGGGTTCAGTGCCACTTTTACCCAACCCGAATCCAAAAAAAAAAAAAAAAAAGCAGAAGGCTTGTTATGTTTTCTGCCAGATATGATGGGCTTCATCTCCCAACCTCCAGCTTAGAATATTATACTGATGAATAACATAATAACACAACAGTGCTCACTATTATAGATGAATTGTGTGTGTGTGTGTGTGTGTGTGTGTGTGTGTGTGTGTGTGTGTGTGTGTGTGTATATGTGTGAGAGAGAGAGAGAGAGAGAGAGAGAGAGATGCTGAGTTTGGATGCTTTCCTTTAATAAGCAGCATCCATTTCTGGGCAAGACCGAAGCGCAGACGTGCTCGGAGTTGAACATGTTGTATAGTAAATGACCTGAGCAGTGTTTCTGCCTCGTGATGACATCGGAAACACTGTTCCAGTCTGCTGCATCCCAGCCGGCACCCTGATTACTCTGCTCTATTCTGCCTTCAGTTCAGCTCTCCGTTTCCAACGAATCCATCAATAGACGTTTGTCGTGCGGTGTATGGACAAGATTCATACTGCTTACACTCTTGTTGACCCCTCAGTCAAGCTTCATAAAGCACCACTCTGCATTTAGAGTGCCATTTACTCTATACATACACCGATAACATTAACACCACCTGCCAAAACAGCTCTGGCTCATAGACAAGACCTCTGAAGATGTTCTGTGGTATATGGCATCAAGACATTAGCAACAGATCCTTCAGTGGGATTAATCCAGATGGTCTAGCCTTCACTTACATGTACATGAGTGGGCCTTCCATGCCCATGACCCTGTCACTGGGTTCATTAGTTGTCCTTCCTTGGACCACTTTTGGTTGGTATTAACCACTGAACACTGGGACGCACCCCACAAAGCCCAGCTGTTCGGGAGATTATCTTAATTATCTTAATTTGGCCATCAGATAGAAAACTAGCTCAGATTTTACGTTTTAGCTCAGATGCCCTTTTTTCCTGCTTCCAACACATCAACTGCTGTGCTTTCACACAGAGGAATGTGCCCTCCACATTTAACCCATCCGTGCGGTGAAACACACACATACACCAGTGTACACTATGGGGCAGTGAACATACTTGCCTAGAGGGGGGGCCGCAGCCCCTAACCCATGGCGCCTGGGTAGCTGTTGGGGAGGTTAGGTGACTTACTTAAGGGCACCTCAGTCGAGCCGTATGCAGGGATTAAACAATACCACAACCATGGCTACACCCACAGCCATGGCTGCCTATTCACTTTTAATGTTAAACTAGCAGAAAATCTATCTCCACAACATACCTCAGCATACCGTTTATCCACAATCATGAGTCCAGTTCCTCTCAGACTAGACCGCAGACACTCGCGCTACACACACACACACACACTGCATTTCACTTCTGTCAGCCTGCACCACACCCCACCACTTATTTTACATATTATGTATTTGAATAAGGGGGTGCCATAAAAGACTCAGAGATTAAGGTAAATTATTTGGCATAGGATCAATTACTAGAAGATTCAGCATACAAAAAAAGGGCTTTTTGTGTTTCATGTCAGGGAGGATCACAGTGCTTCTGAGAGCAACCTATTCTCTCTCTGACACACGCACACAGCCTTTTCTCTATCATCTCAAATCAGCTGCTAAAGCTCCAGACAAATCAATGAGAAGCTCATCAGGATGCTTCCCCACAGTGTCTAGACGGCTAGACCTTTGCTGCTCGGCAGTCAACGTAGACGAGGTCACTGAGGCGAACGCTAACACGCATGACCTCACCAGACAGAGTGACCCATGAAGTGCAATTTAGTCACCGGCAGCACCCAGGACAAATGCAAACAACGCGCACGTCACTCGCTAATGCACCGACAGGCAGGCTTTCCGTCGGGAAACGTTCAGATATAAAGCCGGCAAGTTAAAAGGTATTCTTTTGCGGAAGTCTGTTCACATTTATCTAGAAAAGCTGGTCCCAGGCAGATGCTTTACACACTATCAGGCAACTTCACATTCACCCAGACCCATTTCAATCCTGCCTGATCTCATGCACAACAGGGTGAGAACGCTGCTGCATTGCAGTACTCCTGATGCCACATGGCAATTATATATAACGTATACGGTGATATATTTGCAACCGATTCGACTCTCCCTTCTGTTCCGTCTGCCAGTGACTAGCCAATAGGCATGACTGCAAATGAAGTGAGAACTAGTCAGGGCTGTGCTAAGCCTCACAAAGTTGAGGTGTTTACTGTGTCCTTGCACTGAGCTGTTGTCAAAAGCAGGCTGCATTGCACACTGCGACAGAGACAGGAGGAAGCAGAGTGCTGCAGTGGCCACATTTCGGACCTACGACCAGGATTAAGGATGCAAGAATCAGCTGATGGTATCAGAAAGAATGGATGCATTCATAAAATAAAACAAGTAAATAAATAAAATGCTATTTTGGTTGAACGACAACACAAATGATTCATTTGTGTTCGGTGTTAAAATGCGAGTACGCTAAAGATTTTAAACTGTGATTAAACTTCACTGAGTGCTATTCATGATAAGATATCAACAATTTGGTAGTCAGATGTTCTGTCCCTGAGCTACAAAGCGCCACATACTTCGTACCTTTTTCAGGCCACAAGCGAGTTTTTGAAGGTTCTTCTCATTTCGGTGCACACACTGAAGTCATTCTATCTACTGTAGTCCATTAGGTTTTATTAACTCATGTTCACTGTCTGCTTCATCCTGCCTATGGTCACAATAGGTCTTGGGCTTAGCCCAGAAACACTGGGTATGAGGTAGGAATACATCCTAGTCTGTCATAGGGCACTAATTCTCACACACATTAACAGGGCATTTTGGCAGACGTCCTTATCTAGATCAAGTCAAGGGTTGTGCAGTTATAAGGGTTAAAGGCCTCGCTCACAGTGCCAGATTGGTGGTGTTGGGGTTTGAACTCAAAACCTTTCTGAGCTTTCAGAGCCGTAAACCAACTGAGCTACCTTTGACCAGACGCTCTCATTCACACACTCATTTGCACACAAACCAAGGGTCAATTAATCTTAGCCAGACCACCTGGCATGTTTTTGGGTAGTGGGAGGAAACCGGAGAACCCAGAGGAAACCCAGCATCAGTGGGAGTGTAAGCCAAGCTCAAGGTTGAAACCAAGAACCACCGTTTCACTGTGCCGCCTTTGACGGTAAGCTTATTGACCTAGTGTACTTGCACACAAATGAATAAACAATTAATGAATTATTATCTGCTTTCATTAACATTGTGAGAGTGATTATCAAGTCATGTCTGTGTGAATCCTACTACTGTTTGTGTGCATTGCATAAGTGCTGCTGTTACCACCTTTGGGTTTAATTGTGTCTGTTCCCCCCTGTTCTACTGTCATGTCACTATTTCATAGTCAAGTCTGATGGGCCTTCGTTCACATTCTTATGATTCTGCAGTATATCCAGACATATCTAGTAGCTGTAGCTGCTCATTTTATCATCACAGAAGAGTGGACTTTTGGCCTTGACAGAGGTCTGCCCTCCGAGTGCCCTTCTAGTTTATTTTTAGGACAAGTACAGGTATTTCACCCTCTTATCTAGCATCTACTCTAAATTCTGCTCCCACTACTAGGGGGCCAACTGCACGGTTCCCTGTATTTAATGTTTACTGTCTTGGAAATTGTCATGTCTATTTATAGTACATTGTCTTGCGTACTTATTGTAAATCGCCTTGCGTCATTGTACATGCTACTGCATACGTGCACTTTATGTTGTATTGTGTAGTTTATGTAGCACAATGGTCCAGGAGGAACATTATTTCACTTCACTGCATACTGTACACCACTGTATATGGTTCAATTGACAATAAAAACCACTTGAATTATAATCACTTAAACACTGTACTGTTGTAATTAAAGCTCAGGAATACATATTTTTATATACAGTAACAGTTAACATAGAACATGGTGAACTGAATCGTGCTTCAGATTGTATCCTTTTTTTAAATAGAACAGCCTGCAGCAGTCTCAGTTAATGAATGTATATAAAAATGTCTATCTTTTATCTTTTCAATTATGTTTTTCTTAAAGCCTTAAAAAAACCTCTTAAAGCTTTTATTTCTCAATGTTGCTTTGCAGGTGTTTTATTAGATATCTTAGCTGTTTGCCTATGTAAAGTACACGTTGAATCACGTGCCTGTGACATGCCTGCGTTTGCCGATTCAATCTCTTTTTATTGTAACACTCGTGAAGTAAAGAGTGATCTCGATCTCAGTTGGACCACCTGTATAAATAAAGGAAATGGCTGTTCAGTTTTGTTCAAGCTCTGGAAAAAGGTCTGTGTTTGGACAGACCTGTTTTTGGGAAGTTAGGCAGGTCTTGGCCATGTTTAGTGAGAAAATGTAGCAGACAAACTCTCTAAGAAAAAAAAAAACCACTAGAGACGTGGCTTGCGAGGTTAAGGCAGTTTATCCTATTTAAAATGGGTTAAGGCTGGCCAATACATGACGCACTGAGAATACGTTAAGCCGATGAGGATTGGTTTGAAATGAACTTCCTGTGGTTCATAGACTGCTTTACGTTCCATACAACATGTTTTGACTGAAGAACATGTTTTGACTGCAGAGTGCTTTCTTTTTTTCTTTGATGTTAGCCATTTACCGCCAGCTGTGACTGAAATGCACCTGTGGCCTGTCTGAAATGAATAAAACATACCAGCAAGAAATAATAATAAATCACGGGGACTGAACATCACCTAAATCTACTGTCATAATGAAAGCTGTTGCTGGTGAACTCGTGCTGCACTTACATAATATATTCTAATAGTAACACTGTCTAGTACATATTTGACAATCGAACTGCTTAGCATGTGGGCTAGAAGGTGCACTCATACGGTTGCAGACAGACAGCAGAGACGACTTTATTAGTCTGAGTAATGGTTGATGCAATTTAATAACTGAAAGTTTCAGCCAGGTGTGTGCACTGTTTCACTGTGTCAGGGTAATCAGCAATGTCGATTCCTGTTGAAATCCTAACATAATACCAGAACGAGGCCACTACATAATTTAAATACATTCCTTACTGTAATTTTGAATAAGTTACATAAAGAATTATAAGGTAACAACATATTAAAGTTTTACACATTATTAATGACCATTTGTTTATATTACAGACAAAAAAATAATAATACTGAATCATACTTGTTACAATTTATAAACAATGTTTCAGCCAATTAATTTGCATAAATTTCAACTATTGAAATATCTATTTCAGTTTTTTGTAGCTATAGTAGCATACAGTAAATAAGCAGTGGTGGAGCTACCTGGCAGCTATGGCAGCTTTTACAAATGCAGTGTTTAATCGGTTTGTATGGAGCATTTTCTCTCTACTGCACATGGTGTGTGTTCATGAGAACGCAGCAATCCCGCTCGGGTGTGGACCAAAACAACCGGTCTGAGAGCGTCTGAGTGAGGTAGTCTCCATCTGCCTTTAATGTCAAGACACAGCCTGGTTTATCCACAAGCATGTCGTGAGATCTACTAGGCCACGTGAACTGAAGGTGAGATTGTGATAAGACTAGAGATAGTCTGTAGACAATCTGCTTCATATCAAGAGCTGGAAACTGGACTATAGAAATACAGCAGGTGTATCGAACACCCAGACGACGTAACTGGTGATATTTATATGGTTAATATAGTATGCAGCATAGCAGTGTTTGAATAATAAAAAACGAAACTAAATTCAGACACATATGCTTGGGTTGTGCTAGATCTTTAGTACTGACTTACAAAGGATCGTATGACTTCCAGACATTTAAAAAGTGCAGATAGTTAGGAAAAAATAACCCGAGATCATTTTGGAAACAGGAATGTGTGTTGAAAACAAACCCAATGCAGTCTGATGATAGAAAAGTAGAATATAAGCCCTTTCTGCAAACCATCCACTTTTTCTAGGACTTGCCTCTTGGCTCAGGATACATGCAGTTCCCAAATGGCATCTAACGATGATGACACCCGGCAAAATCTTATAGACTAATATGAGGAAAACTCGTCCAACCTTTTCGACACTGGTTTTGACACAGGGAACATTCAGAAATGTTCGGATGAGGGAACATATTTTCCAGCCGCTGGCAGGTCTGCAGGTTCTGATGTTACATCATTATGTTTGAATAAACATTCAAAAGAGAGCTTTGTTGAACTGGACTGAAACGGGGAAGGTGACATATGACAAAACGACACACGTTCTCATCAATTCGTAATATTCAATACAACTAAATATTACAGAAAGTTCAACTGTTATTTTCATTAGAAAGACAAGTGTGATGTAAAAAGCCTAGAAAGTAGTAATACAACACAAGAAAACAAGAAACAAGTTTCACCATATCAACCTGTATATGAAGTGCCATGACTGATGATGGCTCTATAATGGTATGGGGTTTATTTAGCCAGACCTCAACATTACTAAACACATCTGGGATGCCATCCAACACGCTATCTTACACCTCAAAATACAAGTATGGTGATTATTGAATACAGCATATTTACCCATGCTTGTGAGGTCCATGCCCCATGGGGGACCTACCACTTGTCTAACAGGTTTCTGGCACTTAAATAATATAATGTATAAATGTAATATAAATGTAGCTGAAGATTTGCAGTGGTGGACCCATGCCTGACTGTAGATACATGACCAAAACACTGGACAGGATGTTCATTAACAAACAAACATATGATGCAGTAATCCTGTACAGTTCAGAGCAAGCGTACAGTCTACGGGTGCCTCAGTTCCAGCACTGCCAGGATTAGGATTAGAACCCTGTTCAGGGCCCAGTGAGTCTCCATCTGTCAGCGTATGAAGGACCAGGAATAGGGCCTTATCCTTATTCTGCCATATGGACTGCCTCTCTCAGTCGCTATGACGATCAGTAGACAGGATAAGGCCTAGAAGCTCAAGATCTTAGATTTCACACGGGTACATCATCTTCAAATTTAATTATCAACTCAGACACGACTGTTAATGCACCAACACACATACTCTGAATTTTGCCACCAGCCTCCCAGAGGTGCTGATGCACTATAGCAATGTTGCGAATGTGCATTTTCTCAACTTTGACAAAACTTTTTTTTTTATTCTTCGGATGTGTGTGAGGTTTCACTATCCCGATTCCAACCAAACTCTGAAACTACACAAGGTCAGAATCGCAGTATCGGGGTGTGGGTTCAAGTCCGGTAATAAAGAGGCGAGTTTGTACCAGGAAGCCTTTCACAGGATCCCCATGACATTTTCTGCACCCAAGGTGTGATGACATTCCAGGCAACGAGACAGGCAGCTTGGCATATGATGTCAGACGGACAGACGGGTCTCTGTGAGACAGGAAGCTCCTCCCTATTAGTAGTGAGTTTTCCGGTCGGGAGCGGGCAGCCATCTCAGCAGAGTTCCCACTCATGCCAAGTGCAAAGACTGGAAGCTAATCTGCACTATGGGCTGTGTCTCAAATATCAAGTCGTCAACATACGGCTCAATATATTCACAACCACCCCCCCCCCACCCTCTATTAGCTTTTCCTTTTGCAAAATTGCTAGAAAGTCACATAAGATAGCTGAGCCATGAACCCTATCATGCTTATCTATTCAGTCATCTGCCGCCACAGACTAAATAACCAACAGCTGTGGACAGACAGGTAGCGTGTGACAGCATGCAAAGAGAATCTGAATCAGAAGTCAAACACACGGGCAGTGAATCATTCAGCCTTGAAGTCTTTTATGGCGTGTGTTTTATGGAGACAGTGACGCTGATGTGCAGCTAACCTTTGCAAGCTAGTTCACCCCCCCCCAGCAGATCGATCATATTTCTGACATCGCGCTCCACGTGCCATCACGGTACACTGTTACACTTGGCACAGAGCCATGCTCGTATCAGTCAGCTGCCACAAAAAGGCACCTTAACCTGCCGGCACATGATGATCTCCTCACAGCAACACACACCTATTCATCTGTGTAAGGAAGTTCTTTGACAGCAATAAGCCGCTATGTTTTCTGTTCAAGAGAAAGAGGATAATGCCTGCGCAAATATTTTATTCATATTTAATAAGCTGTTGTGACTATTTCCATGTCAAAACAAGTTAAAAGAGGAACAAATAAAATATATTAATAATAATAAGTTTGGTAATGGCACCACAAACTATTTATGTACTTAGAAAGTATTACAACATTGGAAATGCAGACAGGATGATGAAATGCTAAATGCTGTTGGGTAACAGACACAAAGAAATAAGTTACAGGAGAAATAATTGGTTTAAATAGTCAAGAAGAACTTTAAATAAATTATAATAAAATCCAGGGGTGGGGCAACCAAGTCTCATCAGTGACTGATCGTTAAGAGTAATGGTGATCACTGATTGGGTGTTGGGAATAACTGTGATCAGTGATTGGTCGTTAAGAATAATGATGATCAGTAATTGGGTGTTCATGAGCTCCGAAGCACAAGCACAGGTCAAGGTTTACTTGGATTTACTATGGCGGCAGGTCATCAGGACTTCTGTCTCAACTTGTACAACCAGCAGCTGTGATGTGACCTGGTGGTCTGTACTGGACAAGTCATCTACTCAAAAAATGTTTTCCAAAATAAAGTGACTTATTTTGGTCTAAAATGCGGCTGAATCCAGCAACAATGTTAAATCTAGCAACACTACAACAAGCAGAGTCTCAACAGAGAAAAAACCAAACGCAATGCACTCTAT
Organism: Duopalatinus emarginatus; assembly: GCA_028565595.1. Classification (NCBI taxonomy): domain Eukaryota; kingdom Metazoa; phylum Chordata; class Actinopteri; order Siluriformes; family Pimelodidae; genus Duopalatinus; species Duopalatinus emarginatus. The sequence goes on from JAOVVF010000044.1 coordinate 22,018,064, forward strand.
GGCATACTCCCCTGTGCTGAATAAATACCTTATGTAATAAAGGATCTTATGTAATAAGCAGTAGTCGTATGTCACGTCTGTCTATAAAGTTGTCATTGTGTTTTCACAGCTTGTACAGTGAGGCACTGAAACTTGCCAGTCACACAAAAAGCCGTCTTGCACTTTTACCTAATGAAGTCCAGGTGGAACAAGACCTAATCAGGTCACCTTTAAAAAGCCCTGATTTCCAAGCTTAGGTCAGTGCGGAAAAAAAGGCTGCACTTATTCAGCTCCCTATACATTCCATAGTGCCTCAAACGCCATGAGAAGCGAGTCCCAGAACCGCTGGAAAGCTGCAGACGGAAATGACGTATGCCGGCATTGCCAGTCACTCTGAACTACTTAGGCATTCACACCATTGTGTCCTAGATGCAGCAAAGCCTCAGCAGACAGATGAGCATTCATGAGCTGGTGGCCTGCTCTTGACCTTTAACCCCACAGAGCAGCTCGGGAGACAATGTGGCTGAAATCCCACAGCCCTTTAAGAGACGGTGGCTGCAAAAAGCATTCGTAAAATGTAAACAGGTATTACTACTTTCCTGTTCTTGGGTAGGCTTGTTTTCATTGTTGCTATATACATACAGGAGGCCGGATTTACAGTTTATTACGTTTTTTTTCCAAAATCGGAAGTCGGATGCACCAGTTCAGAATGTAAAACTGGACATTGCACATAGAGTTTAAAATGAACTTGTACTGCAGAAAGTGATCGTAGATCCAAATTTCCACCATGGTCAGGCAATCAGGAACACAATCCAATACAAACAGGAAATACTACATCCATGATTGAGAAGCAGGGGTTAGCCATTTGAACCGAATTCAAATACACTGCACTTTACAATAACATTAACACAAACACTGAGAGTGTATTTATTGTCTCACACTGCTGTGAATTATCACTTCATGAAGTCATGCGTACTAAATTACAGCATAAAACCCACCTGATCCCGAAGATGAACAGACCACATGCTTGATCTGTGATTCAATACGCCAAACAGAACAAAGTCCAACATTACATTTACAGGGTTTTAAATATTTTGTTACACACCTTACCAATGATCTCAGTCCAACCCAAGACAATTTGCACTATAACATATTGCGTAAACGCTCCATGATATATAAATATAACACACTTATAGTCCATTGCTTATGTTATGTGATCTGACACAGAACCTTGGGCTGATACAAAAAAAAAGGTGGATGGGAGGTGGGGACAAATTTGTGCTGATCCTGTAATCAATTAGAAAAACTAGAGAAATTTTTGTACCTGGAAATGTTTACATGGAAAGAGACATGACTCAACATTGCTTCTTAAAGTCATGTAGCTACATTACTCTTCCTTGTTTTTGAACATTTTAAAATTAACGTAAAATAATATATTATTATATATGTATGTATTATATTTTAATATATTATGAGTATCAGCAGTGGTGAATACTCTTAATTTAACTTCTTAATTTTTCTATTTAACTTTTACTCCTTTTATTGTTATATTAATTCATAATTGCTGTTTTTCTTCTCTATTTTTATATATCTCTTTTTAAAATTTGTATTATATATATAATTTTTACAATACTTTGACAATAAAAAGTTTCACAAAAACTGGTACAAATAAGCCTATGCAAAATACATAGGTTGGTGGTGGCTCCATAACAGTAATACATATGTTTCGCTGGCATTCCATAGAACCCCTGGTATGTCCACAAACGTCTGTGACACGTGAATGCTATGTGTGTCTCCTTTCTGATCAGTTACACCCGTTCATGTCCTGCATTTATTTTAATGGATTTGGCCTCTTCCAACAGGACAATGCACTGCCAAACACGTCTAAAGAGGAACACTCATCTGGGTTTGGGGTTTTGCCATAACCACACAAGTCACCAGATCTCAAATTTATCGAACACATCTGGGATGCTACGCAATGTGCTGTGTAACACAGAAATCCTACACCTCAGAATACAACTGAATTTTGGACCGTTCTCCAGGAAGTATTGGTGTTTATTACCTACAGAATTGTGAAATCCATGTTCATGTAAATTCCCCATGGGGAATCTACCAAGTATTAGACTGGTGCACCAGTTTTTCTGGCACTTCAGTGTAATTTTGTTAGGTCAGTAAAGCAAATTTGAACTTGAACTTGTAAAAGTGCCGTCATGCTTTCTGTAGCTATAGTGTATTTCACGAAGGTGGCCATGTCTGGAGATCATAGAGCATGAAAAATAAACAAATAATTACACTCCTAACAAAATAAAAATAAAACAGGATTAGGCTCTCCTGGTGAAACCAAATGCTTGGTAGCGAGGTGTCTAAACAAATAAACAGCTACACCAAATTCTCAAAACACAGCAACTCTTTCCCATCAGTACAATTTACTGCAAAGCCAAAAAAAAAACACTTCCCCTTCCCGGAAACGTGCAGCCTGAATAAAGCATGTTTCGAAATTCTCTCCGAAGGCTTCCTTCAGGTGCTATTTCATAACGACTCCTCCAACAAGCTGTCTCGACATGCAAATTAAACAAAGCATCCGAACCATTCAAACTATTCAGACTGTAGGTAAACTTCAGAGCTGATACAAGCAGACAGCAGGTGGTGTAGTACATGCACCTCAGGCCAAAGCGGCAGCTTGTAAAAGGAGAGCACTGTTCCGTTCTGTCTGGCAGTAGCCGACATGTCCATGTCTGTGCAGCACAAGTAGGCCAGTGCCTGCAGTGCACAGGAAAGGGCACAGCGAGTGCGTCTGCAGCCATGGAGAACTCTGGTCACGACAGCCCCAGGCAGTGTGCTCAGTCCAAGTTTGGAGAGAGCGAGCTGGCAGACTTCCACACACCACTCCACACACACACACACACACACACACACACACACACAGAGTCTCAGATATGCAGTGCAGTCAGAGAGAGAGACTAAATGCAGTAATGAGAGGACAGTTGAAGGCTTCAGACATTACGTAGCAGCATGAGCCAAGAGTCAGACAGAAGGGCTGTGTGTGTGTGTGTGTGTGTGTCTGTGAAAAATGGTAAGCACTTTCAGCCGGCAATTCAACAGGAAAAAATATATCCGTCAACCTGTAAAGAGTTGTCTCTAATACAAATCCAAGACATCCAAGGCACCAGATCAGCAGGATACCAAGCCGTGATGTGGAAACCTAAGTGCATGAGCTGTGTAAGCTATTAAGTTTGGGTGTTGTGTGAGTAAAGGTGCTTTTTTTTTTTTCTACACTGTGTGAGAGTGTGTGAGCATGTATGTGTGTGTGTGTGTGTGTGTGTGTGTGTGGTCGAAGCACTGCACGGCACTGCAGTTCCACATTTTCATGGCATGAACACACCTTATTGAGTGCTCTAGCCCTGGGGCAGTGCTTCCTGCTCCTCCAGTGCCCCTGTAATGCATGTGTGTTAGCCGATGAGTTTGTTCAAGTGTTTTGGAGCAGTGGAGACACACACACACACACACACACACCTCAGACGACACAACAGGAACGGGTAGCAGCTGTGTCTATCTGATATAACACACCATTACTAGTGAGTCAAGCCACACT
>JAOVVF010000044.1:22029558-22040945 GCA_028565595.1 Duopalatinus emarginatus
GTTACAACCTGAAAGTTGACAGAGTGAAGAGAGAGAAAGAGAAAGAGAGAGAGCACGAGAGAGAGACTCCACTCAGTGTTCTTACCCTCCAGGGCTAGAGGTGCAAAACAGTGAGGCACAGAACGAGTGCAGGGCAGGGCAGAGAGAGAGAGAGAGAGAGAGAGAGAGAGAGAGAGAAAAACACAGAGCGATTAATGTACATGTGACACATACACATGCATCATTTCCCCATACACTGATGGGAGAGATAGATATGGCAGGAGGGAAAGACAAAGAAACGTTTTGAACTCTTTGCAAATTGTTCATGATGCTGTTACTGACATATACACATACATACACTAATCAGCCATAACGTTAAATCTGGTATCTGTGGCACTAAGACATCAGCAACAGATCATTCTGTGGATCGTCTGTCGGATTGGACCACACAAACTAGCCTTAATCCCCCTCCACACACACCTGTCTTCTATTCACTGGCTATCTTTCCTTGGACCACTTTTGGTATGTATTGTCCACTGTATATGAGAACACACACAAAGACAGCTTGCTGTTTTCGAGATGCTCTGACCCAGACGTCTAGACTTCACTATTTGGCCCTTGTCCCACAGTCACTCCATAAACTTGCCCACTTTTCCTGCTTCCAACACATCAATTTAAAGAATTTACTGTTCACTTGCTTCTTAATATATCCCAGTCCATGTAAGGTGCCACTGTAACAAGGTTTACGATGTTACTCACAGCACCTGTCACTGGTTTTGTGGTTTTAATGTTATGGCTGATCTGTGTATACATGCACTCTTTATACAGAAACAGTGTTTTACCTTATATCTGAAAGAGTAAAGAAGCCAAAAGCAGCCGCTGTCATTACTGAAAGCTATTGAAATAAAGCTAATTCTAATGCTAATGTAGTGTAATCCACTATAAAGTTAGAAAAATAGACAGCAAGAACCTTTAGGGTCTCAGGTTTCCTCCCACATCCCAAAAATATGATTGTAGGTACATTTAATTGCCCCTAGTACTTCTTATTCCCACTTCCTGACCAGTAACCCTGACCAGGATAAAGAGTATGGGTTTGTTGAGGAGTTTTTCCAAAGTCAGCCTATTTCAGTCAATAGTGATTTTAAATGTATGTAAATGAGTGTGTTTTCAAAAGTAGAAGCGGTGGATAACTTTATGTCTGTGCCATAATTGCAGTGGTGAGCAGCAACAAAGCCTAACAAACATACAAGCTTTTATAGAGCCTAGACACAGCTGTTACTCCCAGAACAAAAACAACTGTTCTGCATGACACTGAGCGACAGACTGCTTTGATTGGTGTGTGTGTGTGTGTGTGTGTGTCTGTGTGGTGAGGGTGTCTGCACCTTGACTCCGTCGTTGTAGCTGTCTGCAGTGTTAAGGCAGGCCGCGCTGCCTGCATGACCCGATGCTCCAGGCCGAGGAGGCTTCTTAGGAGGAACAACATGATCTGAAAGAAACGCCGTCAAATTAGGAGAGAGACTAGGCATAAAGCACAGAAACCACCGCCAACATTTATAGCCCTGGTAGGATGTTTCTTTAAGAACATGCTAGTGTGTGTGTGCTTTTAGGACTGCGTAACTGAAGGCTTCTTGCAAGTGGAAACAATTATACTAGGAGAAAAAAATATATATATATAATAATACCACAAACACTGTTTCTCTAGGAGCTCTCAGTGGAAATGGAGCTTCAGCTGTGTGTGTGTGTGTGTGTGTGTGCAAGGGTAATGGTATGAGGCATATGGAGCTGGAGATTTACCTGCTTTCCCCACTGGCTGGTAAATGTGCTGGTTTCCTGTCTGCACAAATAAAGAAAAACACCATCAGTCAGAGGAATATAGTGTAGCATCTCCACTGCCATCTGTGTTGTGGTTTAGGTGTGAAGTTACCAAGATGCCTGGCATGCCTACACACAGACACACACACGCACGTACATGCACGTACACACCTGCCCGTGCTAGAAAATGATCTACATAAGGACGGGAACATGGTTAAAGACTGTACGAGGCAAAATAAGAAATAATAATACACACTAAAGATGTGCTTCAGCTTGGATTTGAAAAGCAAACTTTAACTGGTAGACATTAGTTTGGGAGCTTGACATTCATGTGTTTTCTGCTGCTTGAGTTTATTTGACTATGAATAACACTAACAAGCCAGACGTCTGTGGCTTCAAAGAACAAGCAGTATTTTAAAGGGGTCATGGCTGGCAAATTGTTGTTGTTGTTGTTTTTACTTTCTTAGCAGTTCTGCATGTGAAACTGTCTTTGTTGATGGGAGAAGTCAGAGGAGATTGGCCAGACTGGTCTGAGCTGACAGAAAGGCTACAGTAATTCAAATAATTGTTCTTTACAACCACACTGAGCAGAAAAGCATCTCAGAACACGTCACATGTCAAAGCTTGAGTCAGATAGGCTACAAAAACAGACGACCACATTGTGCTCCACTTCTGTCAGCTAAGTGGGCACAGACTTACTCAAACTGAACAGCTCAACATAAGAACGTTTTCTAATTTTCAGCTGTCTGCTTTTAGTAAAGCTGTACTAACTGGGTCATTTCCACCTGCAGAACTGTCAGTCACTCAATGTTTTTTTGTTTTTCGCACCATTCTGTGTAAATTCTATGATGTTTGATGTGACAAAAGGCAAACATTTTTAGGAAACCTTCACAGTTATATTCAAATAAAGGTCCTCTAGGAACCTTATTTCTAATGGGTTCTTTGAGGAACCAAATTTTATACTGAGGAATCCCAAAAGTTCTTCCAGGCACCTCTGAGGTTCTTCAAGGAACTGCTAATTTTTACAGTGTAGCCAACCAGGTAGGAGCATCTCCAAAACAGCAGGTCTTGAACTTATTTGAACATTGTGCAGTGTAATTTACCACTGGATTTAACCCATCTGTGCAGTGAAACACACACATTCACACTAGAGAACACACACTAGGGGGCAGTGAGCACATGTGCCAGGGCGGTGGGCAGCCCCTATGCACAGCATCTGGGGACCAGCTGGGGGATAGTTGCCTTGCTCAAAGGTACTTGTTGATTGCAATAATCAAACCAGAGACCTACTGTTCCAAGGCTGGTTGCTTAACCACAAGCCTATGGCTGTCCCTCCAGATCTTATGGAGGGTTCCCAGTATGCAGTGGTACCTACTACCACCTGGCTCCCTACCAGGGTGGTCGAAGGTAGGACAACCTGTGAACCAGTGACAGGGTCTCTGTCTGATGTGCATGGAGGGGATAATGGCTAACCATGTCTGTTCTGATCCAACAGAAGACCAACAGGAGGATCTGCAGCTAACGTCTCGGTGCCAGATACCACATCACACCTTCCGAGGTCTCATTGGGTCAGAGCTGTTTTGGCAGTTTGGCTGTTTAATCAACAGTCAACCCTGATTATGTCAATCAGGGTGGCGAGTGTATTTAAACCTATAACTGTAAGAGCACATCTGTAGTGTATACCAACTCACACAACACATGTATAGAGTAATAATGTGCATCATACAGGGGTCCTGAGGACTGGTTTGAGAAACATTGTCCGAACCAATATGTAGAAACCAAAGTCATAATGTTATTTACAATAGCAGCAAGCAATGTAAACCAAGTCCTGGACCGAAAGTATGGCTAGAGCAATTTTCCAATGCCACTGTTGCCTCTTTAACTTCATTTATATCACATCACTTTTGATGTGATCTTTTTGCTTCACACTCGCTGACTAATGAGTCAAACGTTAACTGCCGCTTATTAAGCGCATAATTACCACATGTCCCATATGGCCCGTGTTTGTGAGGAATATGTTGCAGTGAAGATCTTATAGAACATAGGGCTTATCCAGTTTATTAAATGATCTGTGTAGTAATACACCGGTGTCTGAGATCACTGTGACTCTAAAATATATATAACAGGACATGACAGACAGATTCTAAGTCTGGACAATATAATACACTATGATTCAATTATATTTCTGTGTGTTGTCCCTTGGCTGCTTAGAAACAAAGCATTTCTAAGTATAATCTACTAACATTTTTCAACACTGAGAGCAGAAACAAAACACCCGATATAATGTTTCCTTTTTCTGTTTAGTATAAAGCCAAGGGCAATTCTACAGGGAATATGTCCAAGGATACACACACACACACACACACACACATGCCTACACACATACTATGAGTAAGATCTGACTAGTTTGAACACTGCCTGTACTGATGTTGGCAGTAACACTGATAGGTGAGGTGTTGCAGTAAGTGCCATAAAAAAAGAACACTTATTTACTTTTTATTACTTTAAGAAGAAGACTTTACAGTAAAAATGTGTGCTTTTCTTTTAAGGTGTCACTTAAGATGTTGAGCATGAATGTGTGTGTATATGCATGTGACTATTATACAGCAAAGTGTCTATTCATAAAAAAGAGGAAATCGACATTGTCTGCAAGTCATCCTGGGAAACAAACACAAAAACAGAAACTCACTGGTCCCTGGAGACTGCAGTCCTCTCGGTCTATACTGCCTCTGGAATTCCTAGAGTCTGGTTTCTGAGAGACAAAAACAAGAAGAAGAAAACAGCACATCAAGTACATCAACAGACATCAAGTACACAGCTTCAGTAAATAAAGTTTTGTTTTTCCCCAAGGAAATTCTTGTTAAAAGGGACCTCAAGAAACAAACCACATCATTCACACGTTATAGACATGTAATGTACATCCACGGGAACTCTTAATCATCCCAGGAAACCTTCAGTATGTTTTGTAAACTTCAAATCTATTAGCTGAGCAGACATGCACACAAAATATTAGCCAAATACAATGACATAGACCTTATTACAGCACATCTGCTGTAATAGAAACCCCAGCACCATACCAGTTTCCCAAAGCAGGACTTGAAGACCTGCATCCTATGGCCTCTTCTTTCGTATTCCTTTCAGTGTTTTAAGTCTTGAGATCAGAGCTGCGTTTGACTCCATTCATGGAGAAAAAGCATGTGCTGAGAGGAAGCTCCTGTGGTGAGGCATGCATGCACCCACATCGAGTCACTCCCACTGAACGAGCCTCAACTTAGCTATGCCAAGTCTTCCCCTTCTCTCCTCCCTCCTCTCTCTCTCTCTCGCACCTTTCCCTCACTACAACCTCTTCGTCTTAACCTTCTTTTCCTCCTCGGGTCGTTCTCTGCTGCTTATTTTGCCTTCTCGCTCCCTTCTCTCCTCTTTCTCTTTTCTTAATTCATCTAGCCTCAGTGCCCCATTGCATGTGCCAGCCATTTTCTTCGCACTGCAGAGAAACAGGGTAAAGATGAAGAAATTGGGGAAAATTCCCTCCTAGCCTCAGCAATTTAACTTTCATCAGTGGCAGGTCAGGGTGAGTTTAGCTGCTTCACGCCTCAGTGCTAACACAACCCCCTCATTACTCAGGAATTCCCCAATGCTGCACCTGTACCACGCGCACCGTCTCTGAACAGAAAAGGTCACCCGAACTGAACGATTATCATTAACGAATGACACGTGCGTAATTGTAAGCAGATATCTATGATCGCTCATACCAACATAAAGATCTGAATGGGTTTTTGAAGAACAGTATGTTGGTTGAAGACAAGGGCCAGCATATTTCAGCACTGTGAGCTGCTTTTAGCTTTCCACAGGAAACAGAATGAGGCTTTCTATGAGACAGGCTGAAGATAATGACAGTCATGTAAAAATAACTCCGGCACTGTGCCAGAGTCCCATGTCCTGCTCGCTCTTTTTTTCACACACATGCTTGGTCAGTGTGCTTTCTGAAAGTATCATGATCTTCTTTCGGTTGTATTTTAACCGGTGTTTAATGTTGTGTCTGAAATGTAAAGAAGCCCAGATACTATAGGAGAGTGTGACAAACGCCAGGAAGGTTAGAGCTACTAGATGTCTAACACCCTACCTACATGCGTGTACTCATTATAGATAGAAATGTATAACGGACATGCTTTTATTTTCCAGTTGGACTTGACAGTAATGGGAAAAAATAAACACTATGCTTTGCCCACATAAACAAAACCGGCTTTCCTTTTCTTGAAAAAAAAAACCACACACATACTGACACAACTGCAACATTACACAGCTCTGATCCTAAATCCATTCGCCCAACAAAAGACATCCGACAAGACTTCAGTTCAGCTGACAGAGGGAGCTCTTGTGCATATTTAAAAATCCTACTGAGTGCTGGGATTGTAGATAAGAGAGCAGATGAGCAAAAGGTGTGCAGAAGAGAAAGAGCTAAAAGGAAATTAGATGGAGAGGAAATCATTCAGGGCTTAAGAGGTAAGAGGAAATTAAAAAAGGAGAAAGGTAGACAAGAGGTAAAGGGCATGACAGCCAGCTGGAAAGCAAGTCGAGTGAGACTTGATCTGAGCTGATCTGAGCTGTGCTGCATACCATTAAACGCTCTTCTTGCTCAAGCCAACGCTGGTCCTCCTCCATCTGCTGCTGCTGCAACATCAGCTGCTCCTCCATCAGGTGAGGAGGGAGAGGTTGACCCATGCCGGCCCTCAGAACACCACCATCCTGACATACACAAACACTTACTGTTACTGATCTCTGCCTTTAAAACAACTGTATGACTATTTATGACATAAGCATATTTACATTATATTAATATATAATATTATATAGATAGATATATAGATAGATTATATAGAAATGTATAACTGGAATTATGTATGACACCAGAAAACAGGGATGCACTGATACTAAGTATGAGTGCATATACTTGTCAATACTGATTCCAATCTGATTGCAAAATGACCAGCTTACCCCTACTAAGCAATCAGGGGTATTTAACATTTAATACCCCTGTTTACGTCTTATTATTTCCACACTGTGACCATGACAAAGCACGCAACAGTACTCAGGTACCTAGGATACTAGTTTCATTCCTTACCAAGTAATTTAGTTGATTTTAAATGTAAGCAAGCTACATTAGCTAATTTGGATTGAGTAGGGCTACAATAAGGAAGAGCAAGCTATGGTGTTCGGATGTTCTTGAATTTCCCTCTGGGTTTAATAAAGTATATATCTATCTATCTAGTCGTAGGCTTGTGGTTAAGGAACCAGCCTTGGGACCAGAAGGTCCCGGTTCGATCCCTGCAACCAACATTTCCCCTTGAGCAAAGGACCCAACGCCTAACTGCTCCCTGGGCGCTGCAGATAGGGGCTGTCCACCACTCTGGTCATGTGCACTCACTGCTCAATAGTGTGTACGTGTTTCACTGCACGAATGGGTTAAATGTGGACGTCAATTCCACTGCACAGTGGTCAAAAAGACTAGTTCACATTAGTGCTCTTGTACAGCGGTAAGTATATTTCAATGTCTTCACTGTATCATTGTCTGAGAGTGTTAGTGGCTGATTAATTTTTTTCTTTGACCTCTATGTTGGGGTTCCACATGGCATGGTCCTGAGCAGCTCTGTGATGATTCCAGCCGTCATGAAGGTCAAGCCCCATGCTTGAGGCCTGAGGATACAACCCACTGGGCATAGAGGGCATGGTGTGAGGGCCTGGGTAGCCTCCCATCTGGAAAAGACCACACAGCATTTTTGACCTGTCCTTATGTACTATGTTTCTGTAAAGCTGCTTTGGGACAATGTCCATTGTTAAAAGCGCTATATAAATAAAATTGAATTGAACTGAATTGAATGTACTAGTAAGCTTGTTTTTTTTTTCAATTCCATGTCTAACATGTGTGCTAGCAGTGTAGTGTGTGTACCTGAAAGTGATTGTGCTGGCCCATATGTTGAGGACTGGGGTAGAAACCTTCACTCGAGCGTGGACTTGGATAACCAGGTCTGCTGGGCTGCAAATGCACACACACACACACACACACACACACACACACACACACACACATACATTAATCATTGTAAGCATGTTCAGCCATACTGATCTGTATGAGATACTGTAGTTAGGGGACCAGGCACACACAAAACTGCAAAGCTTTTGTGTGGAGGGTAAGTCCAGTCTGTTGAAGGGGATAAACCAAAACAAGCTCGTACAACACAAGCAGTTAGTCAACCATCCAAAATGCTCTTCTTTCAAAGGGTTATTTAGTTGGGGAAAGGGTGCAATGTATATTAGGTGATAATAGGGGATTAGACAGAGAAGGCAGCAAGTCCTCTTCTGATTGGTTGAGATGCTGCATCACATTCAGCTGTGGATGGAGAGAGCTGTTTAGAGGCAAATCTACCTGGTACAGCTTCTCATAAAGAGAGTCACGGAGCCACCCCTCCGGACGAGCAGAGGAAAGAAAGAGTCAAAGACAAAGAGTGAAACATAACAGTCAGTTTGAGACGAGACAGACTTCTCAGACATCATAAAACAGGTCGCTACTGCAAAATGCTGACATTTCAAAAGGCTGGTGTGCGTAAAGGACAGATATGAGGTTGACACAAGATCACAGCTGACCTGAACTGTGAGTTCATGCACATGCGACTGCTAAGTAACGGGGTCATGTTCTGAATGCACTGAACATGCAGCAAGTTCCACATTTTACATATAGATATGGGTTATGGATTGCAAGATATTATGACGCGTCCTTGCTGTCCCAATAAGACCTGCCTGTAGAGAGGGATAATGAGCATGCTGGTGCAGGGTTTGCCCAGTAAGGGCCACTGTGGGTGGTATGGATGGCCTCCTGCTGAGCCTGGGCACATGTGGGGGAAGCGTGGGATTCTGGGAGTTCGGCATTAGTGGGAGTAGTGGAGAAACAGCAGGGGGCTGGAAGAAGCAGAGGGAGAGCTGGGAGCCAAAAGACTGCTGACATGCAGAAGCAGCAGACAGACAGTCCAAGCTAACACTGTGCTGCAGAGACGGTCTGCGTGAAGGCTACACACACACACACACACACACACACACACACACACACACACCAAACAGAAACAACACAGCCCAGACAAAGACAGCAGACACACACAACACACAAATGACAAAAGATGATATTTAGAGAAGCATGACAGCAACACATATGCAGATGAGCCACATCTTGTACACACATCAGCAATGAAAAGTGCACAACTCTATAGCAACCATGCTGGTGTGATGGTGACAGACAGACAGGGACACCTGTAGAGGAGCGGACGAAATGACTGCATGGGCATGAATTAGCTCAATGGGGGAGGGTGCGGGGAGTGTGAGACAAACTCTTAGACCCACACACAGACACACATAGACACAGGAGCTAGTTAGTGGGATCAATCACCAGCTGTCCAACTCTACTCGCCTTCTGGGAAGAAAACCTATACTAAATGAAGCAATAAACAATTCTCCTAAACTACTGCACTATTTATGATTATATACAAGCATTTCATATAGTTATCTATATTACACTCAAACATACAGGTCTCGTAACAGAATCCAGTGGCTATTCCACGCCATCACCCTCTTAAATAACTGATCAACACCACAGCTGATTCCCAAACATGCTGCACATTACTTTTGGCACTAATGATGTCTGTACCGCCTGTATATTGTCTGTATTGTCTATATTGTTGTATAGTGTCTTTAACTTATTATTTAAATTATTATAAATGTCCAAAATATTATAATGAAATCAGACTTATAGGAGAGGACAATAAAGTTTAAAGGATAAGTTTGGTATTCACAATGTGCTGCATTTTAACAAAAAATGCCTTGCTGCTCTAAAACAGATTTAGTCATAGACAAGTATAAAAATATCTATAAATGTAATATAATATTATAGCATAAATATTTTATACATGTGTCGTCTTAAGAGCAGTGATTCCAGTTTCCAGGGTAATAAATCCTGAACATTAAATCTTAGTGTTAATTGTTAAAATGTTAGAAATAAAAAAAAAAAATTGTAGAATTGTTTTTTTTGTTACAAATGTTATGCATTTTGTTACAGAACGATGTTATGCATTTTTATGTTCAATAATAAACACTCCCTTTTACACATCCAGTCATAGTTTGGAATTAAAGATCAGTGAATTACTGAATACTGACTATTCCCAGTGTTCCCGGGATAGGCACTGGATCCCTGACCAGGACAAAGCAGTTATTGAAAATGAATGAATGATCTAATCACATTACACACAAAAGCTATTGTACCAAACACACTGCCGAAGTAACAAATGATGAGTTAACAAATCAACAAACCACCAACATTGTATCTCTAATACACACAGAATTGACAGTAAAGCTAAACGATCTCTAAGTACTATATCCTACAAATACTATACATATCAGTGATGCAGCTCTATCTGGGTGTACTGTAAAGCAGTAATCTCATATTCAGTAAACTTAAACAATGTGACTACTTACTTTAGGGGGTGCCTCATCCGATCCCCCTGCATCCCAGGACACGTTGACCTGCCTCCTCATCTCCATCCGACTGCGCTCCTCCTGCTGAGCTTTCTCCTCCGTTAGGATGGTGCTGTGGAAACACAGAGGAGGGAAAACAGCCCTGTGAGCTAGCAACATCGCTGCTGAAGTCTGAACACACACAGTGGGAAGGAATCCAGATATACGTGCTGCTTTAACCTAAGCCCTTCACTCTGAGACTGTCTGCTTAGGGCTTGTGCTTGTGTGTCTTAAGTCCAGACCTGCCTACATGCACAGATCCTGAGTTACAGGAAACAGTGGCACAACCCATAACCAGCAGCATGAATGATGACAACTTTATTACGCAACATTTTAACTTGTGGATTATGAGAAACAACTTTCATCCCTCATGGCTATACGTATTGGAAAAAGGATTACGTTCAGCTTGTAGCCTGTAACACTTACCATGAGCAGTCTATCTACAGCCAGGCTAGATTTATAATACATATATAGTAGTAACATTACAGGAAATAGTAATTCAGTCACATGTTACACTCCAGGTCATCACAAACCAAACTCTATATGAAGCGCAAAACTAAAACCAAATAGTACAATTCACAGTGAATACGGATTAAAGTTAGTGTCTCTAGACAAGCTGTGAGACCCATACCTGTTCTGAACTTGGTAAAGTCTGTATCTCGGATATGGAGTGTGAAGAGACAGAGGAGATGTTAACAGTGCGAATGTGTGAGCCGCAGTAGAGAGAATGTATTTCATGTCCTATACCCAGCCTTTGACTATTTTTAGAAGCACTGAACCCTGACAAACCAAGCATGTGTGCTGCCAACAGATGAATGAAGGACACTATGGAGTGAAAATACACCTGTTCAGATCATTCCTAAAGCATGACCCTGAGTTTCTCTTCCCATTAGAGCTTTACCTGGAAACCTCCATCAGTGATTTGGCTAGAAGTGAATGCAATCATTATGTCCCCTATATATCTTTAATAATAATAATAATAATAATAATAATAATAATAATAATAATAATAATAATAATAATAATCATCATCATCATCA
>JAOVVF010000044.1:22062919-22076750 GCA_028565595.1 Duopalatinus emarginatus
GAGAGAGAGAGAGAGAGAGAGAGAGAGCGAGAGAGAGAGAGAGAGAGAGAGCGAGAGAGAGAGAGAGAGAGAGAGAGATGCCTGCTTCTAGTGGCAGCAAAGTGACACCTTGCTAATAAAGTACAGATGAACCCCCTACTGACTGGGGAATTAGGGCAGCAGTCACTCCACAGCCCTGTGCTCCAATCTAGATGGTATAAGGAGCAATGAGTGCACTCTGCTACACTCCTCCTGAGCAGGACAAGAAGGGGGGAAAGATAGAATTGGGCCACTCACTCTCTAGGGCATACAAATGCTGAGGCAGCTGAGCAGGTAATGATTCGAGAAGGACAAGAGGATCCTAGCCCTCACAATAGGCACAATTTCTATTATGCTCTACTACCCTGGACTCACCTGGGATTTTCATGTACAATAGTCTCTTGAGTTTACATGAAATGAAAAACAACAACAAAAGAAAAACATCCGGTGATAAGCAGTTCTGAGAGCGGAAATATTTCATTAATGAAAGAGGAGAATCACCAGACTGGTTCAAGCTTTCAGAAAGGCTACAGTCATGTAAATAGCCACTCTTTACAACCATGGTGAGCAGATATGCATAACACACACCGCATTGAACGTTGCGATGGGCTACAACAATCTATAGTGGGAACAGACTCATTAAACTAAACAGTTAAAGATTGAAAGAAGGCCAAGGTAATGTCTGAATGAACATTAACTGAAGCCGCAACATGATTGGCTGACTAAAGCATTAAGATGCAAATTTAGGATTAGACTTTAGATTTGTTTGCACAACACCCACAACCCTTACATTCCTCTTACTATACTGTATTATCCAGTGTGTGTGTGTGTATATATATATATATATACTGAAATAAACATACGATGGCAGTGGGGCAGGCTCAAGCAATAGTAGTGAACCTGGTGAGGTGGGTCGAACTGCAACCTGTAATTTTTTTTCACCTTGTCTAATCAATGCCAGTTTATTTGTGCTTTCTGCAGCGGCTGTAACTAGACAGAGAGAATGATGCCATTGGCGGAGTCCACAATACAAACACACTTGATTGTGAACTTGAACTTGAACTGTGAACTTTAACGGGACGAAGACACAAGCTCGTGTCAAAATCCTTTCAGTTAATTTACATTTTTGTTTTGAAAGCGTGCTGAAAGATCAGGTAAATTTTCTGTTCCCTTACGCTCTGTTCTACAAATGTGAACTTGAGCGTTCCTAATAAAATGCAGAGTGAGTGCATGTGAGCGTATGTACAAAACATTAAACACAATGGCAGCTTGCCATTAGGCCTGACAGTGGCAGCAGGAGCATCTGTCTCACCTTGACTGAGTCCAACAAGCCTTTGGGGAAAAACCTCCTCAGACCGACATCTTTTCTGCAAACAAGAGTGATTAGAACAATATTACTTATCACAAAACTGGATTACTGAGTTATCAAGTTAAAAAAAAGTCTCAAGACACCACTAATGTGATTTAAGCAAAGCATTTCTAGTTTCAGCTTACAACAACAATAAATTCTCCAGCACATCTAATAATGCTATATAAATGTATAAAGTAGACAATGCCTTATTATTTTGCAATTGGTATCCATACCTGATGTACCTGATGTAATGACTTAATTAACATTAAGCCTTAAGTCTTACAAAGTAGGACAAAGAAAATTAATGTATTGAGTAAAATGTATGTATGTGATGCCAGCAAGACAGAAGGTGAAAATATATCATTCACTAGCACTAGTACAATGGTAGATGAAATGTACAATGTACAAAAAAGTGGTGTGGACCAAATAAGCCATATTTGATGAAGTAAGGATTGCTGCTGTGCAAATCCCATTTCTGTATTTACATCTAGTGTTTCATCTAGGATGTGTGGTCCTGTGTGAAGCCCCTCTGTCTCAGGTCCCCACGGTTTCTAGCTGAAACGCTAAATGGAAATACACACCCTTAAATTTTGGATTAAAACAGCATACACTTGATAACTACACAGCTGAAGGAGGCCCATTCTGTATTCGGATGTACAGGAATTGTTTTACAGTATGTGCATGTAGTGTGTGACAAAGGCTCACTTTCCCACTGTTGCAGAAGCCGCTCAATTTTATTATGTATAGCAATAAACCATTTTAGACCACATTTTACGTCTTGATGGGGTTAGTAAAACATGGCCTTCAGCCCAGCCCTCGATCAGTCTTGGCTATTAGCTGATCGAGCTAAAAGGTGGTCAGGGATGTGTATCAGCCACGAAAACACTGACCGGTCCATCTCCAGTCTGGCCTGTTTGCCACACATGCGACTACAACTCTCACTGCATTAAACCCACACTCACAAACTGATGAAGTGTTACAGCCACTGTAGAATGAGCACTGAGTTTACTCAGAGCGAGAATATGCTGTAAAAGTACTAATTGTGTAGTGTAGTAGTTATATCACTCCCCTAAATCCTGAAGGCTGAATTAGAAAAATCTGTGATTTATAAGTGAGCTTTCCGAGAGCAGATACACTGCTCCAGTGTACACCATACGTCACTGCAGGAGATGTGTAGGGATCAATTATTCCCCACTATAAATAGGGCAAACAGGGTTGTGAGCGCCCATTTTATCCTGACCCACATACAGCATGAGACATAATAGAGAAAATATCTTTTATTTTTTTACAAACCACTCTTAATGTGAACCTTATCAGCAAACTAAAATGTTAAATGATATCAGCAATAGATTTACTTACTCTAGTAATTCATAGTTGGATTTTTTATCAAGAGCATTTCCTGGCATCTCTCTGAAAAACCTCCTGGTAAAGAAATAAAGGAGAGGAACAGTGTCATGATTAAATGTTTTCATATACACACACACACACACACACGCGAATTTGCAAAGTCACGCTGTGTATTCTGTCTAGCAGTAATCGATTCAAGACGCTTACCTGATTTCAAGGCAGCCGAGTTTAAGTGCAATGTCCTGATCGACTTGATCAGCTACTTCCATCATATAATCGCTTCTCACCTGGTAATTACAGAGAGGTCAGAGTGTTTATTCAGAGAACCTTGAAAATACAGAAGCTTTACAGTTTGAATAAAGTAAAAATAGGACTACATGTACACTAATTCTCCTATAGGATCTAATTAAAGATATGGGATATGATCATTAGGTCTGAATGAGGGTCAAATCTTGGCGTGACTAAAACTGGCTACTATTGGACGAACTATTTGAATTAGACCTACACAGTATAGTGTCAAAAAAACTTGTACACCAGTCTAATACATGGTAGGTCCGCCATGGGGCATGAACTCCTTAAGCATATGGAAATATTCTGTATTCAATGAACACCACACTTCCTGCAGAACAATCCACAAATCATCTGTTTTCCGAGGTGTAGGATTTCTGTTCAATAGCATGGTGCATGGCATCCCAGATATGTTCAATAACATTGAGATCTGGTGCCTGGGGTGGGAATCGCAAAAGCCCAAACTGAGATGAGGTTTTGTGTAACCATAATTTGGCGTCTCTTCCACATTGTCATTTTGGAGGAGACCAAACGCATCAGAATGAATGCATGACAATAGCGGGACACAGTGTCAGAGACATTTGTAGAGACGTCCCAGGGGTCCCAAGAAATGCCAGCTAAGCAAACCCCATACCATTATGAAGCCACCACCAGATGGTATATTTTGCATAGGCTGGTCTGTACCATTTTTCTGGCACTTTAGTGTATAAATATTATATTGCTGCACTGTCAGTTATAACACTTTCTATCACTCCTTGTCTTTGTCCTCCAGCACTGCTCGACTGGTCCAACCATTCCTCAGAGCAAAATGAAAAATATGCATCACGACTCTTCTCTGTTTTGGCACCTGGGTGGTGGAGTGTTCTTCTCTTAGATGTCCAAACAGCTGAATTACTGGAGTCTTCAAATGACGTCTAAAGATCTACCTCTTCCAGAAGTTCTTAAATAGCACCCTAATTTTATTTTTTTTAAATGCTATCTGCAGTACTCCTTTTCTTACCTGCCAACAGAGATTTTAGACAGATGGTATTCTCATTCTGTGACCTAGTGAACCTGGATCAGGATTAAATTATTGATAGAGATGTGAAAGCACGTCTGTAAGTCACGCTGGATAACGACGTCTGCCAAATGCCATAAATGTGAATGTAGCACTTCCGTTGCTGACATTTCTGCAGCACAGACAGCCTAATGCCTTGTTGTAGGAACTGTGGAACCTGGCTTTGACCAAACAAGCAAATGTAACAGTATTTACACTGCATAACGGTATGGGGTTTGTTCGGCTAGCTTTTCATGGGACCCCTGGTATGTCTACAAACGTCTCTGACAGGTGAACTCTATGTGTGCCTCTTTTCTGATGAGTTACACGTGTTCACGTCCCTGCATTCGTTCTTTTTGTCGACAGTGTGCCACTACACGTCTACAGACACCAAATTATGGTTAGTGGAAGACTCATCTGAGTGACCAGACCTCAACATTATTGAACACATCGGGGATGTCATGCAACGCGCTGCAGAGCACAGAAATCCAAATCCCAGAATACAACAGAATTGTGGGCCGTTCTGCAGGAAGTCTGGTGCTTACTGAATACTTCCACAAGCTTGTACAGTCCATAAGGACCTACCAAATATTAGACTGGTGTACCATTTTGTTGTACTTTAGTGTATATAGTATGTGCCTGCAGCACAAAATTTGTGTTTTACATGGTACTTAAGTTGGACTGTACGGGACTGTATGGAATTAACACTACTAATAGACTAGTTTTTGTGCATCTTGTCCTGTTCCTGTAATCATGAGAAACAGTTATTCAACAAACTATGTGCATGTTAACGTAGTAGAGAGAGAGACACAGACAAAAAGAGAGAGAGAGAGAGAGAGAGAGACAGAGACAAAGAGAGAGACAGAGTTTATCAGAGGAAAAGAGAATTTAATGGGGGAACAGAAACATGAGTCAGTTGATAGGACAGAACAGACCGCTCTCAATTCATTCATTGCTGCATTTCAAAACGGCACAGTGATAAAATTCGGGCCGCTTCAAAACCCAGACCTCCTCCAGAGAGCAGACTGTGACTCCACATCAATGTGGAACTGTGATTCCAGTGAGTAGGATGAATTAACACATAAACTGAGAGAGAGAGAGAGAGTGAGAGAGAGAGAGAGAGAGAGAGAGAGAGAGAGTGAAAAAGAGAGAGAGAGAGAAAGAGAGAGAGCGAGAAAGAGCGAGACAGGGTGAAGTAAGGCACCTGTCTGGTCTCTTCCCTTTTATGCCTGTTAGTTTTTAAATTCAATTAGTCTAGACGTCCAGAAGCAGACACATGCAGCTTCTGTGTATAGTGAAGAGATAACGCTAACTGACCCAGTTTAGATTTACTCTGAAATATCCTGCAGCACGTTTTGACAAGACAATCCCATCATGTACATCACATCACATCACATCACCCTACAGAACCAGGACAGTCTACTTCACCACAAGATTCACCCCAATCCTTCAAGACATACCAAAAATGCCATGACTGAACATCTTGCTCTAACCGGACGAAGATTACATAATATCCCACCTATAGATGGTGTGACTAGTGAGAGACGGGTGTAGAAGTGCAGTGATGGAGCATGCATACACTTACCTGGTGGTAAAAGTAGTTTAATGCTGGTTGGTCTTCAGTAAACTGGTTTAGAAATGATTTTGGTAGGTAGCGTATACGCAACTCATACCTGAGAAAAAAAACACACACACACAATGCCTTCTGACTGAACTCTGACTGAGGTGGTATGAATTTTAGGTGTACCTTTGAAACAATAATTATATAATTATATAAAAACAATACCTCATGTTCATATCTATTACTCAACTGTGTGTATATAATATATAACAATATGTATTATATATTATAAAATAAGGTATATAATATATATTGTATACATATTTTGCAAATCATTTAAGATACTGATTTGGTGTAGTGTGAAATAAAAAAAAAGTTATAGACATTCCAATGACGGTCATGAATCCCCCTCTTGGTTCCAGACACAAACACAGGCTAACTGCCTGTTATGTTGTGCTTATAAAACCATGTGTGTTTTGTTTTGATACACAGCTTGTCTCCACCCCTGTACTGTCATTGTCTTATCTTCCTATAGTGTCAGGACTGTTCTCACCTGTTCTCAGTTTTCCGAGCCCTGACGTTTCACTGTTTTAATGACACTTATCGTGCATTGTGCATTTTAAGTCCAAGCCTTTGTTTTCTACTTTCCGAGTTCTGTGATTCCTGGTATCGACTGCATGCATGTTTCCCGTCCTCGGTTGATGCCTGCCTGTTCTCAGACCCCTGCTGCAGACCCCTGCTACATTACCCTCTCGTGATAAATAACGTATTTCACTGTAGAATATGATTTGAGACTTCCCTATCCACCCAAAATAAAACTGCACTGATCTTCTTTTTCAGGGGTTTTTTTTTTGCCTTGTGTCAGATATTGTTTACTCATTGCCTGACTCTTTGCCTGTTTATTGACCATGACTTTTGGATTTTGTTTTTCGATCTTGTTTGCCTGGATTTTATATAGACATTTATTAAAAACACCTGAAACTGTGTCCACCTTTACAAGTGTCTCTGCCTGCCATAATAACACACTGTGTAACAGAGTTCACTTCACTGAAAGCTCTGAGGTCTGCAATATAACTAAATAGCTGTTATTTCCATCTTTAAGCTATTACTATTATCCCTAGCCCTACACGTTCTTACAAACTGGTATGTTTTTGTATGTGTGTATTCCTGGTCCATTCTGAGTGCACGTTTCCTTCATCCTCATGCAGTTACATTCACGCGTCTATATTTCTAAATGATAAAGTCTGATGCTTATATACAGCCTTTCACTCAGTCTTTTACCCTGACTGCTGAGTCCAGCATCTTTACAGATGGGTAGTCAACACTGAACCTTGTGTGAAACATGCAAACCACTCGACTGGCACAACACAGAAAAGAAATAACAGAAGAACAAGTGTGTAGAATGTGTAGCACTCTGCTCACAGCTAGGTTCTGCTAATGGTAACAGCTAATGTTCGCTGTCGAATGGAAGTGATTAGAGATTCTAGTGAGGCACGTTCCACTGCACGCTGCCAGATTGCGATTTCATCAGTGCCTGCACCAGGCAGCTTTTGCCTGCGAGCGAAATTTATTCTCCATTCTCTCACAGCTGCCTATTTGTTTGCTCTCCATTACCAACAATTAGTCCGACGATCCGATCCAGAGCCAGACTGCAGGAACACCTGATCAGCACTCTGACACGCGAGATAAGCAGTGACAGACAGAAGCGATGACAAACGGAGGCCAGCTTGAATTTTCACGCAATTGTAGCAAACAGTTGTAATTTTAAGAGCATGCCAGAAAAGGAGTACAAAAAAAAACACCAACGGGGTCAATAGTAAAAATGGGCTGCTGGATGGAAAACTAGTCTATTGCAGGCACCCATGCACCCACACACACACACACACACACACTAACACATGCACACACACATTCACACACTCATTTACATCTACAGGCAGACAATCCTTCTTTTGGCAAGATTTTAGGAGGTGAGAGGAAACAGGAAAGCCCAGAGGAAACTCAGACAGACAGTAAGCTGAGCTCAGGATGGAACTGGGGATGGGGAGCTATGAGGTAGCAATGCTACCCGCTGTGTCACCTTGATGCCTGACATTCCATTTCAATCTGAGAGCTGGAAAGTGCTAGCGGCTAATCAGAACCTGGCTCGTACTACAATCTTTGGCATAAATGACTAAACTGTCCATTAATTAGAAAATGGAAAAGAATGATTACACAAGGAGACAGGGTTTTCTGAGCATCACGAATGGAGAATAAACAATACTGCAATTGGGGCTCACAGAGGAGCAGCCAAACCTTGAATACAATGGCTCTTTGTACTAGCAGGTAATCATGCGTAGTGTACGGCTAGATGAGACTCTTCTAAATTGTGCAAATGATATCGGTTGTATTGAATTGCATTGTATTTCCATCAGACTGGACATGAATGAAAAAGTCTGATCAAAACATTGAAAGGTTTTTTTTCCATCGCTTACATGAATTTCATGTTTACAGTAAACAGCTGAGCCACAGAGACGTCTATATTTCATATAGTACATAGTATATATATATATATATATATATATATATATAAAATACAAGTGCTCATTAATCGCATACTTATATGTCAAATATACATTTTAGTCATGAGTTTTACTATTTTAGAGGTATTTTTTGTAATGCCGCTTCCTGACTACATCACCCAGCATGCCCTGTGCCCAGCCATGTAACCAGGTATGTAGGACCATACCTGCATACCTTGTGTTTCATGCATGTATTTAAATCCTATGTTCTGCTCTAGTTCTTATGTTGTGTTTACGTTTTGTAAAAGTTGTCACGTTTTGTTCTGTTTTAGGGGTTCAGATTTTTACTGTGCCTAGTTTTGCTTTCCATGGAAACATAGTTGAAGTTATCTGATAAAAGGCAGAAGATCCATACCCACATAAACACATCTGACTATAGTCATGCTGCGTGCCTCAAAGTGTGTTTGTGGCAGGGGCTGGGGTCCGTTTATCAGTCTTTCACACAAAAGAGTTTTTAAAAAGCGTAGCACATTTCCTCATAGTTCTCGCGTGAAATGCAGGTTGTCAGGAAACATTCGTCATAGTTTTTCTTAAAAAATTTACCCTGTAAACAATTTAAAACAACACGTACAAGCTCATCTGTAGAACACAGTGAAAGAAGTGTCATGGCTTAGGCTTGCATGGCCAAGTCTGGACTGGGATCATTAATCATTTTAAAAGTCAAATGTAAGGCTTTTTAAGACCTTTTTACGACCTCAATATAATCTAAGACCCAAAAATGTCATAACAATTTCTTTGGTAGAAAACACTCAATTTATTGTCTTCTATATTGGAAATCGAAACTTAACGTTTCCCATTTGTTATTAATAATCTTTTTAAATTTGTTCCATTGTAATGCAGAACAGATCCAACATAACATACAAGAGGTGTGTTACGTTAAACAACACACTGACGTTCATGTAGGAACCATACAGAATAATAAAATAATAAGACTTAAAGCAGTAGCCATTATAAAGAAGCTCATTTCAAATTCTGTTCTGTACCTTTTCAATTCAATGTGGCAAGTGATCCACATTAGGTTAATGGTTCCATTAGTGTAATGATAATACACTATTATACTACTAATAATATTAATACTACTACTACTACTACTACTACTACTAATAATAATAATAATAATAATAATAATAATGGTTGTGCTTATATAGCAGAGAGAGAGAGAGAGAGAGAGCAAAACCATCCATCAAAACCTCTGACAACTTAATTGTGATAATGGTAAATATTTTCTTTGTTATTATTTGTTATTTTAATGATTTCTTGCTTATATATACATACACACATACAGATAGAAAATCACTGTGTGTGTTATTATTTTCTTTAGGTTTAATAGCTGGTAAAATCATGTATTCTGTGCTTAAATACAACATATCTAATCTGTATTTACAACATAGCTTGATTCTGCATCTCTATTTACAGCTCATTAGCCCTTACGTGAATGTTTACTGTTGCTATGACTAGCTGTTAGCTAGATTTGCCCAACCGTCTGAACAACAATCCATACAATTAATTACATTAAAAACACTGATTGAACAGTTACACTGATTTCAGCCAGCACCAACCACCTCCTAAACACATCTTCTTCCATCAACTTGTAATTAAATTTGCACTTTCCCATCTTTACATGCATTACCGCTTACCTCGACAGCCACAAAATCGACACACCGCCCGGCGTCTGTCATCTGTCACTGATGTTTTTGTACCAAATTAATCAAACAAATACACACTATTATTATGTTATGTTTTACGGTGGGCCACTGTGATCTTCCATCGGCATTAAACACACCGTCTAAAAATTTAATACCTACAGCACATTTACGGTAAATTTAAGACAATTTAAGACCTTAATTATCCGGATTTTAATTTACTACATTTTAAGACTTTTTAAGGGCCTGCGGGAACCCTGTTAATGATGTAATTCAAGTGTAATGATGGTAGCAGCAGAATAAATTCAGAACTCTATAAATACATTATGTCTGATTGTTTAAATACATTGAAATGGGAAAGTGGAAGGTTTTACACTGTCCAAGTCAATCACTAAACCTTAACTCAACTGAGCATGCACTGAACCTCCTGAAGAAGGGACTGGAGGAAGAAACCCCCAAAACAACTGAAACTGAAACTGTAAGCAATGGATATGTAACCAAATATTAAGTGCTATTTACTTTAATTAGCTTTAAAATACAGTCTTATACAGTCTTGTTCTTATACTTTTGCTCACCAAACATTTGTGGTGATCTTCCATCAAAGTTGATAAGTTACTTAACACATCTAGATCTAGTAAATGAAGATGTAAATAGAAACTACAACTGAAATCCTGATCTATCATCTTTGGATCTCAAACCCAAATGTTTCCAGTGTTTGGCAAAAACAAAAGAACTGGCCTTGCTGTTCCAGTCCAGGAATGTATACAGTAAGTATTTACACTCTATCCAGTATAATTATGCTAGCTTGTTAGCACAACGTACCAGGGTCAGCTTCTGGGTCCTGATTTAAAAAAAGCCTTTTGTTCCCCTGTTTTAAAACCCTTAGTCACCACTATTCTATTCACGTAGATATGAATTTTACACTAACTTGAAATGGATTAATGCTGTTAATTGAGAAATGGACAAAACCTTGGTTGCTTAATAGGTAATTAATTTGTTCCCAGGCTTTTCAAAGGACTCCAGGTTTCTGAAATATATTAAGCTGTACTAAGCCTTGCTCTGATATGGTAAGTGGGTGATCTGAATTGCTGTGAAAGCCTGGTTTATTATACAGTCAGTTTAACACAACTGAATTATGACTAAACATCATATTCAGCACTAATAGGAACGGTACAGGCACTGCGGAGATCTCCAGTAGACTCTTATTCCCACTTGGTATTACAGCACTTTAAGGGCTCAGAGTCGAAGGCTTACTGAGCTTTACTGAGTATAACCCAAATCAAACTTGCCTAATTCCCACCTACCACCAGACATCACTGTAGGCAGACGGGAAACACACACAAACCGCACAAAATCGTCTGAATCTAAAACGTGTCAAGCCGGCAGCTGTGAAATGCTGACTCACCTCCACTCGTCCTGTGGGTGGCGGCGCTCATATCGCTCCCTCACATGCGAGACGCCGATGTCCGGATGGAGCCAGTGAATCTCGCCTGTCTTCAGGTGGCTGAGCCGCATGCCAAAACATGCAACACACCTCACCTTGTGGATGTCCACAATCTTTTGGATGATTCCCTATAAATAAAGCGTGTGAAATATGGTGATCCTTATTCTTTAATACATCTGTCTGTTTTCCTTGTACATGTATGACCTTGTTCTATGTGCTAGGAGGTTTTTAACCAGTAAAATACCACAACCTAATCTCAAGTATTCACTGGGCACAATAATCTGTAGTGTGTAGTTTAATATACTGTATATTCGATTAAGAGAGAATTTAAGATGCTTCAGACTGATAACATTTAAAGAGCGAGTGAGCAAGGCAAGTGTCAGACAGAGTGCACTGGAGAGAGACATGATAAAAAAAGAGCAGACAGAGCAAGACAGAGAGACAAAATGAAGGAGAAAGATGAACTGACTGATGATCTGATCATCTCCAATTTATTTTATTTTATTGCATTCCATTCCAAAGGCTTTACATTGCAGTGCTGTTATATTTTATTTTAGTTCAGGAGCAAGTCCAGAACATTTGCTTTCCTTGCTATAACAGCTCTATTTAGCTTTCCATTCAGACATCTAGCAGACAACATACAGTACAGTACACTGAAGTGCCAAAAAACTGGTTATGCAAAACACATAGGCTTGTGGTGGCTCCATAATGGTATTGGGTTTGTTTAGCTGGCATTCCATGGGGCCCCTGGTACATCTGCAAACCTCTCTGACAGGTAAACACTAATACTGTTACTGAACACATCCAGAATGCAAAGTGCTGTGGAACATAGAAATCCTACACCTCAGAATACCGCATTATTGTTGACTGTTCTGGAAGTATGGTGTCTTGTTGGAGACTTAAATATACCAGTTTTACTGGCATTTCAGTAGAAGTGTCCACTATGCACCATAATCAGACTGGTGAAACTTATGTTACTACAGTATTACAGTCATATTATAACGATAACTATATCATTTTCCATCAGCTTTACTAATATACACACCTTGATGTCAGTGGAATCTCCATGTCTGATGTTGCTGGCCCATGTGGAGGGTTCACTGCTGTTTTCGAAATAGTGGAAGACTTTCAACACACGCTCCATCGTCCCTGCCGGCCGCTCCATCCCCCCGCTGAAGCGTGGTTTCACCCCCTGACTCAGGCCATGGTTATTTACATTAGGGTCCTGGTATCCTGTTGCCATACCGTTGGGAGATGCTAGGTGTCTGTCATATTCTGCAAAGAAAGACAGAAATAAATAAAACGGAATATACAAAAAATATTGCAATCCTAAAATCTGGACTGGGGATGCAGTAATTTTCATTTTCAATATGGTCCAGAAGAGTACTGGTGGATGCCAAAGTCTGCTGCAATACCTCGTCCCACTTTATTAAGTCCAAAACACGTCTCTGTAAGAACCCGCACTTTCTTTTTCATTCTTTTCTTTCAGCTAATGACAAGAATCAGTATAGTGAAGCTATATAAAAAGAATAAAACTGTCAGTCAACATCACTCACTGTCACAGTCTGTCTTTGTTGCTACTGCATAAAAAAAACGATGTGATCACTGTGTGATCTGCAGCTCTGCGTTACAGTTACCAGCTACGAGCTGAATTTAAGCATATATAAGTCAACCTTATAACTGTATGACTGGGATCAGCAGTGATTTAGAAAAGGGACAGACACAGTGACAGTATGAGGATGAGTTCAAATCAGAGCTGGCTGCTGTAGGAGTGGAGATGAGCTCAGAGATTCAGAGAGGACATGTGGAAACATGCCAAGACAGCAGCACTCCATCAGTACGCCACTCTCCACTGACAGGACAGCTGTGTGGCCTTGAGACATGGCAGTACTGCCAGTTTTTCTGTCGTCCATTAAAAAGTGATTACTGTACAAGGCGTTTGAAGAAATTCATCATTTATCAAAATGTAGGAATCAAAAGTGAGCACAAATTTAGGCTTGAACTCTGTGTAAGGCTTAAATACTGTAACCTGGACTTTATGTGGCATGTCAGTGGAAAGTTAAAGAACTTAAACACAATAAATGATTTAAATTAATGGACAAAATATTATTGTAAACATTTAACTAACGAGTAGGATCGAACCAGAGATCATGGAGTTGTGAGCCGACCCACCCTGCCAACATGATTTGATCATTTTTTTAACATTATTAGTGACCGGAAATATTCCTTCGAATGTAAAACTACAGTGTCGTGTTTAGAGCTGGCAACTTAAGTTATAATTAAATTAGGGTGTAATTAGATTATATCAATATTTATATGGCTGGAATGAATTATTTAGATACATGATATTTCTATCTTTCTCATTTTTTATTTTTTTTATAATTGAGTAAATGTAGTCGAAAAGTTGGATTCTGGATTATTAATTAACTGAGAATGTAAATAATCCTGCTATGAAACCTAACTATATTATACATTTTAGGAATATGCTATATTAAACAAATATTTTTTTATATATACAAACCGGATTCCAAAAAAGTTGGGACACTAAACAAATTGTGAATAAAAACTGAATGCAATGATGT
>JAOVVF010000044.1:22077737-22097956 GCA_028565595.1 Duopalatinus emarginatus
ATAATAATAATGTAAAACTCGAAACTTGTTCTCTTATAACAATCATTTATGTGATGAAAATTCAATAAACAAAGTTGAAAAAAGAATAAGACAAATAATAATAAAATAAATATATATAAAAAACATTATAAAAAATAATAAATAATAAAATGTTTCTCAAAATAGTATAATGGTTCAAATAATGAAATATGTTTTTAGTTTTTTTTTCTTAATCTTTGACAGAAGGAGACTGATACATGTTTACTGGTATTGTATTACTGTATTTATTGATAATGTATTATAGATTTTCGGTATACAGAAACGGATCACTGCCTCAGTGCTACTTGCAGGCTTTATATGTGTAAAATGGGGAAGGCTCTACAGTACTAGATGATCTTAAAACACAGTTTGGAACATCATCTATCAGGCACTCAGAAAAGATGCATTTAATCAAACAGCAGTAAAAGTATATAAGTGATTCTGAAGGACATAGGCAGCCAGTGTAGTAATGGGAAAACATTTCTAATATGATCTTGATTTCTAGCCTGGGTTTATTGTATACTCTTGCTGCTGCATTTTGCACTCACAGTTGGAGGAAGTCCTGTAAACTGTGCACTGCAGTAGTTAAGCAGAGAAAAAACAAAAATAACTCAGCTATAGATCTCTGGAGGCTTTTGTCTCAGATACACTGCCATCTCTATTACACTATCCAGTTTAACCAGTGGATTAATGATGGAGTGATTATAGTGTTACTATTTGTGTTCAGCATGGCGCCAACTTTCAGACCCTGCTTCAGAGATTATTGACAGAACCCTGCCCCCTGTTAGACACTGCTCAGTGCTCTACCAGCAGCCGTCAATATGCCTGAGTCACGATACCAAAGAACCGCATACCTTTCTTTCCTCCTGTCTCTTCAAAGTTCTCTCTAATACTCAGTAGAAATGCAGTCCTATTCTTATTGACCCTTTCAGATCTCTCTGTCTTTGAGGTGTGGAACAGCTTTAAGGATTAGCCATGAATCAGCCTTTAAACACCATATCAAATTAATGGAAGAGGCTTACGTCGTATATTAGCACTTAACAAGAGAAATATAATTAGAATGGCTACTCGGGAAGAGAACTCAGGTTCAGTGGTGTGAAAACCTTACAAAAGTAACCTAAAAGGAATTCATTTATATTAAATTAAGATTTCTTACACAGTTTGACCTCTACAGAATTACCATGGTTACAGAACTGCTTTGTTAACCATTCCTGCTAAGTCATTTCAATTTGTATTATAGTACAGGGTGAGTCAAAATCACCTTCCAATTGGAAAAACTTGCTCTTGATCCGATATGGTGACTGTCAAAATGGTGGCCATTAGGGGTGCGAATCTCTCAACGTCTGGCTATTCTATTCGATTCAGATTTTTGGGGTCATGTTTATTTAAATCAATACTTTTGGGTTCCTCACTGTATCAAATCCTTTGCATCATTTTATATTTATACCATAAATAGGATTGTGCATAAAATTAAAAGTAAACATAGTCTTGAGTCTATCACAGTGCATTCACTTTTAACTGAAAATAAAATACAGACTTTAAAGTCATAGTGCATTACTGCATTCATATTTTATATAATTTTGTCCAAATGGAATCAGTTGACAAGGCAGCTGGCTAACTAGCTTGCTGTACGGTGGCCTAGACAACCTTCTTCTACGGTGGCCGAGTGGACACGTAATGTGATATGCAGTATGCTCTGAAGTGGGAGATGAAAATAAAACTTAAAGACATTTTAAAATCGATTTTTGGGGCATTTTGAATCAATTTAAAATCACCAGGACCAGAAATCGTGACCCTTTAAAGAATCGTTTTTTCCAGCACCCTAGCAGCAATGTTCAAAACATACCCTTAACCATTACTTGCTGGGGTATTCAGATATGTCTTTTTCCCTTTCACTTCTCTGACCCTGCAGTATGTTCCTCCTCATGTTCACCCAACACCATTCAGCCTCCTGACAAACACTTATGATCCTGTTACTACCGTGTCCAGGTCAATGCTGTGCTGAGAATGGCTCACTGCTACCTGAATCATTTCTGATCATCAGTGTCCTTCTTCTAAACATACGGTCAGCATTTGGTCCTCCAGTATGTCCTGCTCCAGTTTCCTTCCTTATACACAAGCTTACATTACTCCAGTTTCAGCACTACGGCTGAGAATGACTGAGAGACATCATAAATTGCAGTGGGTAAGTGTAGGATCACTTATACTGTAGGAACACTGAATTTAACCTGAAAACCAAGATGTCTCCAGGCTAGTGGACAAATGTACAAAGAAGATCTACAAGACTTGTCTCTGAATGCATGCAGTGACATTAAAACATTCCCACAACACTGATTATATCTTGTTTTGTTGGCTGTTTTTTCACAAAACAAAAAAATGCATTATCTCCTGCTGAACAGCTTCTAAAAGCTTTCAGCATGTACACTGAAGTGGCAGAAAAACTGATACTGAGCCCATAGAGAATACATAGCAACGCCACCTCTGCACTTCATTAGTTGCATCGGCCAGAGCCTCATATAGAAGCTTCATAATGGTACTCCATGGGACCCCTGGTACCTCAACAAACATCTTTAACAGGTGAACTCTATGTGAGCTTCCTTTCTAATAAGTTACACCAGTTCATGTCCTGCACTTATTCTAAAGAGTTGGCCTCTTCCAACAGGACAATGTACCAACGCACATCTTGAGACGCCAAATTATGTATAGAGAAACACTTATCTGAGTATGGTATCTGAGTTTTGCCATTCCTACCTGAAGCACCCGATCTCAAAATTGTGGATTACAAATAGTACAGTGTTTATTTCCTACAAAATATTTCTGCAAGCTTGTGGCGTCCATGAACCGGTGTACTTCAGTAGTCATGGAAGGGCCAATCCAGAGATGGCATTTGAACTTTCGTTGACTTCTGCAGTGTTTACACAAGCTTTAGTGAGGCAGTTTGCAAATTTGGTGACGTGAGCTTATAAAAAAGACAAAACAAACATTCAGGAAATGTGATATTCATGACACGCACAGACTGTGGATTTATAACAGTTCAGTAATAATATCAGTAGGAAATCAGCAGATCAATAACATCTATATTTTTATATACACATCCATTGTTTGCAGAAATTATTACAGGTCTTGTGATTTTTCCTGTCCAGCTCATCCCACAGGTTTTCAATGGCATTTAGACCAGCAGTCTCTGCCAGGTTACCTGCATTTGTGGGTTTGGCCACTCGAGGTGAGGGACACATTGTGGACTGATGCACAGTACTGCAGGAGACACTGTAAATGGTATGCACCGAATTTGGTGTACTGTTCAATTTCTAGGCAACTAGAAAGAGCACTAGCCTTAAAATATCGGCAGCTAGTGTCACTCATTTCATGCAAAATGTAAACCTCTCAAAATTCATGTAAAAATCTTATAGTTGATTTAATGCAAACGTATAATATGACATATGTACGCCTAACTGAAATGGCTACCTAAAGAGTAGCTTTTTACTAGCAGTCACTGCAGCAAAGAGCTGGAGAACTACTTAAACCTGCCTTGCATGTGTTGGTGTGCAAGTGACTTGTGTTATGCTTATGTATGGTTGTCTATGGTTATGGTTATGTATTTGTATTAGCCGATTTACAAGCAAAACATGATCGACCGATATTTCTCTATCTCAACTTAAGAATTGAACAATGGCGCAAAACAAATGAGCCCTATTTTGCAAGGATGTTGTTAAGGATTGCTGTAGCACAGCACCAATCCCATTTCTGTATTTCTATTTAGGAAGTACCTGCACGAACCCCCTAATTTACAGGTCGCCGCAATTTCCAGCTGTAACGCTAGACAGAAATGCAGACCATTTAGCTTTTGACTAAGCCTTGAGCATGACAAAGGAAACACCCTATTGTATTCAGATATGCAGATGTTGTCAGGAATTTTTTGTTATCGTACAAAATCATATCGTTTTTTATGTCTCAAGTTAAAAATGTCATCAAGCCCCACTCTCAATTGGTATCCGCCTCAAAAACTGATTGGGCCATCTCTAGATTCAACCCAGGCTTTCACCTACTTTTGTTAACCAACTGAATGACCTTGAAATGCCCCATGAGTGAGAACCCCCCCCAAGCAGGCCTTGTTGTGCCCTACATTTCCTTCAGCACTATCTGGACCAAAAAGCAAAAAAATTTACATTCAGATCTATTCACCTGCCATCTTCCCTGACTAAATAGAGACTGGCCTACTATGTGATAGACCTTAGAGCAGTTCTGCTTCTCCATGTTTCCGGTGGAAGGAGTCAAAACACTTTTCTAGCGAGTCCTACAGTGAGAAACTTTCAGAAGCTTCCACATCAAAAACGGCTTTATGGCAGGTACTCAATTCATTTCTGAGAGTCTCAGCATGCATACGTCATGACAGTGCCATAAATGAGACATGTCTGAAAGATCCTTCAAAAACTGTCACACAGCTGTGTGGTAAAATCCTATAAAACAAATAATAAAATAAATGACCAGATGAGTGCTGTTGGGATGTCCTTCATATTTGATACCTATCAAATATTCATCATTGTGCTAATAACCCACATTTATCTCATCGGAAATGTCACTTACACACATCACTAAAGATGTAATGAAGCTGTGGAAGGCTAGTGCTAAATCTCAGAGATGAGCTCAGCTTCTCTCTGCTCATTACACACACAGTTTAATGAGGTCAATCAGCCACTCTCTACGACACACCTACACTGTCCTGCACTCTTCATCAATTCATTTATTAGATCAATCTATCGTCTTATTACGTGATCTCTGACTGTACTGACCTACTGGGCGGTATTGGTTGGGGGGTATCACTAAAATGAGTGTGAACCATTTTTCAGAAAGACTTAAGAATCAGGTCACCTACATTAAACCCCAAAATCAGAAGTTTACTTTGATAATGTGCGTGGCTTCATTTTACAAACACAGAAGAAAATTATCAAGAAAACTAGACACTAGACACTAAAACCCTGATATTACAGATATTCTGTTATAAAATATGTCACACGAATCACAGTCGTGCTATTAAACAAGCTCGGTGACTAAAGCATGTCTCAGAGGAAGCAAGCATGCTTCAGATCTTACAGCTAGTGCACTACTATATGTAGGTGACATACTTGGTAGAGGAGATGTGTAGGAGTAGACGCAGGCTCTGCGAGCCCAGCACAGGGGAAAGGGGCTGCATCCGCTGCTCTCCATACGCTCGCCTCTTCCTCCTGCTCCTCGGCCTGGTTCCGTCTCCCAGGCCCAGCGGCTCTGCGGCTCCCCCTCACACACATGGGGAGCGGGGGGCCGCCCAGGCCCACCTTGGCCCTCTATGACCTCTGTGCTGCCAACGGCCAGAAGATCTGGCCACCAGTTAACCAAGTAACCCTGAGCGACGCTGGCGCAGAATAATCCCAGCAGGTGTAGGAAGACAAGAATGCCCGATAGAGAAATCGATACTGCTGGAGTAACAACGTCTTCTACATCAGTATGTGCATACTGATCCGGTAAATCCAACACAGCTTTATGGAGAAATCCAACAATAGACAGGTGATACTTTCAAAAGTAATTCAGAGACCGGAACAGAAATCCTCAAGCGATGTATGGAAATGTAGGTCCATGGAGGACACCTTCTACTGCCGTCCTTTCAGAGGTGATAACCAGGATGAAACGGAAAGCAACGCTGCAGTGTGCGAGAGTGTGTGTGTGTGTGTATGTGTGTGTGAGCATTTCTCAAACGACTTGGAAAGAGGAAGAGAGAGGAACAGAGCCGGTGAGAAAGGGAGGGGTGTGGAGCACAGACAGAGAAAGAGTGAATCAAATCAGGGCAGCTGAAAAAGGGGGAGGAGTTACCTAACCAATATGCTAATTCTTTACAGCTAACTCTTTGCTATTTGCTCAGTCTGATTGTATTTTCAAACAGCACAAGAACAAGTCGGCTGCAGATCAGGTTTGATCAGTGCACTTTACCACACAATGGCTTCCAAACAAACGCACTATTTGGTCCAAACAAACATGCAATGTTACAAACAGCATGACGAAATTTACTGTGAACTGTCCTTAACCATGATATTCATCTTATTATACAGGTTTATTTGTTTATTTACATGCTTTATATGTTGTTAACTATTCAGCTATCTGAAAAATTTGCCACTGTTAAATATTCATGTTCATATTTCACATATCATAAGTAAAGTTTACTGGCTCAGTACATTTTAATGCTCCAGGTCGCAGAAGCGGCCATGACTCATGTCACTTATTGCATGCTTTATGTTGTGCTTTATTGAATGTATACATTTAGTCTTAGGTAACTCGAATATTTTAAAAACAAACCAAAGAATGTGGTATTAACGTTAGTGATATAAAGGTATTGTGCTACAAAAAGATGGGTTGACCTCGAATGACCTTTTCTACATAAGTTCAAACAAACTGTGTTTTTTTTTTTTTTTTTTTTTTTTTCTTTTGGGGGGGGGGGGGGCGTTTGGGTCAGAGTTTGCCATTCAAGTCAGCAGGTCATGTAGTCCATTTTACATAGTAAGTATTGGATTCGATTGTTGCACTAGTTTTTCTGGTACCATGCTAATCACTCCCTGATCATTATTCGTTTAAGAATTCATTGCTGATCACATGTAACACATTAGAAATGTCCAAAAGCCCCTTACAAAGGAAGGACATTGGTGGAAGTGTTTGTTGTAATTACAGCAAATCACAAAGACTCCCCACTAAGTGATACACCTTCAAAACAGATTTAAGGATTTGCAGTAAAAAAGCGGTCACAATAATACCTCATATGATCACGATCATACCTCATACAAATATGATCATACCTCACAGTGTCCTCAAAGTTTTTACATTTATTACTGAGTTTTCTAATAAACATTATTGAGTCTCTAATAAACAGACACAATATACACATATAAATAAAGTCCATCAAATCAGTCTGTACTGAGAAAGTACATAGAGTTGAATTTGCTTTCAAGGTGTTGTTGGCTGAAAACCATTAACCTTAAATACATTATTTTATAATATAATATAATAGAAATAAAACTGTATTCCCATACTGCTCTCTGACTAATGTGACACATATAATCAGTAATGCATGATAGACAGTGCTGTTATTCTAAAATAACAAGCTGGGTTGGCGTGATATAGCCCAGTGTGATATTTATATTTAATGGTAGATTTGAGAATTCCACCACACTGTGGTATAAATTAATCACCCACTTTTCCCATGTATGCATTGCTTTCTTTTGTGACCTTGGTCTTAAATCCTGTTCCCCCTAGAGTAAAGGTTTGATCCCTACAATAGAGACCAGATAGTTTCATTTCCTGCTACCCTACCCTCCCACAGGATCTTCACTGGCTCAAATATCAGCTATTATGTGCTCAATACTGGCCTTTATGAGTATGGTACAGCCTCACATGAAAAACCCCCCTATGTCTGAAATGCCCCCCTGTTCCTCCTTCTTTCCCCATTTGGAATCTGTGTACATATTCAGTCAAAGCATCGAAGTTGGAAACCGTGAAAGCAAGTTATGGATGCGGTGATACCTTTTAAGATAGGGATAAATTGAAATATGTGCTTACCTCCGTAGTAGGAAATCCTGGCAATATCTGCAACAAAACAGAGAGGAAAAAGAAACCAGTCACACACTTGTCTTTACAACACCAAGACTACACAGCATCCATTTAAGGCAGTGTGGTGTATGTGAGTGCGTACTGAGAGCAGTGACAGAACACAGAATGGCGAAGTGTCTGAGAGGAGAGAGAGCCCTCTAGCTGTACAGACTGTCAGAGCTGTAATGCAGGACTAAAATAAATCCAACACTGCAATATGAACATAGTAGACAAGCACTGAGGAAATAATCCATTACGTAAATGAGGCTGATTAAAGGTAAGGGGTTTATCTTCCCAAAGAGATGTTAGCTGTCTTTTCAGGTACTAAGCGTAATTACAACTACTATTAAATTCTTTAGCAAATTGGCTAACAGTAGCATCATCCTTCATCTACAGTCAGTTCTCAAAAAGCAGGAAAAATAAGCAACTTTGACAAGGGCCGAACTTTGATGTCTAGACAACTGGGTCAGAGCATCTCCAAAACAGAAGATCTTACAGAGCACTCCTGGTATGCAGTGGTCAGTACCTACCAGAGGCGGTCCAACAGTGGGCAACCACTGAACTGGTAACAGGTTCACGGATGCTTAAGGTTCTAGCCCATCTGGTCTTATCTTACAGAAGATCCACAGAAAGATCTGTTAATAATGTTCTGGTGCCACAGATACCACAGCATGCCTTCAGAGGTCTTGTTGAGTCCAAGTCTTCACAGAGTAGAACTGTTTTGGCAGCGGGCGGTTGATATATACAGTAATGTGCAAAAGTCTTAGGCACATGCAAAAAAAGGTTGGAAAGTAAAGGCGACTTCAAAATTAATGAAATGAATTCTTTATTACTTGTAAGAAAAAGACAATAATGTGCAGTAAACAGTAATAAACTAAAGAAAGTCAGTATTATGTGTGACATGCATTTACTTTTTTTTCTTAAATAGGTACAGTTTATACAGTCTATAAGGAAATTAAATGGTTGGTTTTACTGAGTGTCTTGAAGACTGTATTTTTTTAAGAAGTTTGGATGTCACACTTCTTTTTTGCATGCAAAAACTCAGGAGCCTTGTTTCATTGAATGTCACCTCTTTTTTAATAAATTGCTTTCTTTTGTAACATTACAATATTATTATTATTTGTAAAGTAAATCTAAACTGGAATGTTAGAATTTTAATAAATGTTAATATATATATATATAAGGTAAGAATTGCAAGGTTGCATTCAAGAAATTTTAGAAAAGTTTGCTAGACAAACTAGCAGGATTTACTATCAACTCCTTTTAGGGTTTGCATCTAATTACAATGTTCCAGTAAGGATTTCATGTAATGAAGTTGCAGAATGATGAAAAATAGGCACAACTAAAAGAACACGACGGAAACTGCATAAAAGACAGAAAGGCACTTTCTTTCACTTTGATTGACACATTTCATTCAGACCAAAATCTTAGCTAAGTGATAATCCCACTCCTCATTCACATGCAAAAGAGACAAGCAGCTCTGGATTTCAGGTAACGCTAGTTCTGTAATGACGTCTGCAAGAAAATAACTTAAAAACGGATGTGAGTCTGTATAGCATTGTTACTGTAATGATGTTCTACATGTTTCCAACACTGACACAATGGACAAATTGTCAAATAATTTAGGGACCAAAGCTGCATATCTATAAAACCTTATGGCTTATACTACACACTATATGAGACATATTTCATGCTTATGGATTTCTCAAAGACTTTAACTTTGACTTATTGCTGGAGCATTTCTGACTTAGGGTTTATAAACAAACAATGGCACCTCTTCACAAGTGTGATTCTTAAGTTGTAGGTGGAGAGACTTGCACTATAGGTGAGGATACACAGATAGGAGGATATTATTCTAATGAGAGACATGTGGGATGTCACAAGGAGAGTCGAATCTGAAAGGTTTGTTGAATCCCATGTTTTTTCCTAAGCAATATTATTTATTTAACTGAAAGACATTCGCAAATTTTACATTTGAAAATTGTTCATTAATCGTTAGTAACTGCCTGAACTGGGTTGTAGTGGTTAAAATTAGGCTACTAGTTTGTGTATACTTTTGGGAAATAGGTGTAACTAAAATACTGTTGTGGTTATAAACAGAAATAACAACTAAATGAGTCCCAGGCACTGACATTATCACTCTGCCATACTGACAGCGCTAGCATTTCTATGTTTTTTTTTTGTGGGAATGGTGGTAGGTGTCATATTTAATGAAGAAATGCAAGAAAACCCCTTTCTCTATATAGATAAAAATAAGGCTCTCTCTACGCAATGCCGTACTATTGGCAAGCTAACCACAGAGGATGGCAAGCAACTGTCATAACCACCATGTTTATGTGCTTTTTCATGAGGATGAGTGCTTCTTGTTTTGTGTGTGTGTGTGTGTGTGTGTGTGTGTGTGTGTGTGTGTGTGTGTATGTTAAATAAATTCATAACATAAACAAGAAACAGGAGTGTAACTTTTCCTGCCAACTTTTTGTTCACATTCAGTCTTTGTTTTTTAAGACGGAAGCAGCAGCAGCTGCTCTGGTAGCATAAGCAAATCCAACTTTGCTAGTTTGGGAAGATTTTGGCTTCCAACTGAATGAAAAGAGAGAGCCAGCCAATTTAGACGAGGCAATATGCAAAAACTGTGGCAGAGAGGTCTCTGTGAAATGGGGAAATTACAGTATTATTTAAGTTACAGTATTACTTACACAAACTACATAAAACTACATAAGTTTCTCAAGACGGTGGGTTCTTTTGTCTTTTGCCATACAGGCTATAACTATAACTACTTTATAGGTGTACATTGAGCAATATGTATGACTTAAATGTACAAATATTTATGAACATTTCAGTAATCTTACTGACTGTGATCTGACGGAGCCTGTGGGTTTTTTTTACAGCTCTGTAAGTTTTATTGCTGCCCTCCACATACATTATTATAAGCTACTTCTGAAATATCTTACATTTTTATTCTCTTACATATACATGTATTCAAAACCCTTGCGCACTCAATTAGTACCCTACACATGTTCTACAAACATTTACATATGGACATGCTGACCTTAAAGAGTTCTGCAGAGTGTAATAGCCTCATTATCTCTAATATCACTCTCTCTCAGAACGCAGTGACTGTGAGGGTGAATAGATGATTGGGTCACATATCACACCAGGGCTAACTGACTCTACAGTAGCAAAAGTCAAAGGTGCCATACAGCACAACCTGATATTACATCCGTACCAATTCAAGTCAAGTCAAGTGATAGGTCCTTTTCTTTTAAAATTTCTTACTTAACATGTCCATGCAAAGCCTTATACTTGTCAGAAAGGGGTATAAGCAGAAGGCTTTTGAGTAAGCTATGATTCCTTAATTATTTAATAAACCCTTACAAGAATCATTGACAAACCATTCATATGTGTACTGTACATCACACAGCCATAACATTAACAGTGCCTAAACAGCTCCCAAAACAGCTCTGATCCACCAAGGCATGCATTCTGGTGCAGTAAGGGTCACCAGTTGTCCTTCATTGGACCAGTTTTGGTAGATACTAACCACTGCATACCAGGAACACCCCACAAGACCTGCTGTTTTGGAGATGCTCTGAACCACACGTTTAACCATCACATTTTGAAACTTGTCAAAGTCACACATATCCTTACACATTGTTTCCAGCTACCAACAAATCAATTTCAAGATCTGACTGTTCACTGCCAAATATATCCTACCCCTTCACAATGTTATTCACTTCACCTGTCAGTGGTTTTAGATTTTAATGCCTGGCAGTGGGGATTTTTCCATTCAGCCACAAGAGCATTAAGGCAGCACTGACGTCAACCAAGGAGGTCTGGGGTGCATTCTAATTTATCACAAAGGTATTCAATTAGACTAAGTTCAGGACACTCTGCAGGCAACTCGACAAACTTGGCAGGCCATGTCTTCATGGACATCACTTTTTTCACAGAAGCATCGTCAAGCTGAAACATGTTTGGTCCTCTCACTTCTGGTGAAGGGAAGTCTTAATGCTGTAACATATGCAGAAATCCTACACTTTGCCAAAATATTTGGCAACAGTTTAAGGAAGAACTACATATGGATGTGATAATCCAATGTTCACATACTTTTGGCCATGTAGTATGTTTATATATACATCATACATTCACACTAGTTTGTATTTTGCTACCAAACAGCACTGTTTGATAACTTTTTAATGGTGGGGTTATAAAAATAACACAATATTCATTTTTCTTCCATTTTGAGCACAAAATTGTGGTTAAATTGGAAGTAAACACAGGCATGAACTAAATGGGGAGAGTAAAAATTTCAGGGAGGAACAAAAAAAATGCACAGGATTGGTCTGAGGAATTCAGAACCCATCATTAAAGTTATAGCTAAAACTATACCCTATTCATTATATAGTGCACTATAGTGCACAGACCGCTGCTATGAAACAAGTTCTGATCATAGACTCTGGAGAATTATGTCCAATCATATTAGTCCGAAAAGTCTGCTCACAAATAAAATTAACATCATCGCCACATTCACACTGTCCAGTGGCAAAAAAAAAAGTTACTCCATTAACTTTAGTATATAGTATAATTATTATACTGTAAATATATGTAATATGTAGGTTGTTATGGATGCAGTTCCAACCATAGAATTGGACAAACTTTTACAGTGGAAAAATCAATAACTGTTGGATAAGGTACAGCAAGCCAGTCAATATTGTAAAATAAACCCCTTCAGGGTGATCCAAGATCCCTCTGCCTCGAAGGCCAGAATCAGTCTCTGAACATTACCCCTATTCTGTACAGTCGATATAGTCTACTCACCCCTATTAAAATGGCAGGTTTTTGTAATGTTAAAATATCAGACCAAGATAAATCATTTCAGATTTATTTCCACATTCAATGTGCCCTATTATCTGTGCAATTAAAGTAAAAAACAAAATGAAACCATTGGGGGGGGGGTTTAAAATAAAACAAAAATAATGTGGTTGCATAAATGTGCAAACCATCTTATAATTGGGCATACGGCTGTGTTCAGAATGAAATAAAATCACACTCAAACTCATGTTAAATAGTAGTCAATACACACCTGCCATCAATTCATTTAACTCTGAATAACCCCATGTAAAGTTTAACTTTTCTAGTAGGACGTTTCTGAAATTTGCTTAGTTATGTCTTACAACAAAAGCCATGGTCCACAAACTGTTACTGTTGAAAGCTATCAGTCTGGGGAATTGTACAAAAAGATTTCTAAGGCATTAGATATACCATGGAACACAGTGAATACATCAACAATTGGATAAAGTATGGCACAACAGGCACATTAACAAAAGCTGGATATCCCTCAAAAAATGATGTATAGACAAGAAGAAAACTTGCCCAGAAGGCTGCTAAGTGACATTAGCGGAGCTGCAGGACTTTCTGGCAAGTACTGGTTGTGTACTACATGTGACACAAATCTCTTGTGTTCTTCATATGTCTAGGCTGCATCCATGCCTGGCTACATTTAGCAAAACCCTACAGCAAATGTATCAAACGATTGTGGGAAATGTCTTGTGGCCTGATGAGACCAAGATTTAACTTTTTGGCCAAAAGGTTTGGTGCACTGCACATCACTAAAAATGAACACCATACCCATAGTGAGGGATGGTGGTGGCAGCATTATCATTTGTGCATTTTCTTTAGCTAAAAACTTGGGCTTTAGTCAAGGCGGACGGATTATGAACAAATTATGTCAAATTTGGAACAAAACCTTTAGACCTCTGTCAAAAAGCTGTCAATGAAGACGAATTTCACCTTTAAGCATGGCAATGACCCAAAGTATATCTCCACATCAACAAAAGAATGGCTTCACCAGAAAAAGATCACAGTTTTGGATTGGCCCAGCCAGATCTAGACCTGTGTCCCACTGGAAATCTGTAGGGTGACCTTAGGAACGCTGGAGATGCCCTTGCAATCTGACACATTTGGCATGCTTTTGCAAGGAAAAGTGGGCAAAGATTCCGAAGTCAAGATGTGCGTTGCTGAAAGACTCCAACCCAAACTGACTGACTGCTGTCAAAAAACCATAAGGTGCTTGAACAAAGTATGAGTTTAAGTGTGAGGATATTTATGCAACCATGGCATTGTACATTTTTTATTTTTATTTTTTCACCTAAAAATCTTCAGTTTTCCAAATGAATTGTATAGATTATAAGTCATATTAAAGGTAGAACATTTATTTCAGCACAAAAATCTAACATTTTAATGTTTATATGCAGTGTGTGTGTGTGTGTGTGTGTGTGTGTGTGTGTGTGTGTGTGTGTGGGTGGTTGTGTGTGTACTCATTTGAAATGTTAGTCAGTGTCGCATTCTTATATTGGAAATGAAGGGTTGTCTGTGCATGTCCTCACTGAAACTAACTTGCTTTTTGTGTGTAAGTTGATAATGAGGACTGGAGAAGCGTATTCATTAGTCAAATGTGTTATACATGCCATCTGTTCAGCCCAGTGCATAATCTAGTATACTCTATATACACTGAATTTCTCCACATTTGACTTTCAGAAGTAGCTTGTGTTGGACAGTGTGTAAAAATGATCAAATAAGCTTCTGTCATGTCATTCGTCAGTTATACCAGATATTTCTGGGCTATGAACCCGTACTGGGCCACAACGAAGAATTTTCTTTTAACAGTTTGGGTTTACATACATGTGTAATGTTAGTTAGCTGACCCAAAGACAAGACCAAATGGGACAGGCTTCTGTTTTGGGATGTCTGCTGCACTGTGTGAAATTTCGGGAGCGGGTCTTTGGCCATATTTCTTTTCTGGCACGATGACGCATGTAATTTAAAACCTCCTGCCAACTCCACTCTGACAGCTCAGTGTGTGAACTACTGTGAATTACTATTACAGGACTGCTAGGGTGACTCATGGCAGCTCTGACATGTTATGTCTTCTCATCGGACTCAATAGTAGGTTTTGACATTGATTACATCAAAAACATTATATAAAAACAAACATATTCATTATGTTTGTTCTGGTTCCTTTATACAGCACTGAAGAATATACAGTGAACAGGAAATAAATGGACACTTAAGAAACGTATCAAGTAAAAGCAAGTCTGTGGATGGCTCAATAGCCAGGGGCAGAGTCACTCAGGCATAACACTATGGAATGTAGGGAAATTCCTATGTAATGCTGTCAGAAATAGTAATAGTAATTAGTAATAGTTTTAAACCGTACAGACAAAGTGGAGTGTACATAGTATCAGAGGTGATTCTTGTGCCCTTTCAGGCACAAATACTTACACTAGGTTCAAATTAAGTAAGGTCTACAGTATTCCAGCAATACATTTAGCTTAACACAGTTATGTTTGGGCATGTAATAGATTTCTTTTCCAAGATAAAAAGATACAAAAGCTGGAACGAACGGTGGAAAAACGCCTGTCTGACATGTCTCATTTATCAACCCTTGCATATTTCACAAGCCAAAGCTTTAGAAATCACAATGATTAAATCTGTATTAAATATTTATTGTATTAGTGTTTGACTGAGATATGAGAAGAAGATTTGAGACTGTGCTAATCAGCTGAAGGATCAGGTTTGGGACTGTGCAATACATGTTCTGCCTCATCATTCCAGTAGCTTAATTGCTACTGGGCTTGTAGCAATATTAAACAGCCACATAACATTTTATTAACATTTGTGATATCGCAACCTATACAGAGCCCATGAAGTGCAAGTTTTCTGTCCAAAAACATTCCAGAGAATGGGGACTCCTAATACAGGCTTCTAAATTGAATTCACATCAAAGTTTGCCTTGGTAACTTTCCTCCCGATGAGGCAGAGGGTGTCAACCTTAATTTGTCCACAATACCTATATAAATTTTATACCTAATTTACAGGGTGGCCATAAAATCTGGACACACAGGCAAATGTGTATAAATATTTAATATGTAAGTACATAGTAATATTGTTAATATTATTTTTTTTACAGATATATGTACTGTATAAAGAAGTTTGCTAAAATAAGGGCATATTGGGGAAAATCACTAGTATTAATTATCTGAAGCAACACATCACACATGTTT
This sequence comes from Duopalatinus emarginatus, assembly GCA_028565595.1. Classification (NCBI taxonomy): domain Eukaryota; kingdom Metazoa; phylum Chordata; class Actinopteri; order Siluriformes; family Pimelodidae; genus Duopalatinus; species Duopalatinus emarginatus. Next base: position 22,093,427 of record JAOVVF010000044.1, read on the forward strand.
GACAGAGATACTGCATTACTGCATCATGGTCAGGTCAGTTTCGCAAATGAATCACTTAAGCATTTAATAATAATAATAAAAACAACAACAATAATAATAATAATAATAATAATAATAATAATAATAATAATAATAATCATGCTTATTCACACATATTTAGCTAAATTTTGTCATATCAGACAAATTTCTAGCATCAGATGCAAATATCAGTGTCAGGAACTAGGAATGTGAAATAGTCAAATAATCAAGTATTTAGCCAAAATGCTTAATGGATCAGTGGACAACAAATTCTGACCTGCTTCAAGCTTAAGCTAGATATAAAGACAAGTCATATAATACTGGCAAAACAGCTGGATAATTTAAGTGATGATAAAATTGTCACTTTCTGATAATGTTTCTAAAGGAAGTGAAAGGAATTATATTGACTAATGTCTGAAGATAAAATTATTTATAGTCTTAACAGCTGTACTGCATAGTAACAAAATAAATATAACAACTGCTCTGTTCCAATTTATCTTGAAATCACACAGGGCGCTGCTGGTGTGTGTTTACTATACTCTTATATCAGAACATCTCCTGAGTCACACTACTGGATTTTTATCTGTATACTCTTCCCTTTATATCACAGAGCCAGATCTGTGCCAGTTTGCTGTGAAAAAATTTTAATCATGGGAGAAAGACACATCTTATACTTAATCTACTTTTAGATCAGAAATTTGTGGACATAACTGACTGCTAGTAGTGTACACCAGTGACTCACCAGTGTCTTAAAACTGATCCTGTTTACCATCATCGGTCACTGAGAGCAAACATGCATTAGAGGCATAAATGCAGGAGAACTGTTTTGAGTGCCGGTGTTGTGTGAATTTGAAGAAGTTAGGTAATCTTAAGCAAAAATGAGTGCACTACACTTCCTGAAGCAACTGGATAAGAAACGACTGCAATGTACTAGATGAGTAGCAAGCCCACTGATTGCTAGATTATTTACTTATTTATTTTGTGTTTCTCTAACAAGTAAAACACTCGATTACATAGATTTCAGTGTCAGTTCTGATTTGTGCTCTTGGATGTAATGGGAATTGGCATTAGAATTAGTGAATACTGACGGATCAATAAGCTCTGCCTGTTTCACTATGAAATTTCAGTGTAATTAAATATGTTAGATAGCATCAATCTGAACAGCACATTCTAATACCTTAAAAAGGTTTAATTTGCAGTAACATATTTCATAGTTTTGGCATGTACTGTAGGTAAAACATAAATGTACATAAACTGTAAAAAAAAAAAAAACAGGTTTTAACCAAAATAAATTGAAAAGAAAAAAAACTATGCATTTCTGAGGTATTTCTAAATAAACAAAACTGAGTAAAAGAGTCGCATTATGTATTTCATTATAGAATTTCTAAAAGAATTGGAAATTTTACTAATACAGAAACAGTAAATATTATTCTGAATGCCCTAATAACATAAATCAAGCCTAGTGTATTTTTATAATTGACAAAATTCAGTGTTCTCAGAAATTGCCAGAGATTACACAAATTTACAGAAGTTCAGTTCAATTAAATATACTTGTATAGTGCTTTTAACAATAGACATTGCCTCAAAGTAGCTTTACAGAAATATAACATATGGATTTTATATCTATATAAATTTTATTCATGATGAGCAGGCTGGAGAAGCCGGCAAAGCAAAACTCCCTGAGAGAAGAACCTTAGATAGAAACCAGACTTAAGGGGGACCTCATCCTTATTTGGGGACACGGATAATGTGATTACGATTATTATTCCTTGCTATACAGAAAATTGCAAATGTACAGCCAGGAAATTAATTATAGTTTTGACTGATGGAGAGTAAAACTGTTCAGTTGTAATTTTTCTGTGATGACTGTTTATCAGTCGCAGTCTAAAGCAAAGTTCATAGCTGTTAAATATAAGTATTGTAAAAGTTAATATAATTCATAACAAATTCAAAATCAAGATGTTTGATATGCATAAGGAATAAAATTAAAGTCTGCAAAATATAATAAATTCCCTTACTACTTCGATACGTACTGTACTATAATATCACGTGTGTCAGCCTTACTAACTTGTGTTTAATCTATACATCAGTTGTAGTATTTGTTGTACCATATCTACAATGTCTACCTGAATGCTGTTTATTGAATGTTAATTTGTACTTTGACTATCCAGACCTATAGCCTGAAGCAGCTCACAGTGTTAAGGTACGTCTCTTGGAATTCATCACATGACAGTTCAGCTGGAACCATGATATATGTTATGCCTGGTCTTGTCTTTTTCTTATAACGCCGACCTATTTGGTCTAGAATAGCTTTTAAAACCTTACCTAGCCAATATATATAGAAAAACTAAAAACTGTCTCATCCTTTATCTTCACTGTAATGATGTTTACTCCAATCGTGCCCCTGCAGCCACTTTAACTCTGTTTCGCCAGGTCTGTACTACCAACGTAATCCACTCCAACTATGGGTTTTATAAAATCAGCTGAAGTGACATACCTCCAGTTGTACAGCTCACTAAACTCCAAAACTGTCCCCATGTATGCATCTGAAAGGACTCTTTCTCCAGAGCGCTATTTGTTGTTTGCATTATCTGTGGCCTGTTCGTGGCATTACAGCATACCTACGGCTTTCTGCTACACACATAACACACACCTATGGAGCTCCTTGTGCGGGCACCTCCCACTCCCTCTGTCTTACTCACACAAACACACACACACACACACACACCAGCTATGACTTGCCACGACGAGCACTTTGCATATCTATGTTCTTAACCATGTGTGTTCCAGTGGATGACAGCTGAACGTATTTGGAATAAACTGTTATTGTCAATTACAGGGAACAGACTGTAAACTTCTCACCTGTAAACACTATAAACACCTTAATTAAGGTAAACAAATAAAGCCGTTCAGTAAATCAGGTGTCAACAGTGCTAATGTTGAAATATGTTGAGGTTGCAACATGCAACATGAGCTGCTAGAGTTCTTTAAATCAGCTCCAGGAGACGTGGCTTCATCCTTAGCTCGGGTGTGGAGTTTCACATGTTCTCCTTTGTTTCCTCTGGGTTCTGCGAACTCTTAAAAACATGCTACGCTATAGTTCTCCTAAATGGTAATAAATGTGTAATTATGTGTGTGATGCCTTAAGATGGACTGGAGTCATGTTCAGGGTGTATTCCCACCTCACGCCCAGTGTTTCTGGCTCAGACTTCATAATGATCCTGACCAGGATATAGAGTGAGCGAGAGAATGAATGAGTGGGTGAATGAGTGAGTGAGTGCATGAATGAGTGTGCAAATGAGTGAGTGAGTGAGTGAGGGCATAAATGAGTAAGTGCGTGAATAAGTGAGTGAGTGAATGAATGTGTGCGTGAATGAATGAGTGAGTAAGCAAATTAATGAATGTGTAAGTGATTGAGGGAGTGAATGAGTGAGTGAATAAATGAGCGAGTGAATGAGTGGGTGAATGAGTGAGTGATTAAGTAAATGTGTGAACAAGTGGGTGAATAAGTGAATGAATGACTGAGTGATTAACTGAGTGAACAAATAAATGAGTGAATGAGTGAGTGAACAAATGAGTGATTGAATGAGTAAGTTAGTGAGTGAGTGATTGTGTGTGAGTGAATGAGTGAGTGACTGAATGAATGAGTAAATAAGTGTGTGAGTGAAGGAGTGAGTAAATAAGTGGGTGAGTGAATGAGTAAGTGAGTGACTGATTGAATGAGTGAGTGATTGTGTGTAAGTGAATGAATAAGTGAGTGAGTGAGTAAGTGAGTAAATAAGTGTGTGAGTGAATAAGTGATTGTGTGTGAGTGAATGAGTGAGTGACTGAATGAATGAGTAAATAAGTGTGTGAGTGAAGTAGTGAGTAAATAAGTGGGTGAGTGAATGAGTAAGTGAGTGACTGAATGAATGAGTGAGTGATTGTGTGTAAGTGAATGAATAAGTGAGTTTAAATAAGTGAGTGAGTGAGTAAGTGGGTGAGTGAGTAAATATGTGCGAGTGAATAAGTGAGTGACTGAATGAATGAGTGATTAAGTGTGTGAGTGAATGAGTGAGTGATTAAATGAATGAATGAATGAGTAAATAAGTGTGTGAGTGAAGGAGTGAGTAAATAAGTGGGTGAGTGAATGAGTGAGTAAGTGATTGTGAGTGAGTGAGTGAGTTTAAATAAATAAGTGAGTGAGTGAATGAGTAAGTAAGTGATTGAATGAATGAGTGAGTTAATAAGTGTGTGAGTGAATGAGTGCGTTTAAATGAATAAGTGAGTGAGTGAATGAGTAAGTGAGTGATTGAATGAATGAGTGAGTTAATAAGTGTGTGAGTGAATGAGTGAGTTTAAATAAATAAGTGAGTAAGTGAGTGAATGAGTAAGTGAGTGATTGAATGAATGAATGAGTTAATAAGTGTGTGAGTGAATGAGTGAGTAAGTGATTGTGAGTGAGTTAATGAGTGAGTGAGTTTAAATAAATGAGTGAGTGAATGAGTAAGTGAGTGATTGAATGAATGAATG